>CAWUFW010012116.1:0-563626 GCA_963921515.1 Calotriton arnoldi
TTACGTATTGCTATTTCCTCACGTTACACAAAGCTCTCAGTTCCAAGAATGGGAGTGTGTCATACTTGGAGGGGGAAGCTCCATGGCTTCCTGCAGGGCATCTTTGGATCCTGCTTTTAAAGACATTACTAGTGTGGTGTGGTGTATGCACTACCTACTCTAGTGTGGCCTACTAAACTCTCTTGAGTTGTAGAAAGGGTTGTGCTATCCCTTAACACACAACTCTAAGTTCAGTAGAACTTACTGATATTCTAAGCTTAAATTATATGTACCTTAGGTACCTTTAGTGGTTTTCAGTTGATCAATTCAATTGAGATTATCTGGTAAAACAATAGCAAGCTGGAATCCCACACGCTGCACACCACTGTGAGAAGTTGGACTGGCATATGCTGTCCACTAATTATAGTGGGCACCGTGCACCAGTCCAAATCGACTCTTATGGTAGGTAGGTTAAAGACAACCTTATTGAAAGCTATCCTAGTGGTAGCTATGGAGAGCAGCCTTCAGGCTAAGTCTTGAAGGAATGTAAAGCAGCTTGTTTTACCAGTCTATAATCTCTTGAGTGACCAAATGAAAGAGCACCACACCAGGTATATATTCAAAATATATGTATTTATTACTAAACACACCCCTCTAGTCTCTTTATGAGGCTAGAGTTCGAAGTACATAGGTTATAAGATCTTAAATCACAGTAATAGCACAAATACACGTTTGGGCCCTAGGGGCGTACCAAACCATATACCAATAAAGTGGTATGCGAACCACGACTGAACTAGACACTAGGCCTAGAGCCTCTAGAAGTGCTTGGACCACAAGGAACCACCCAAGGTAGTGACACAGGGGACCCACGGGAGACGCGTGCAGTGTAAATACACAACCGCGATACGCCGTTAACTTCTATGGAGAAAGTCGGGATCGGGAAAATAGAGGAAAGGGACACTTAAAAGAGGACTAGGACAAAACCCTTTGAGATCTAGGACTTTGAAGAGTCTCTACCCACGGGAGCACCGGAGTACTCGTGTTACCTCACCCAGGGAAGCCGGGTGCATAGGTGCCTTTCGGGTCGGGTTTCGTCGTCGGTTCTTATGGCGATCTGCTGCAAAGTGCTGCTGGCGACCAGGAGAAAAGTGTCCGGGTGGATCCAAGAGTGGATCGGAGTTCTGAAGAACCTGAAAGCAGAGGGGACAGAGTCTGGGTCACTAGCCAGTGACCAGGGAGGCGATGGACAGATGCCCACCGATGTTGAGTGCTTCAGGTTCGATGACTGTCGTCTTGACTCTTCAGCCACGAGGTCCGGGAGGCGTTGTCGGCAACCAGGAGCAGGATTCGGGCTGCTGCTCGATGTCTGTCGAGTGCAGAGGGGTCGACGACCAGATTGGACCCAACAAGCCTTGGCAACGGCAAGTCTCGAGTAAGATGTAGATCGTCGATGATGCAGACCAGCAAGGTCTGGGGAACTCACCCAGCGAGGGTAAGTGAGGGCAGGCCTGGAGCAACCAGACTGCCAAGTAAAGAAAAGATTGGCCTTCGTTAAGGGCTACTAGCTAACGGGCTAGCGACCGCAAAGGAGCCTTGTGACGCCGCACGTGGAGCTGGCTTACAGGACACTCGTGGAGTGGGGGCCAGTGATCTTCGGTGCAGGTGGTGCTGGAGGCTAGGGCTACTCGAAGCCCAAAGCACAACTTCTTGGAAGACCCAGAAGATGGTGCACTTGCAAATGTGCTCGGTGTCCAGGGGTCACGGTCTCAAGTCACCCACGATAGCCACGGGCCTCAGCTTTGCTGGGGACTCAGGGTAGCCTCGGGGAAGTCTGAGAATCCACCTCTGGTGATGCGATGACTTCGGCGTCCGACGGGAGCTTCAGTGATGCGAACCGGACAGATGCTTCTTTGGTGCCTGCCAAGCAGGGGAGTCACTCCTTGACCCAAGGGAGATTCTTCAGTCCTCTAATCGTGAGTAGAGCGTCGAAGGTCCAGGATTCTGTTTCAGAGTTTCGTCCAGGTATATCTAAAGTCCTAGGGACTGGGTTCCTACCTTTATTCTAAAAATAGGGGATGGACTACTCTGTGGCCCCACCTATGGGTGGGTCAGGGCAGAGGGGTGGCTACACCCTTTCCCTTTGTCCAGTTCACGCCAAAGCAGGGGCTGCAAGCCCCTGATCCGGTTTGAACTGGGGTATGCACAGGGACACCAAATGTGCCCCCAGTGCAGGACTTCAAAGCACCCGAAAGTGCTCCCGCCCAGCCCCAATACACATTGTCCTGTCTGGGAGGTGGTCACACCTCCCTGGGACAGGAAACCTATTGTCCAGGCCTCCCCTGCCGGAGTTTCGTCCAGCAGCAGGAGGCCAGACTCGTGTCTGTGGCAGCAGCATCCATTCTGTGATGCCAGGGCTCTGGAAAGAAGTTACCGGACTCGTCAGAGTTAACATGCCTTTCCCTCCAGAAGGGTGGAATGCTACCCCCGCCGCCAGAATTGGTGGGGGGGTAGTATTCCAAGATGTTTGACACCAAACACGACATGTTTAGGTGCAGCCATTCCATAGTTAGCATTTTACCGCGAGGATATAATGCGTTTAAGAGTATATGGTCAGGCTGCACTACAATCAGCATCAGAGATGGTCTCCGAACGCTGCAGAGGGGCCCTGCTCATGCAGGGCACCCTCTCACATAGGAACCATGCACTCTGCCTTTAGGATTGGTAAGGCCTGCCTTAGGAGTGACTTATAGGTTTATATGTGTGTATGCATTTAGTGATATAGGTAACCTATACCACAGCAAGGGGTGCATGCACCACCTTACCCAGGCTGCAGTAGCAGACCTGTGGTGTCAGTTTGGATGGCCTACCAGGGGTGGCATAATACATGCTGCAGCCCCTGGCAGGCCTCTGAGGTACCTATGCCCTTGGTACATAGTATACCATATACTAGGGACTTACAAGGGCACTCCAGATCCCAATCAGTGATGTGCCTAAGGCACATGGAGACCCTGTTAAAGAGGAAACAGCTAGGCTGGGGTTCTGAATAGCAGGGCCCCAGCCAGACTAATGTCGAAAACCAGTGAAGCATCAGCAAAAAGTGGGGGTACCCATGTGAAGCAGATCCTACTCTCCTACACTCAGCAACTACTGAACGGATTTACACCATTTAACAAAAGGGTTCTTTCTGAACCAAGAACTACCTCTTTGCCAAATTTTGTGTAATTCCGTTCAGCAGTTCGAGCTGTAGCCGTGTCTAAAGTTTCCTATGGAAAAATGCATGGGGAAAACGCGTTTTGGGACCCCCTGTTTTCTCGGCCCCCGCTTAACGAATCCCCCCGAGACTTTCAGGGTAGGAGCGGACCGGAGCGGGCCACAAAGTTTGAAAATTTTGCGAAGATACGTCAACCGGCAAGAGAGTTATTTCAAATAGAATGTTGCGGATTTCCTATGGATAATAGGTTGTAACTATAACTATCTACTGGCGATAGTAGATAATATATACACATATATATACTTTCAAGCATTGTTGCTCCGCAACCATGCAATACAGTGGCACCATGTTCTCAAGGATATCCCACAGCAGTCTTCTTCATGCAAATTGGTTTATTCAGTGCTAAAATAGACAAAAAAAACTCTCCAAGAGTAGGTGCAAAAAAATACAATAAATAAATATATATATATCAATAGCTAGCTTCGCTTTAGAGCTGTTGTGTCCAGCAGAGCTGTTGTGTGGAGTCGGAAGCGGCACCGATATATAAATCCAACGCGTCACTTCTCAGGAAAATGGAAGCAAGTGCACAAACTCAGGGCAGTGCATAGAATTCCTTTATTGGAAGTAACAGCAACGATTCATGCTACACATTTCGGTCTGCTGGCCTTGCACACGCTAGCATGCTCAACAAAGTGAGCCACCCTAAATATGTAAAAGTGCAACCATAGTGAGAGAAAGAGGACTGTGTTGAGAAAGGTTCCCAAATCAGTGCAAACATGGCGTCCTTCCTAACAGGTTTGAAGGTTTGAGTAGTCATCATGTCAGTGTAATCCAAGTGGTACACACATTTCTACAGTTAGAATGCATGCAATTTGAAAAATTGCCCTCAAATTCATACAAAATGCATAATAGATATTATAAAGAACAACCAATGTTCCGGTCACATATAAAGACTTAACCATCAGATATAAGATATAGTGATGTTTCGCAAAACCAAAGTTGCGATCACAGTCATTTCAGGTGCATTATAGAGACACATCTCACTCCACAATCATTTCATATTTATATTAGAGAATAATACACATTGGTTGACTGTGAACAATTCTGTAAGTTAGCACTTACCATGTGGTACAGAAAACTATGGTGGTAACATTTGTTAGTTGCACGTGGTGGGGAGAATGCATTCTCTTGCATCACTAAACTCATGAAAATCATGAACATCAACTATAAGGCCCAAGTGGGCATACACAGACAAAGTGGAAAAGGCTTACCATAAAATAAAACATTATCAAGGAAAAACCCAAAGGATTATTCTCTTCCTTTGAATCAATAAAATCAACACTAAAGCTTGAGTGGGCATAAACATACTGAATAAAAATGCGCTCACAGTAAAGAAAAGCAATATCAAGGCAAAGCTCAAAAGGTAATTTTCTCATCCTTATTCCAAATGGATAATGGGCCACGTGAACACTATTTCAAATCATTTTGTATTGTTTCGCTGGGCTAAAGCATCAACAGTCTATTATGGTGATCAAAATATAAACCAAAATTAAACAAGAGTAAGATACAACTGTAAGGGCTCTCCATCTGTGGAAGAGTTGGATAGGGTGTGCCAGCTGGGGAAACCTCTCTTTACCCAACAACATTTAGAGAGTCCCTTTCACTCCCCATGTGGAGTAAAATAAAAAGAAAATGATTAAAAACACTGTTTCTCCACACAGAAATATAACAAAATAAGTTAAACTCAAGGTACATTCAAAACAAAGGGCATATACTGAAAACCAACTTACAAGATATAGTTCATCAGTCTAGGTGAATAAAGGGCTCCTCATTGGCATTCAGACATTAGGTGCTTTAGTGTCTAGGTTGATGATAATGCAGGATTCCCTTCTTCTCCGTTTCAAGAGCCTATCATCACCTCTCGGGTTGACTTCTTCTTTATCAGTACCATAGTATTTGAATAGTTTCCAGTCACTATAATGCAATAGTGCAAAATATCTAGCTACCAGGTAGTGTTGGTCACAGTTGGTCATAGCAGACATGTGTTCTATTATGTGTTTGCGTACTGGATGTATCGTGCTTCTCATGTATTGAAGTCCACAGGAACATTCCAGCATATAAAATGCAAAATTGATGACACACTTTATAAATTTTGTTATGTTCTTCTTTCCCTTGGGGCTGGAATTTGTGTTTGTTTTACAACTAGAGGAGTTGGAGCATGCTTTACATTTCCCACAAACATGGAATCCCTTTACACTATCTAGGGACTTCTTTCTTTCAGTAGTAGTAGTTGTAATGTCCCCATGAATGATCAAATCTCTGAGGGATCTGCTTTTGCGATAGGTAACCGCTTATCTGTCACTTATTGTACTGCCTAAGACTGGATCACAAATTAGCAGATTCCAGTTTTTATTCAGAATTCGGCTCACTGTGGTGCTCTCACTGTTGTATGTGGTGATTAATATCAGAGTTATCTCCTCCTCTGCTTTTTTATCAGTGTGGCCAAAGAGAATCTCCTCTCTGGGCTTGAATTCTACCCTGCTGACAGCCCTGTTAAGTACCCAATCAGTGTCCCCATTGTTTAAATGTAATGATAATACACTTCGTTTCTGCTTCAAAACTTAGTTCATTACTGCAGTTATGCTGTGCTCTGAGTTCGCCATAGGATATACTCCACTTAAGTTGGCTGCAATGACTGCTGAGAGGATGAAGCAAGGTGTTACCTGCAGTGGGTTTCCTGAAGAGTTATGTGGGGTGTTTCTTTTCAACAACCCCAACCTCTATGTCAAGAAAAACAATTTTGGAGTAACTGGTGTTACTAGGGAACACTGGATTGTGGCTGTTAACACTTGCCCTCTTGACAAAGTCAGTGACTTGTTCTTTACTCCTCTGCCAGTTTAGGGAAAGGAGTCAATGAATCTGACGCACATTACAGATTTCTCTGTATCTGACTCATATTCAGAGGCGGAGGACACCTGCTTCTCCCACCCACCCCTCAGCAAGTTAGCATAGCTGGGGCAAAACAGGTGCCTATTAAATATGAATATGTTATTACACTCCATCATCTTGAGTATCATCTGGGTGTGGGCATAGTAAGAAATGGATCTTGCCCTTAAAAAATGTTCAGATGCATGAATGCCATCAACGTGTTGAATACACGTGTATAGTGACATGCCATCCATAGTCATAAGTAAGAAATTGTCTTCCCAGTGTATACCCTCTATCTTTTTGAGAAAGTCTTTGGTGTCCTTAATATGTGATGAAGGAGTGTTCATAAAGGGTCTGAGAAATAAGTCAATTTAGCAACAGGTATTTTCTAGGAGGCTATCCTTGGATGTCACAATAGGTCTTCTGGTGAGTTATATAGGGATCTGTGTACTTTTGGTAATAAGTACAAGAATGGGATTTTGTGGTGGTTACTCTTCAGAAATTGGTAGTCTTCTGCTTCTATGAGATCCTCATCATTCCATACATTAAGTAGGTCCCAGAAATTGGTTATGGCTAGTTTCTAATCAACATGGTTGATGGTTTCATAGCAGTCGTGATCAGCTAGTTGTCTGTGAGCCTCAGTCAAGTACATCTCAATAGGAATGACAACTATATTTCCCTCCTTGTCTGCTGGGTGTAGTACTACATTTTCGTCATTGAATAGGGACTCAACTGCTTTGTGTTGTGACCAGCTAATGTTTCTTTTTGATCTGGTGGTTTTAGAATGTATGCGTTTAAAATCAGACACAACACTATTGTGAAAAGCATCTATTATATTGTATGCAAGCACGGGGGTGAACCTGGAATTAGGTTTAAAATCATTTTTCACATTCAGTTTATACACACTATTCAAATCATCCAATATATGTTCAATATCCTTAGATTATGCTTCATCACCCTGCTGCAATACATAAAGAGTGGTGAGGAAATCTACATCTCCCACCAGTAAATCGAATTGGGGAGTATAGTCATTTACCTGTTTTTGTGACCGTGGTATTAAACCCATTTTGAAACCTTTTTGTTTTAGTTTTAGCATCCTAATAAGTTTAAATATATCTATTCTGGTTCTTACATAGTCAAAAGACTCCATGAGGCAATATATAGTCCGGAGTTGCCTGATGCAATAAACGGTTGACTTCTTCTCGTCTATGAGTGCCGTCTTTTTCCCCAAACCGGGACGAAGCTTTTGTGATATATATATGTAGGTAGTTATAGTTAGGACCATGTTTCCATAGGAAAAGCATTTTTGACTTGGCTATATCTTTGGCACCGCTTGAAGATTCTTCATGAAACGTTAAAAAAAAATTCATAGTAAGTCTTGTTTTGCATGGAAAGTTTCGGGGTGATCCATCAAGCAGGAAATTCTGAACATGACTATAGTCTAAACTGCTGAATGCAGATTTATTGAAATGATTACATCAAACATGACAGAAAACTAGCTCTTGGTCCAGAAAGAGTGATTTTTGTTATCTGGTGTCAATCAATTCAGCAGTTTTGGAGAAATAAAAAACACAAATTTGTATCTCTAGGGACACGGATCCTCTGTGGATCCAACATTCCCCATGCTCAAATGTTATTGGCTGCCAACACTTCAACCAGGAAGTGTTGGCAGCCAACTTGGGACCCGGCTAAAGCAGAGTCCCACTGAAATCTTTTTAAAAAGATAAGGGGGGAGGGTAGGAATACTGTGAGAAGTTGGCCTGGTATATGCTGTCCACTAATTATAGTGGGCACCTTGCACCAGTCCAAACAACCCCTTATTGGAGATAGGTTAAAGACAACCTTATTGAAAGCTATCCTAGTGGTAGCTATGGAGAGCAGCCTTCAGGCTAAGTCTTGAAGGAATGTAAAGCAGCTTGTTTTACCAGTCTATAATCTCTTGAGTGATCAAATGAAAGAGTACCACACCAGGTATATATTCAAAATATATGTATTTATTGCTAAACACACCCTCTAGTCTCTTTATGAGGCTAGAGTTCAAGTACATAAGTTATAAGTTATTAAATCACAGTAATAGCACAAATACACGTTTGGGCCCTAGGGGCGTACCAAACCATATACCAATAAAGTGGTATGCGAACCACGACTGAACTAGACACTAGGCCTAGAGCCTCTAGAAGTGCTTGGACCACAAGGAACCACCCAAGGTAGTGACACAGGGGACCTATGGGAGACGCGTGCAGTGTAAATACACAACCGCGATACGCCGTTGACTTCTATGGAGAAAGTCGGGATCGGGAAAATAGAGAAAAGGGACACTTAAAAGATGACTAGGACAAAACCCTTTGAGATCTAGGACTTTGAAGAGTCTCTACCCACGGGAGCACCGGAGTACTCGTGTTACCTCACCCAGGGAAGCCAGGTACATAGGTGCCTTTCGGGGTCGGGTTTCGTCGTCGATTCGAATGGCGATCTGCTGCAAAGTGCTGCTGGCGGCCAAGAGAAAAGTGTCTGGGTGGATCCAAGAGTGGATCGGAGTTCTGAAGAACCTGAAAGCAGAGGGGACAGAGTCTGGGTCACTAGCCAGTGACCAGGAAGGCGATGGACAGATGCCCACCGATGTTGAGTGCTTCAGGTGCATTGATGGTTGTCTTGACTCTTCAGCCACGAGGTCCAGGAGGCGTTGTCGGTGACCAGGAGCAGGATTTGGGCTGGTACACAATGTTTGTCGAGTGCTGAGGTGTCGGCGACCGGATTGGACCCAACAAGCCTTGGCAACGGCAAGTCTCGGTGAAGATGTAGATCGTCGATGGTGCAGACTAGCAAGGTCTGTGGAACTCACCCAGTGAAGGTAAGTGAGGGCAGGCCTGGAGCAACCAGGATGCCAAGTAAAAAAAGGATTGGCCTTCGTTAAGGGCTACTAGCCAACGGGCTAGCGACCGCGAAGGAGCCTCGTGACGCCGCACGTGGATCTGGCTTACAGGACACTCGTGGAGTGGGGGCCAGTGATCTTCAGTACAGGTGGTGCTGGAGGCTAGGGCTACTCGGAGCCCAAAGCACGACTTCTTGGGAGACCCAGAAGAGGATGCACTTGCAAATGTGCTCGGTGTCCAGGGGTCACGGTCTCAAGTCACCCACGATAGCCACGGGCCTCAGCTTTGCTGGGGACTCAGGGTAGCCTCGGGAAGTCTGAGAATCTACCTCTGGTGATGCGATGACTTCGGCGTCCGACGGGAGCTTCAGAAATGCGAACCGGACAGATGCTTCTTTGGTGCCTGCCAAGCAGGGGAGTCACTCCTTGACCCCAAGGGAGATTCTTCAGTCCTCTAATCGTGAGTAGAGCGTCGAAGGTCCAGGATTCAGTTTCAGAGTTTCGTCCAGGGATAATCTAAAGTCCTAAGGACTGGGTTCCTACCTTTATTCTAAAGATAGGGGTTGGACTACTCTGTGGCCCCACCTATGGGTGGGTCAGGGCAGAGGGTGGCTACACCCCTTTCCTTTGTCCAGTTCGCGCCAAAGCAGGGGCTGCAAGCCCCTGATCCGGTTTGAACTGGGGTATGCAGAGGGACACCAAATGTGCCCCTAGTGCAGGACTTCAAAGCACCCGAAAGTGCTCCCGCCCAGCCCCAATACACATTATCCTGTCTGGGACAGGAAACCTATTGTCCAGGCCTCCCCTGCCGGAGTTTCGTCCAGCAGCAGGAGGCCAGACTCGTGTCTGTGGCAGCAGCATCCATTTTGTGATGCCAGGGCTCTGGAAAGAAGTTACCGGACTAGTCAGAGTTAACATGTCTTTCCCTCTAGAAGGGTGGAATGCTACCCCCGCCGCCAGCATTGGCGGGGGGGTAGTATTCCAAGATGTTTGACACCAAACACGACATGTTTAGGTGCAGCCATTCCAAAGTTAGCATTTTACCGCGAGGATATAATGCGCTTAAGAGTATATGGTCAGGCTGCACTACAAACAGCATCAGAGATGGTCTCCGAATGCTGCAGAGGGGCCCTGCTCATGCAGGGGCACCCTCTCACATAGGAACCACGCACTCTCCCTTTAGGATTGATAAGGCCTGCCTTAGGAGTGACTTATAGGTTTATATGTGTGTATGTATTTTGTGATATAGGTAACCTATATCACAGTAAGGGGTGCATGCACCACCTACCCAGGCTGCAGTAGCAGACCTGTGGTGTCAGTTTGGATGGCCTTCCAGGGGTGGCATAATACATGCTGCAGCCCCTGGCAGGCCTCTGAGGTACCTATGCCCTTGGTACATAGTATACCATATACTAGGGACTTATAAGGGCACTCCAGATCCCAATCAGTGATGTGTCTAAGGCACATGGAAACCATTTTAGAGAGGAAGCAGCTAGGCTGGGGTTCTGATTAGCAGGGCCCCAGCCAGACTAATGTCGAAAAACAGTGAAGCATCAGCAAAAGTGGGGGTACCCATGTGAAGCAGATTCTACTCTCCTACACAACCCCCCAAATGTAGGGACATTAAACTAACCTTGCCCAGTTAAGTCTTCATGTTCTAAGTGGAAATACCTAGAGAGTCCATCTGCATTCGCATGGTTACTCCCAGGCCTATGTTCCACTGTAAAGTCCATCCCCTGTAGGGAAATGGACCACCTAAGCAGTTTGGGGTTTTCACCCTTCATTTGTTTTAGCCTTAAGAGGGGCTTATGGTCTGTCTGAACCAGGAAGTGTGTACCAAACAAGTATGGCCTCAACTTCTTCAGAGCCCAGACCAGAGACGTTTTAATGCATGGGCAAAGTGGGCTCTGGCCCAGGGCCCCAGCCTTTCAGGGGGCCCCCTGACAGAGTCAGCTCCGTTCTCCAGAATTTTGCCCTAATGACCTTGAATATTTCTTAAACAGATTGTTTTAAATACTGTTTTCCTTTAATTAATTTTTTTATGTACCTGATGTGTGAGAGTCTAGTACAGCCATTTTGCAGAGAAAATGTTGTGTTTATGTTTCATGCAATATACATAAAAGTTTCTTTTGGATCAAAACAAGGCCGAACATATAAGAAATGGGAGGGCGTCACAGAGATTATTTGCAGTAATATTGGTGAGCTGCTGTTGTGTTACAATATTGAAAACACACATAACTATCCCTGAATATTAGATGTAAACACATTTAGGGCCTTATTTATGAGAAGTGATGAATTGCTGTGTGAAAACAGGGATGCGTCACTTCTGATGCGCCCTCCTTGCGACATGATGGATGCGTCATATTTACTGTATGACGCATCATGTCGCAAGGAGTTACAGATACGTCAGTATTTCTGACGTATCTGTAGGCGCAAAAGTGATACATTGCTGGGGTGTGTCTTAAAATAGACGCAATTCCAGCAATGTGTCCTTTCACATGGGGCAAGCCCCATGTGAAAGGGCCTGCATCAGTCTTACGCCTGCTGTGAAGCAGGTGTAAGATATTGACGCAATGGCGTCCTAGAAGTGGTGCACTGAGTTCTCATAGATTTCAATGCGCCACTTCTACGAGGCTTTTGCGGGGAACACCCACTCTGCATACATTATACCTGGCGCAGGTATAATGTGGTGCAGGGGTTTACAAAGTGACGCATCTGCCTAGATACGTCACTTTGTAAATAGGGCTCAACATGGCACATTTTTTACGCTGCCAGTGCGCCACAAAAAGTGACCCACCGGTGGCATAAAAGTGAAGCAAGGCCTCATAAATAAGGCCCTTAGAATTTGGACGAGTGTTCCTTTGCACTGTCAGGGACCTAATGAAATGAAATAGTGTATTTAATAAAGCGCGCAGCTACTCAGACTAGAGTGTCCTGGCACGTGACAGGGGAGGAAAACCTGCGTAAAAGACCCATCAGTTATTAAAAAGCCAGGTTTTTAAGTTCTTCCTGAAAGAGAGTAGGTCTGTGGTTAGTCTCAGAGACTCAGGAGTCTATTCCACAATTTTGCACCTAGAAAGCAGAGGGATCTGCCTCCAGTGCGGGCACGGCATATTTTAGGCACAATGGCCAGGTTGGTATTGGAAGATCTTAGGGGTCTAGATGTTGTGTAGCGATTAACGCACTTATTTAGGTAGCCGGCTAAGCTGTGGAAAGCTTTAAAGAAGATGGTCATCGCTTGAAATCGATCCGTTCTTTTAAGCGGAGCCAGTGTAGAGACTTGAATAGGGATCATACTAGATCTGGGTTTAGGTCTCAGGATGGCTCTGGCCGCCACGTTTTGTACCACTTGTAGGTGCTGGATAAGGGATTTGGGAAGACCGAGGTACAAGCTGTTGACATAGTCAAGCTTTGATGTCACCAGAGCCTGCACCACGATCTTTCTGCTCTCAAGCGGTAACAGTGGCAGGAATTTTTTAGCATCCAGAGTATGCCCAAGCAAGCGCCAGTTAGATTTTGGATTTGAAAGTGCATGGAGAGTGTTTTGTCTATGACAATTCCTAAGTATTTTACTTTCTCCTTTTCCGCGGGCGGGGGCGGCAGATCTTTTGGCCACCAAGAGCTCCAGTCAGGCGTTTCTGGATTACCAAAGAAAACAACTTCAGTTTTGTCAGGATTGCACTTCAGCTGATTGGTCTTAAGCCAGCTAAAAACCTTTGTGAGGCAAGACCTAATCATTGCCCCTTCAAAGTCGGTTCCTTTTTCACATGTAAAAATCAGCTGAGTGTCATCAGCATAGGAAACTATTTTGGCACCCTCTTCCTCTACCAGAAATGCAAGGGGGATAGATATATATTAAAAAGGGTAGGACTGAGAATGGAGCCCTGAGGGACACCTACATTCATGGCCAGAACCGGGGATGAGAAAGGGGGGAGCCAGATGTCCTGAGATCTATTTGCCAAGAAAGATGACATCCACGTTAAGGCGGTCCCCCCCAAGCCGATGTTAGCAAGTCTCTCCAGGAGCCTCTCATGTGGGACCGTATCGAAAGCCGCCGACAGATCGAGCAGTATCAGAACAGCCTTGCCTCCCTGGTCCAGCTTACCCTTGAGAAATTCAGTAACTTCCAGCAGAGCAGACTCCGTACTGTAGTTAGCCCTAAAACCGGATTGGGACTCATGAAGGAGCTTCCCATCTTCAATGTGTTTTTGGAGGGCCTTGTTTACATGCTTCTCTAATACTTTGGCGAGGGCCGGAAGAAGGGAGATTGGCCTGTAGTTGGCAGGGTCTGTCGGTTTGGCGTTAGCCTTTTTTATCAGTCGAAGAATCTTAGCATTCTTCCATAATTTCGGCATGTTGCCTGAGGAGAGGGAAACAATGAGCTGGTTTACCGTGGGGTTTATGGTGGAAGCTAATAGGTTCAGGATATTGGCTGGACATGGGTCGGTAGGAGAGCCAGACTTAATGCTTTGGAGAAGGGTCAGTGACTCTTCAAGCTGAAACTCAGAGAAAGCTAGTAAAGATGGAGGATCCAAGAGGTGAAATTTGCTATTAGAACCAAGGTAGAAGGTCAATTCTTCCTCTGAGATGTTAGTGAAGGCTTGTTGGATCACAGAGATCTTTTTGTGGAAGAATTGAGCTATTTGCTTAGACCATTCTTCCGTGCATGGCCCTTCCTTTGTGCCGGCTTTCGGGGCGGTAAAGGATGTAACTATGCTAAAGAATTCCTTACTCTTATTTTGGGCATTTTCTATCTTGGTTTGAAAGAAGTTTTTCTTGGCTGCCTTCATGAGAATGTAATGAGCTTTTAAGGTGTCTTTATACACCTTTCTGTCCTCAGGTAGATAGGATTTACGCCATTTCCGTTCCATTTTTCTACAATTTCTTTTGCTAGATCTGAGGGAATCGTTAAACCATGGAGCTGTTGGGGCCGACCTCTTTGAGAAGCGGGAAACAACCGGTACCGCTGCACCAATGATGGTTCGGAGAGGGCGTCCGAGTCGGGGCAGCCAGACAGCTCCGGTGAGGAACGACCGAGGGCATCTGCTAACATCGGGATGGATATTTTATGGAACGTCCTGTAATTAGGGACCCTCTGCCCTGCGTTAGCCCGAGGGGCTGTGGCAGAGTTGGGAATTTTAATAGGAGGTGGTCAGACCAGGTAATGGGAAGAGGTAGGCTTACTGATATGTCAAAGTTGTGAAAGATTTGGTCTAGGGTATGGCCCTTTTCATGGGTGGCCGAAGAAATAGATGGAAACATGTTGCAGGCCTGCAGCGTCTCCAACAAGGAAATTGTTTGAGGGTCTTTTCCATTGTCCATATGTATATTGAAATCTCCCAGAATAAGGCAGTTGTTGTATTTTAAGGCCAGGGAGGTGGTGGCTGTATTAAGCGTAGTAATAAAATTTCCAATTGCACCGGGAGGTCTGTAAATCAGAAAACCAGCTATGCTATGATGGGGGTATAAGGTACAGCGGAAGCCTAAGGACTCTGCGCCCTCAATGTTTTCCATCGGGATGGGAGAGCAGTCTAGTTTTTGATTGTAAATTATGGCGAAACCGCCCCCTTCCCACTCGGTTGGTCCCTCCTAAGGATTTTATAACCCGTAGGGATGGCCGAGGTGATAGTAGGGTTGGAGGCTTCAGACAGCCAGGTGTCAGTGAGAAATAAAAGATCAGGCTGGTCATCTAAAAGTAGGTCATAAATGTGTGGTTCATGCTTTTGCATAGAGCGACAATTCAAAAGGGTGGCCTTTAAGTCCTCTGTTTTCTTATTGTTTTTACACTTATTGTTGCGTGGGAGGATCTTGGGTGCGAGTTTCCTGGGCTGGAGGAGAGACCAGTTGCACTTATTGCATCAAAAGTCTACCTCCAGGCTCGGATCAGCCGCTGTACACTGACATAATGGTAGCCGCCTAAGGCTAAGCAGTTTTTCCCTATTGTAATATAGTGGAAGAAACTCACCGGAGGGGAACTGGGCAGCATGGCCGGCGCCGGACGGCGCCGGGCGCAGACGGGCTTGCCTTTGGCGCACCAGTGGCGCGCCCGCTGCACGCATCCGTTTGCATTGGGAATATATAGGCTAATGCCACACATATACAATTTAAAAGTATTAAGAACCTAGTAGCAGGGCAGGAAACACTAAATCCCTACCGCTGTCAGCTGCGCGCGTCCGTTTGCATCGGGAATATATAGGCTAATGCCTATGATGCAAACTGGATCGCTAACGCAGATGAGGAAGCGGAGACTGCGTGGGCGGAAGTGAGGAGCCCGATAGTAGCCCCAGCCCTCTGCACAATCGGCGTATCAGCCGCGGCGGACCAGGACTGGAGGAAAAGCGAGATGCGAATCGGAGCAGCTAAGGAGGTGTAGGCAAGCAGAATCAAGTAAAGTGCAAATGCGCATAGGTAGGAGAAATTGTTAAAAAGCACAGAGTAATTCAGCCACACATATACAATTTAAAAGTATTAAAAACCTAGTAGGAGGGCAGGAAACACTAAATCCTACCGCGGTCAGCTGTGCGCGTCCGTTTGCATCGGGAATATATAGGCTAATGCCTATGATGCAAACTGGATCGCTAACGCAGCTGAGGAAGCAGAAACTGCGTGGGAAACAGGGGCTCAAATTGGATCATAAATTCAAAGCTGTTCTGAACAGGGGCCCCCAAAATATGTTTGGCCCAGGGCCCCCAAAATCCTTAAGATGTCCCTGGCCCAGACCACAGCAAAGGCCTCCCTCTCTATGGCTGACCAACGTTTCTCTCTAGGGGTCAGCCTTCTGCTAATAAAAGCTACTGGCTGATCCTGACCTTCTTCATTCAATTGTGACAGTACAGCCCCTACCCCCAATTCAGATGCATCAGTTTGAACAATGAACTTCTTGGAGTAATCAGGACTCTGCAGAATTGGAGCAGTGCACATGGCCTGCTTGAGGTCATCAAATGCCTTTTGACAGCTAACTGTCCACTGAACCTTTTTGGGCATTTTCTTAGAAGTTAAGTCATTCAGGGGTGTCACTATTGATCCATACCCCTTGACAAATCTCCTATAGTACCCAGTCAGGCCTAAGAAGGCTCTCACCTGAGTCTGGGTAGTGGGAGCAGTCCAGTCCATGATGGTCTGGATCTTGCTCTGCAAAGGTTGAACCTGGCCTCCACCCACAAGGTGGCCCAGGTACACAACCTGACTCTGCCCTATCTGGCACTTAGTGGCCTTGATAGTCAGGCCTGCTTTTTGCAGGGCCTGTAAAACATTCATGAGATGGACCAGGTGATCCTCCCAGGTGGAGCTAAAGATAGCAATATCATCTAGATAAGCTGCACTATAGGCTTCCAGTCCTGTGAGAACTGTATTCACCAACCTCTGGAAAGTGGCAGGTGCATTCTTCAGACCAAAGGGCATTACCACAAATTGATAATGTCCACTAGGGGTCGAGAATGCTGTTTTGGGCTTTGCAGTATCAGCTAGTCTGATCTGCCAGTAGCCAGCTGTTAGGTCAAATGTGCTGAGATATTTGGCAGAGGCCAAAGTATCTATGAGCTCATCTGCCCTGGGTATTGGATGGGCATCAGTCCTAGTGACTGCATTGAGACCCCTGTAGTCCACACAAAACCTCATCTCTCTTTTTCCACCACTGGTGTGAGGTTTCGGTACAAGGACTACTGGACTAGCCCAAGGGCTATCTGAGGGTTCAATAACTCCCAATTCCAACATTTTCTGGACTTCAGTCCTGATACAGTCCCTGACATGGTCAGGTTGCCTATAAATCTTGTTTTTAATAGGCAGACTGCCCCCAGTGTCCACTTCATGAGTGCACCAGGTGGTCTGACTGGGTGTCAGTGAAAACATATGTCTAAACTGATTGAGGACTTGCCTGCAATCAGTTTGTTGCTGGGTAGTGAGGCTGCCTGCCAAGGCTACACCATCAACTGACCCATCGTCAGGGTTCTGTGAGAGCAGGTCAGGGAGTGGGTCACTCTCTTCCTCCTGCCCTTCATCAGTAGCCATGAGCAAGCCCATGTCTGCCCTGTCCACATATGGTTTTAACCTGTTGACATGGAGAACCCTGTGGGGACTCCTGGGTGTTCCCAGGTCTACTAAATAAGTGACCTCACCCTTCTGCTCAACAATAGTGTGGGGTCCACTCCATTTATCTTGGAGAGCTGCTGGGGCCACTGGCTCCAACACCCACACCTTCTGTCCTGGCTGGTAAACAGTCAGAACAGCCTTTTGGTCATGCCAGGCCTTTTGAAGTTCCTGGCTAGCCTCAAGGTTTTTGGTTGCCTTTTTCATGTACTCAGCCATCCTGGAGCGGAGACCAAGTACATAGTCCACTATATCTTGCTTTGGGGGCTTGAGAGGTAACTCCCATCCTTCCTTCACCAAGCACAGTGGACCCTCACAGGGTGGCCAAACAGAAGTTCAAAAGGGCTGTAACCAACCCCTTCTGAGGCACCTCCCTATATGCGAATAAAAGGCAGGACAAGAGTATGTCCCATCTACGCCTAAGCTTTTCTGGGAGCCCTTTAATCATGCCCTTCAAGGTTTTGTTGAATCTCTCAACTAAACCATTGCATTGTGGGTGATAGGGTGTGGTGAACTTATAAGTCACTCCACACTCCTTCCACATTGCTTTTAAGAACCCAGACATGAAGTTAGCACCCCTGTCTGAGACTACCTCCTTAGTAAAGCCCACTCTTGAGAAAATTCCCAGGAGGGCCCTTGCCACCACAGGTGCTGTAGTGGTCCTGAGGGGAATAGCTTCTGGGTACCTGGTGGCATGATCCACTACCACCAGGATAAACCTGTGCCCAGAGGCTGTTTGGGGATCCATGGGACCAACAATGTCAATCCCTACCCTTTCAAAGGGCACCCCCACCACAGGTAGTGGTATCAGGGGGCCTTTGTAGTGCCACCTGCTTTGCCACTGGCTTGGCAGGTTACACAGGAGCGACAAAACTCCTTACTGTCTTCAGACATGTGGGGCCAGTGAAAGTGAGGGACAATTCTGTCCCAAATCTTGTTCTGGCCCAGGTGACCTGCTAAGGGAATATCATGGGCTAGGGTCAATAGGAAGCCCCTGAACTTCAAAGGTATTACCAACCTCCTGGTAGCACCAGGCTTGGGGTCTCTACTCTCTGAGTACAGGAGTCCATCATCCCAATACACTGTATGGGGACCACTAGCTTTCCCAGCAGCCTCAGCAGCAGCTTGCTGTCTGAGGGGTTCAAGGAGGGGCAGCTCTGCTGCTCCTGGCTCAGATCTGCCCTAGAAGGTCCCCCTGTCCCCAAGAACTCAACCTGGTCAGGTTCAAGTTCCTCTGGGACAGTTCCTTCTTCAGGGCTGAGATCATCCCCTCAAGGGACTGATCTTCCTCCTGAGCCAAGGGGAAGGCACTGCCTTAACCCTACTACTCCTCCTCTTGGAAGGCACTTGGTCCCTTCTTCCAGAATCCAAGGCCTGTTCAGTGCTAGACATTTTGGCTTGTGACCTGGTCACAGCAAACACATCTGCAGGGATCCCCAGCATTTCTGCATGGGTCCTGAGCTCCACTTCTGCCCAAGCAGAAGTCTCTAAGTCATTGCCAAGCAAGCATTCGACTGGTAGGTTTGCACTTACCACAACCTTCTTAAGGCCAGTTACCCCTCCCCAGGAGAAGTTAATAACTGCCAGAGTATGGTCTGTTCTGACATTGCTAGCATTGGTCACTTGGTACATCTCACCAAGCATAACTTGCCCAGGAAGCACAAGGTCTTGTGTCACCATTGTGACACTTGCCCCTGTGTCCCTAAATGCCAAAGCCTCACGTCCATTGATTAAAGGCTGTTGTCTGTACTTGCCCAGATTACTGGGACTCACAGTGGAGGTCACATCCATGCCTCCATCACAGACTAACACAGCCTGAGTCAGTTCTCTGACTAAGTCAGAGCCCAACTCAGTTCCCAGGGTGAACCCTACTAAACCCTTTGCTGGAGCACTTCCACCAACTGTACTAGGGGGAACAGGAGCCTTAGGGGCATTGGTGAGTGCTGGACTGTAGTCTTTGGACTTGGTGCAATCACTGGTCCAGTGGGTCTTTTGCTTACAGACCTTGCACCATGGTTTTCTTTGGCCTTTCCCTTTGGTAGACTGTGAATCCCCACCAGAAGAAGATTTTTGGGGGCGCAACAGCTGATTTTGACAGTTATTAAGAATCTGCTCCCTCATTATCAGATTGTACAATCCTGAGAAGTCACACACCTTACTGCCCGTCAACCAGCCTTCCAGAGCCTTGGCAGAACAATCCACATAGTCTACCCAGTCTTGAGTCTGTGCTTTTTGGGTGTCTCTGAACTTCAACCTGTACTGTTCAGTGGTTAGGCCAAACCCATCAATAAGAGCACTCTTCAAGACCTTGTAATTATCAGCATCCCCTCTCTAACAGTGAGGAGCTTATCTCTACCTTTGTCAGCAAAGGAGAGCCACAAGATTGCTGCCCACTGCTCCTGAGGGACCTTCTGTACCTTACAGGCCCTCTCTAATGCAGTTATCCATTTGTGGATATCATCCCCACTCTGGTAGGGAGGGACAATCTTGCTCAGGTTCCTATGGTCATAGGACCTTTCCCTGTCTCTAGGGACATGGCTGCCACCATGGGACTCTAGTCCCAACTTTCTTCTCTCTCTAAGGAGATCTAGGGATTCCCTATCTAAAGCCAATTGCTTTTTCTGATTTCCAGCTGAGTTTCCTCAAACTGGACCAGTCTGGCTCTCCTCTCATGAGAGGATTCCCTCCTGTGAGAGGAGACAGAGCTCCCTATAGAGGTGCCAGAGTGGTTAGACTCCTGAGAAGGAGATCTAGACTTTCTGGGCACACTCTTAATCCTTCCTGGGGGACAAAGAGGGTGTCATCCTGATCATCCTCATCATCGTCCACAGGAGGGATTGGGTTTTCCAGGTCAGGGTCATTGTCACCCTCCTGGCCAGTTTCAGAGGGGGCTGGGGGTATTGGTACCCCTGGCGTCCTCCTCTTCTCCTGCCCCACCCTCAGCTCCTACCCCTTCAGTCCCTACAGGCTTACTAAGGTCATAAGCCACCAACAACTCCTTGAGGTGTTGGGTGGTGGGGCTTTGGCCTGTCCTTATTTTTCTCAAGTTACATAAAGCTCTCAATTCCAAGAATGGGAGTGTATCATACTTGGAGGGTGGAAGCTCAATGGCTTCCTGCAAGGATTCTTTGGATCCTGCCCTTAAAGACATTACTAGTGTGGTGTGGTGTATGCACTACCTACTCTAGTGTGGCCTACTAAACTCTCTTGAGTTGTAGAAAGGGTTGTGCTATCCCTTAACACACAACTCTAAGTTCAGTAGAACTTACTGTATTCTAAGCTTAAATTATATGTACCTTAGGTACCTTTAGTGGTTTTCAGTTGATCAATTCAATTGAGATTATCTGGTAAAACAGTAGCAAGCTGGAATCCCACACGCTGCACACCAATGTGAGAAGTTGGCCTGGTATATGCTGTCCACTAATTATAGTGGGCACCTTGCACCAGTCCAAACAACCCCTTATTGGAGATAGGTTAAAGACAACCTTATTGAAAGCTATCCTAGTGGTAGCTATGGAGAGCAGCCTTCAGGAATGTAAAGCAGCTTGTTTTACCAGTCTATAATCTCTTGAGTGATCAAATGAAAGAGTACCACACCAGGTATATATTCAAAATATATGTATTTATTGCTAAACACACCCCTCTAGTCTCTTTATGAGGCTAGAGTTCGAAGTACATAAGTTATAAGTTATTAAATCACAGTAATAGCACAAATACACGTTTGGGCCCTAGGGGCGTACCAAACCATATACCAATAAAGTGGTATGCGAACCACGACTGAACTAGACACTAGGCCTAGAGCCTCTAGAAGTGCTTGGACCACAAGGAACCACCCAAGGTAGTGACACAGGGGACCTATGGGAGACGCGTGCAGTGTAAATACACAACCGCGATACGCCGTTGACTTCTATGGAGAAAGTCGGGATCGGGAAAATAGAGAAAAGGGACACTTAAAAGATGACTAGGACAAAACCCTTTGAGATCTAGTACTTTGAAGAGTCTCTACCCACGGGAGCACCGGAGTACTCGTGTTACCTCACCCAGGGAAGCCGGGTGCATAGGTGCCTTTCGGGGTCGGGTTTCGTCGTCGATTCGAATGGCGATCTGCTGCAAAGTGCTGCTGGCGGCCAAGAGAAAAGTGTCCGGGTGGATCCAAGAGTGGATCGGAGTTCTGAAGAACCTGAAAGCATAGGGGACAGAGTCTGGGTCACTAGCCAGTGACCAGGAAGGCGATGGACAGATGCCCACCGATGTCGAGTGCTTCAGGTGCGTTGACGGTCGTCTTGACTCTTCAGCCACGAGGTCCAGGAGACGTTGTCGGCGACCAGGAGCAGGATTCGGGCTGGTACACGATGTCTGTCGAGTGCTGAGGTGTCGGCGACCGGATTGGACCCAACAAGCCTTGGTAACGGCAAGTCTCGGTGAAGATGTAGATCGTCGATGGTGCAGACTAGCAAGGTCTGTGGAACTCACCCAGCAAAGGTAAGTGAGGGCAGGCCTGGAGCAACCAGGATGCCAAGTAAAAAAAGGATTGGCCTTCGTTAAGGGCTACTAGCCAACGGGCTAGCGACCGCGAAGGAGCCTCGTGACGCCGCACGTGGATCTGGCTTACAGGACACTCGTGGAGTAGGGGCCAGTGATCTTCGGTGCAGGTGGTGCTGGGGGCTAGGGCTACTCAGAGCCCAAAGCACGACTTCTTGGGAGACCCAGAAGAGGATGCACTTGCAAATGTGCTTGGTGTCCAGGGGTCACAGTCTCAAGTCACCCACAATAGCCACGGGCCTCAGCTTTGCTGGGGACTCAGGGTAGCCTCGGGGAAGTCTGAGAATCCACCTCTGGTGATGCGATGACTTCAGCGTCCAACGGGAGCTTCAGAAATGCGAACCGGACAGATGCTTCTTTGGTGCCTGCCAAGCAGGGGAGTCACTCCTTGACCCCAAGGGAGATTCTTCAGTCCTCTAATCGTGAGTAGAGCGTCGAAGGTCCAGGATTCAGTTTCAGAGTTTTGTCCAGGGATAATCTAAAGTCCTAAGGACTGGGTTCCTACGTTTATTCTAAAGATAGGGGTTGGACTACTCTGTGGCCCCACCTATGGGTGGGTCAGGGCAGAGGGGTGGCTACACCCTTTCCCTTTGTCCAGTTCGCGCCAAAGCAGGGGCTGCAAGCCCTGATCCGGTTTGAACTGGGGTATGCACAGGGACACCAAATGTGCCCCCAGTGCAGGACTTCAAAGCACCCGAAAGTGCTCCCGCCCAGCCCCAATACACATTATCCTGTCTGGGGAGGTGGTCACACCTCCCTGGGACAGGAAACCTATTGTCCAGGCCTCCCCTGCCGGAGTTTCATCCAGCAGCAGGAGGCCAGACTCGTGTCTGTGGCAGCAGCATCCATTTTGTGATGCCAGGGCTCTGGAAAGAAGTTACCGGACTAGTCAGAGTTAACATGTCTTTCCCTCTAGAAGGGTGGAATGCTACCCCCGCCGCCAGGATTGGCGGGGGGTAGTATTCCAAGATGTTTGACACCAAACACGACATGTTTAGGTGCAGCCATTCCAAAGTTAGCATTTTACCGCGAGGATATAATGCGCTTAAGAGTATATGGTCAGGCTGCACTACAAACAGCATCAGAGATGGTCTCCGAACGCTGCAGAGGGGCCCTGCTCATGCAGGGGCACCCTCTCACATAGGAACCACGCACTCTGCCTTTAGGATTGATAAGGCCTGCCTTAGGAGTGACTTATAGGTTTATATGTGTGTATGTATTTTGTGATATAGGTAACCTATATCACAGTAAGGGGTGCATGCACCACCTTACCCAGGCTGCAGTAGCAGACCTGTGGTGTCAGTTTGGATGGCCTTCCAGGGGTGGCATAATACATGCTGCAGCCCCTGGCAGGCCTCTGAGGTACCTATGCCCTTGGTACATAGTATACCATATACTAGGGACTTATAAGGGCACTCCAGATCCCAATCAGTGATGTGCCTAAGGCACATGGAAACCATTTTAGAGAGGAAGCAGCTAGGCTGGGGTTCTGATTAGCAGGGCCCCAGCCAGACTAATGTCGAAAAACAGTGAAGCATCAGCAAAAAGTGGGGGTACCCATGTGAAGCAGATCCTACTCTCCTACAAATACCTTGACCACCTAGATGTGGTAATGGAGTCCAGGAGGGACACCGCCATGGCAAAATAGCATTAAAAAAGAAACTTAAGCGGGAGATGCACTAGATTAATGGCTCCCTCTGAAAATAAAAACAAAGAAGTGTGGTCTCCCACGCTTCACTAATATTTAACCCTCGGGTGAGCCAGATCCCTGGGGCATTAGGGATCATAAATACACAGACTGCTGGTGCAGCACTCCCCATGCCCCAGGGACTGCCACTTACCTGGGGTAAATGATTAAATAAATGTGGGGGCACACACGGCCCCCTCGCCGCCCCAGGGACTGCCCCCTTCCCGGGGCACTTTAAAACATGTATGAGGCCAGATCCACTGGGTCTGCCTACATCCTGGGTAGCGCTACCTCCCCGGGGAAATGAAGTTAAATTAATGTGGGGGGCCATTATGGCCCCCCGCAGACTCGGGGACCACCACCTTCCCGGAACAAAAGTGTATGATGGAGGGGGTCTGCGTCTCCCTCCTCATGGATCCATTTATGGCCCTGGGGACCACCACCCCTCAGGACTGGCTCCTGCTACATCCTAAGGTGCCCACCTTCAGGAGGTAGCTGTTTGCTTTTGCTTGGTGGGAGCTGATAGCACCCACCAAGCAAAAGAAAATATAACTCCTCTTTCTGCAAACTGGAGCTGTCAAAGGGCTCCGGCTTGCAGAAAACTGAGTTTTCATCTGTTTCCCTGCACGCAAATATGCATGCAGGGAAACAGATGAAAAATTGCTCTGACAGACAGGGAGCAGCCTTTTACCAACCCTCTGTCTGTTACAGCAATGCCGGCTCCCGCAAGAGGCGGGGAGCCGCCTGGGACTGTGGGGGCCTTGAGACTTTTGAGTTCTCCTATTTCGAACTCAATATTTTGCCAAAAACCCAACATTTGGCTGCATGGAGTGAGTGTTGATCACCAGGCCTGGCCTGAAATTAGGTCCTATGCCCAACCTGTAATGATGTGGGCTCATGCCTGAACCACACTCTGTGTCACTGAGCAAGCTGTGCAAGTCTTTGCAAGCATGCAGGCTCTCTGTGGGCAGGGCCTTGCCTGCATCCTTCCCTTGTACCTGATCCTGTGCCACTGAGCCCATGCACAGTGGTCTGGGGCACTGGCATAGCCCATGGCCTTTCTTTGCACCAGTTCCCAGGTCTTTGTTGGTCACTGCACATGGTTTGTGACCATGGATAGGTGCTATGTGATTTTTTTACAGGCCCAAACCTGCAGATCTGTGGACACAGTTTTGGGACTGTAGATCCTGTGACAAAATTAGTTTTTACTTTTTGGAACCAGTATCTACTCCTGTATCCTCCGGCCACATCATTACTTGATTGAAGGGATTGAGTAAGAGTGTAAGATCACCGTTGATGGTATTGATCAACATTGATAGTAACATCACCATTTATGATCATAGTAGAAAGGATTGGAAGTGGGCCAAGAGCCAGTGATGATATGCATCTCTTGTAGTCAGAGAGACAAGGATTATTCACTGCGGCCAACCAAGGATGATAAAAAATACACATTAGATACACATATAATTTCTCACATTTTAGTCATTCAGTGAATTTAGATTTCATGAAATTAATATCAAATGCAGATTTAGGTAAGGTTCTGTACGTTAAAATGGTAGACAAAATACTGGGTGTCTGGCAGCTCGTTCCTAAACCACAATGGTACTAATTTAATGAAGATCTCCTGTCAGATGAGAATAAATGTTAACTAGTGTGTGTTGGCAATCTTTTAACTCTAGTATATCAAGGCACTTACCTTGAACAACCTTGCTTCCCAATGGCTGCATTGTTGTCTGATTGCATCTTGCTCAGCTTGAAGACTCAATTGTGCGACAACTGTCCCTTGGAATTCTCTGATTGTTGGAGTTCTATTATCATCTTTTACATGGACCTCAAAACCTTCTTTTAAAGTAGTATTGTATGTGATAGACATTATTGAATTAAAGTTATGTTCTTGAGTTAAAGTGATAATCTCTCATTCCATTTAGAGGCTTTGAGCTACATATTTGATTTGGCATTCTAAATGTATTGTGAACTGTATTTGATATTATTCAAGCTAATTTAAGTATTAGGTTTGCATGCATTTATCACTACACAAAAAAAAGTTGTTAGACCATATATTATTTCCCATTACATG
Organism: Calotriton arnoldi; assembly: GCA_963921515.1. Taxonomy (NCBI): domain Eukaryota; kingdom Metazoa; phylum Chordata; class Amphibia; order Caudata; family Salamandridae; genus Calotriton; species Calotriton arnoldi. The sequence continues at coordinate 25,382 of CAWUFW010012116.1, forward strand.
TTGAAGGCGAGCTCTTTTTATTCACACCACAAGGTAGCTACATAGTAATACTCAACTTTAAAAGGTATTCTATACACAGTATATTAGATTGTTCAATTCAGGTGAATAAATGGTAATGGGATTTGTTTGCTCTCTTCCGGATTCAAATGCATGAGACAAATTCATTACAGGTCTAAGAGATGGTGCTATGCAGTGACGTGTTTTTTTCCTAATACCCCTTTCCTCCTGTGTTCCTGGGACTGGCTTTTAGCTTCCCTGAAGTACAAGGTGGGTGAGATGGAGCAGCATCGTATTTGAGACATTCCTTTAGTGGAACTGTGAATTTGACAGATTCTTATTTTAATGGTGATGCTTTGTCTTGGTCATTACCTAGAGTTTCTCTAAATAGTCCTTGGCTATATGATGTGTGTTAGACCTGGTACCATTGGCGTGAGTCTCCCTTCCATTTTTTGCTGTTGTCTCCTCTGTTTTTTCATATGTTTTGCTGGTTTTAGATGCCTTGGGCACTGTGCCACTGCTATTCAGTGCCACAGTGCAAGTGCTCCCTATTGTAAAGTATTGTAATGGATTAGTGACTCCCTGATTGGCTTGTTTGATTTACTTGTCAGACCCTAGTATAGTGCTCCATGTGTGTAGGCCTGTAAATCAAATGCTGCTGGTGGGCTTGCAGCACTGGTTGTGCCACCCACAGAAGCAGCTTGTAAGGTGTGTCTCAGGCCTGCCATTGCAGAGCCTGTGTGCAGTCTAGTACTGCCATGTTGACTTGGTAAGTGCACCCACTTACCAGTCCCAAAACCTTCTCTCTTCTACATATCAGACACCCCTAAGGTAGGCCTACGGGCAGGGTGCATTGTAAGTAAGAGGTAGGACATGCCCTGATGTGTGTGGTATGTCCTGATAGTGAATTACAGCCAATTTCGTTTTTCACTATTGCAAGGCTACCTGTCCCCATAGGCAAGAATGGGCAGTTTCATTATAACATCTTATAATCCTAACTAACCCAGGGAACATGGTAGAAAAACGAATTTAGTATGCCTTAACTCAGAATGATAAAATACATCTTTTAGTGAAGTTGGTTTTAACATTCTCTGTTTGAAAATACCACTTTCAGAAAGTGGGTATTTTCTTGCCTAACCATCCAGCCTGCCTCTGCTAGGTTGTGTATTGCATGTCTGGTATGTGAGTGACAGGAGGGCTGGGGCTCCAGCAGTCTGATGAGTCAGGGCTGGGCTGAATAGGACCTTGGCTGAATAGAGAGTGGGGGGCGGAGATCTCCTTTCACTCCCCTGAGCCCTCATAGAATAGAGAGTAGGGGGAGGAGATTTCCTTTCAGCTACCTGGGCCAGGTCTGCTTTCAACAATGCTGTCTCCACCTCCTGCCGGCACCCTCTGCCTTCAGAGGACAAAGGATTTACTAGTATAAATATTGGGGCCCAGACCCCAAGACTTTAGATCACTTCTGGGAATCAAGACTGACCTTTGCCAAGGAGAAGAAACCAAGGAAGCTGAAGGATTTGACTGCCCCTGTGCCAGTGTGCTATTTTCTGGGGTTGGCCTGCAGTGGTTACTTAATTGCCAAGGAAAGGGGAAAGAACTTTTATTGAACTTTCATCATCTTGAAGAAGAATCTCCAAAGGCTTGAACTGTGCTTGCCTCCTGCTGAAGTCTCAGGGATACAAGACTTCACCACCAGCTCCCCCCTGAATTCCCTTGCTGGGGATTCTGTCTGCAGAAGCCTGCGTATTGTTGGGAGCTGGAAGTGCGACTCAACGAGAAGAAGCGTGACACCGTCGCAGCTTTTGCCGTCGCATCATCGGAGAAGCGTGTCGCCGCCGCAGAAGTCGCCGCCGCATCACCGGAGAAGCGTATCCCCGTCGCAGCTGGTTGTCGTCGCATCACCGGAGAAGCGTGTCGCCACCGCAAGGGTCGTCGTCGCATCACCGGAGAAGCGTGTCGCAGGGCCTGTCGCGGCTCAGAAGTTACCAAGTTCGCCGCACGGCTGTCGGGCGTGCACGCATCGCCTTCACGTTGTCGCATTGCATCGAGGGCGCCATCTTCTCGCATCGCACCGGATCGTCGCAACGCATTGAAGCGCCATCTTGTCGCATCGTAACCAGAACGCATTAAGGAACCGACGCATCACCTCCTCTCCGGTAAGGAACAGACGCATCGCCTACTTTGCGCAAGCACTGAGGAACAGGAGCATCGCCTCCCCCGAAGCAAGGAACCAACGCATCACTCTTCCTGCGACCCTTTTGTTTGTTTTGCGTTACGCATTTAAGGTACTTTGTGAGAAACGTGTCACATTTACCATCAACTTTGAACTAAGCAATTTCTACCATTTTTAAGTCTATTTTTGATTATAGTATTGTGGATTTTTGTCGTTTGGGTCTTGTGTTAAGTCTATATAAAGAATACTTATTTTTGATAACACCTGTGTGGTGTCCATCTGTAGTGTTTTCACTGTATCACTGTATGTGTTCACAAATGCTTTACACACTGCCTGTGAGATAAGCCTGCCTGCTCGTGCCAAGCTACCAAGGGGGTGAGCAGGGGTTATTTAGGAGTGTAGCCCCATTACCCTGACTAGAAGCAAGGGTCCCTACTTGGTCAAAGGTACCTACCTCTGCCAACTAGAGACCCCCAGTTCTAACATTGGTGGTCAGCGGTGAGGATCTGGACTTGCATTTGTGACTCATATACAGTAATTGGTGTACACTACTAGTGAGTGCAGACCAAACGCAACCACATACATTTTGGTAGAATTTTTTTTCCTTGGAACTGTTATTTTTTTATAAAGACTACCAATTCTTATTGCCATGAGCAACCCAGCATCCAACGCATCTATGGATCTAGATTTTGAGGAAGAAAGGGTGGATACCTACACTGTGAAACAGCTGAAACACTTCTGTAGAAAATTTAAAGTTGCTACTCAAGGCCTCACCAAGAAGGATGAGTTCCAAAAGGCGCTGAGGGCCGGGTTTGAAGCTAGAAATTCCTCTGAGGATGTGGAGGTGCCTGTGGTGGAGGCAGAGGATGCAGAAGGGCAGCTAGATGGGCCATTGGGCCCAGCCGGGGAGAAAGCACCTTCCCCGCCAGGCAGCAGTGTTTCTTCCAAAGACCTGTCCCCAGGAGAGCTGGAGGACAGGGAGGGAAATAGAAGGCATAAAATGGAGCTGGTCAAGCTTAAGATGGAGGGTCAAAAGGACCTAGAGAATAAGAAGCTGGAGTTTGAAAATAACAAGTTAGCATTGGAAAAAGAGAGAATGAAATTAGAGCATGAGAGAATGTTGAGAGAGTTGGAGATCAAAGCTAAAAACTTAGAAATTAATCCCTCTGGTGGCAGCGCACCATCTGTGCCTGCAGAATGCAGGGTATATATCCCCAAGGATGTCATAAGGGATTTTCATAAGCATGAAGATATTGGGCAGTGGTTTGCAGCCTATGAAATAGCAATGTTGGCCCACCGGGTCCCTGAGAGGGATTGGGGAGCGGGGTTTTGGGGCCGCTTTGTGGTGAGGGGAGGGTACATTGTTAGACCTGCCCAATGAGAGTAGGATGTCTTATGCCCACATGGAGGAAGCCCTGATGACAAGGTATGGTTTGACCCCAGAACGCTATAGACAGAGGTTCAGGAATTGTAAGAAACTGGAGGCAATCACCTGGGTGGAGTATGTATCTTTCTTTTGCAGAGCTATGGATGGTTGGGTGAAGGGTAGCAGAGTGAGTGCTTTTGAGGAGCTCTATGATTTGTTTGCATGGGAGTATTTGTCTGGTAATTGATTTCCAGAGCTATGCCAGCACCTTATTGACAGCAAGCTAACTAACCCTAGGAAGCTTGCTGAGGAGGCGGACCGCTGGGTCAGTACCCGGGTCCACAAGGGTCATGTGGGAGACTTCGCCAAAGGTGGGCAGGGTCCCCAGCAGAAGAGTGGGGGGGACAAGGGTAAACAGAGGGAGTTCCAGAAAGGGCCCCAAAGTAATCCCCAAGGGAACCAAGGGAAGGGTTCCCAGCCTCCCCCTCAGAAGAAGCCAGAGGCCCCGACAGGTAAACCTGTTCACAGGAGCCCCCCTAAATGTTTCAAGTGTGGTCAAGTGGGCCACCGTTAGTATAATCCCCAGTGTACCCAGAGGGATCACAATGCACCACCTAGTGCACCACCCTGTCAGATGGCAAGTGTAGCCCTGGGAGGGGAGGAGATGGGTGCCCAAGGTGGGTGGGGTCCCACAGAAATGTCCCTTGTCTCTTTAGGAGATTGTGAGATGGTCCCTAGGACCCAGCTGCCTGATAACACAATGGCCATAGGGTGGAGGCTCTGAGAGACACCGGGGCCAGTGTGACAGCTGTCAGTTGTCGGCTGGTGTCTAAAGAGCAGGTGGTCCCCCATGCATTCTTCCCTGTAGTTGCCGCGGACAACTCAGAGAGCCAATGTGAAGTGGCTCAAGTTCCTTTTGAGTGGGGGGTCTCAGGTACCCTTCAAGTAGCTGTGAGGCCAGCCATGCCTGTTGATTGTCTGTTGGGCAACGATTTAGAGAACTCCCCTTGGGCTAAGGTGGAGAGAAGGTCGCATTTGTAGATGTTGGGTCTGCCTGAGTGGCCGTGTGTGACCACTCGATCTATGGCAGCAAGTAAGGGTGATCAAGAGGACCTGGAGCCTGAAAATATGGCCCAGGCACCTGCCTTAAAGAGAAGAGGTAGGGGGCTCGGGAAACTGGCCCCCATAGTTCCCACGGTCCAGGAGGAGGCAGACCTTGAGGGAGATGCCCTGGAGCCTACAGGGGAGCAAGTGGCTGAACTGAGGGGACCTGTCTGAGCTGACCCATTGGCAGCAAGAAGGAGGACCCTCCAGGGAGGAATTCTGTGAAGAGCAGAAGAAGTGCCCTTCTCTTGACGGTTTGCGGCAACAGGCCACAAACCAGGCAGCAGGTGATCAGTCTGGATCACATTGGATCTACTGGGAGAATGGTCTCCTGTATAGCGAGCCTAAGGTTGCTGAGCCTGGGTCAGCCCGTGTGCTGGTGGTACCCCAGCGCTTCAGAGCCTTCCTACTGGGTTTGGCTCATGATGTGCCTTTGGAAGGGCATTTGGGGCAGAACAAGACCTTTGAAAGGCTTGTTATCCACTTTCATTGGCCTCAAATGCGCAAGAGTTCACATACTCATTGCAGGACCTGCCAGACTTGCCAGGCAAGTGGTAAAAGTGGAAGGAAGCACAAGGCTCCTCTCCAACCTTTCCCTGTGGTCAGTACCCCCTTTGACCGGGTGGGCATTGACATTGTGGGGCCTCTGGACCCCAAGACAGCCATGGACAACAGGTTTATCCTGGTCTTGGTGGACCATGCTACCCGGTACCCGGAAGCAATCCCGCTCAGGACAGTGACGGCCCCCGTGGTGGGACGTGCACTGATGGGGATTTTCTCCCGCATGGGGTTCCCCAGAGAGGTGGTGTCAGACCGTGGTACTAACTTCATATCCAAATATATGAAGTCCCTGTGGCAGGAGTGCTGTGTAACGTACAAGTTCACCACTCCTTACCACCCCCAAGGTAATGGACTGGTTGAGAGATTCAACCGGACCCTCAAAGGCATGATTATGGGTCTTGAGGAACCTATGAGGCGTAAGTGGGACGTCCTCTTGCCATGCCTTCTGTTTGCTTACCGTGAGGTGCCACAGAAGTCCTTAGGGTTCAGTCCCTTTGAACTGCTGTATGGTCACGTGGTAAGAGGACCTCTGAGTCTGGTGAAGGAAGGCTGGGAGAAAGCTCCCAGGAAACCTCCCCAGGATGTATATAGCTACATGCTGGCCTTCAGGAACCAGACTAGGCGATTCAGACAACTCGCTCAGGCAAATCTGGAAGCCAGCCAGGAAGAGATGAAACGGTGGTATGATCAGAATGCCACTCTGATCTAGTTTCAGCCTGGACAGAAAGTTTGGGTCATGGCCCCAGTGGAGCCCTGTGCGCTCCAGGACAAGTGGACCTGACCATTTGAGGTGGTGGAGTGCAAGAGTGATGTCACCTACTTGGTGGACTTGTGGTCTCCCAGGAAACCTTTGCGGGTCCTGCATGTTAACCGCCTGAAGCCTCACTTAGAGAGGTCCAAAGTGGGCATGCTCCTAGCGACAGATGCTGGAATGGAGGAGCCTCTTCCTGACCTCCTGTCTGCAACAAAGTAAGATGGGTCAGTGGATGGTGTAAGCCTCTCTGCCACACTGACCCCTGAACAGCAGAATGATTGTCGCCAACTGTTGGGACAATTCTCTGAGTTGTTCTCCCTGGTTCCTGGTGTCACTGAGTGGTGCGTCCATGATGTAGACACTGGGGACAGTCCTCCTGTTAAGCACAAGGCTTACAGAGTGACTGACAGGGTCAGAGCTTACATCAAGGAGGAGGTCTCCAAGATGTTTGCCTTAGGGGTGATTGAGTCCTCTAACAGCCCTGGGCCAGCCCCGTGGTCTTGGTTCCAAAGGCTGCCGCACCGGGTGCCACGCCAGAACTCCAGTTCTGTGTGGACTACCGAGGACTCAATTCAGTCACCAAGACTGATGCGTACCCCATCCCCAGAGCTGATGAGCTCATTGATTGGCTAGGGGCTGCACGGTACCTCAGTACGTTTGATTTGACGTCTGGGTACTGGCAGATCGCCCTAACTGATGGGGCCAAAGAGAGGTCAGCATTCTCCACACCAGATGGGCACTGCCAATTCCGGGTTATGCCCTTTGGGATGAAGAATGCCCCTGCCACCTTTCAGAGGTTGGTCAACCAGGTGTTGGTTGGACTGGAGGATTTCAGTGCCGCCTACCTGGATGACATTGCAGTGTTTAGTTCCACCTGGGATGAACATCTGCGCCACCTCTGGGAAGTGTTGATGGTGCTGCGGAAAGCAGGCCTCATGATCAAGGCGAGTAAGTGCCAGATCGGGCAAGGTTCTGTGGTGTACTTGGGGCACCAGGTAGGAAGCGGCCAGGTGGCGCCCCTACAATCCAAGATTGATACCATCCTGGCATGGGAACCCCGCAAAACCCAGACACAGGTGAGAGCCTTTTTAGGACTCACGGGGTACTACAGGAGGTTTGTCAAGGGGTGTGGCAACATTGTTGCACCCTTGACTGAGCTGACTTCCAGGAAGCACCCAAGAAAGTGAACTGGACTGACACCTGTCAGAAAGCTTTTGATGCCCTGAAGACTGCCATGTGCACAGCACCCGTGCTTCAGGCGCCCAACTTCTCAAAATCATTCATTGTTCAGACAGACGCTTCAGAGCATGGTGTGGGGGCTGTTCTTTCACCGATGAATGAGGAGGGCATAGACCAACCTGTAGCCTTCATCAGTGGGAGGTTACTTCCACTGGAACAGAGGTGGAGTGCAATTGAGCGTGAGGCATTTGCTGTGGTCTGGGCACTGAAGAAGTTGAGACCATACTTCTTTGGGACTCACTTCCTGGTTCAGACCGACCACAGGCCCCTCAGATGGTTAATGCAGATGAGGGGTGAGAATCCAAAGTTGTTGAGGTGGTCCATTTCCCTACATGGGATGGACTTCACAGTGGAACACCGCCCTGGTACAGAACACGCCAATGCTGATGGTCTGTCCAGACTTTTCCGCCTTAGTGAAGAGAACTCCCAGGAGGGTGGGTAGTTCTCCCCACATTTCAGCTGGAGGGGACACGTGTTAGACCTGGTACCATTGGTGTGAGTCTCCCTTCCATTTTTTGCTGTTGTCTCCTCTGTTCTTTTATATGTTTTGCTGGTTTTAGATGCCTTGGGCACTCTGCCACTGCTATTCAGTGCCACAGTGCAAGTGCTCCCTTTTGTAATGGATTAGTGACTCCCTGATTGGCTTGTTTGATTTACTTGTCAGACCCTAGTATAGTGCTCCATGTGTGCCCAGGGCCTGTAAATCAAATGCTGCTGGTAGGCTTGCAGCACTGGTTGTGCCACCCACAGAAGCAGCTTGTAAGGTGTGTCTCAGGCCTGCCATTGCAGAGCCTGTGTGCAGTCTAGTACTGCCATGTTGACTTGGTAAGTGCACCCACTTACCAGTCCCTAAACCTTCCCTCTTCTACATATCAGACACCCCTAAGGTAGGCCTACGGGCAGGGTGCATTGTAAGTAAGAGGTAGGACATGCCCTGATGTGTGTGGTATGTCCTGATAGTGAATTACAGCCAATTTCGTTTTTCACTATTGCAAGGCTACCTGTCCCCATAGGCCAGAATGGGCAGTTTGATTATAACATCTTATAATCCTAACTGACCCAGGAACATGGTAGAAAAACGAATTTAGTATGCCTTAACTCAGAATGATAAAATACATCTTTTAGTGAAGTTGGTTTTAACATTCTCTGTTTGAAAATACCACTTTCAGAAATTGGGTATTTTCTTGCCTAACCATCCAGTCTGCCTCTGCTAGGTTGTGTATTGCATGTCTGGTATGTGAGTGACAGGAGGGCTGGGGCTCCAGCAGTCTGATGAGTCAGGGCTGGGCTGAATAGGACCTTGGCTGAATAGAGAGTGGGGGGTGGAGATCTCCTTTCACTCCCCTGAGCCCTCATAGAATAGAGAGTAGGGGGAGGAAATTTCCTTTCAGCTACCTGGGCCAGGTCTGCTTTCAACAATGCTGTCTCCACCTCCTGCCGGCACCCTCTGCCTTCAGAGGACAAAGGATTTACTAGTATAAATATTGGGGCCCAGACCCCAAGACTTTAGATCACTTCTGGGAATCAAGACTGACCTTTGCCAAGGAGAAGAAACCAAGGAAGCTGAAGGATTTGACTGCCCCTGTGCCAGTGTGCTATTTTCTGGGGTTGGCCTGCAGTGGTTACTTAATTGCCAAGGAAAGGGGAAAGAACTTTTATTGAACTTTCATCATCTTGAAGAAGAATCTCCAAAGGCTTGAACTGTGCTTGCATCCTGCTGAAGTCTCAGGGATACAAGACTTCACCACCAGCTCACCCCTGAATTCCCTTGCTAGGGATTCTGTCTGCAGAAGCCTGCGTATTGTTGGGAGCTAGAAGTGCGACTCAACGAGAAGAAGCGTGACACCGTCGCAGCTGTTGGCGTCGCATCATCGGAGAAGCGTGTCGCCGCCGCAGAAGTCTCCGCCGCATCACCGGAGAAGCGTATCCCCGTCGCAGCTGGTTGTCGTCGCATCACCGGAGAAGCGTGTCGCCACCGCAAGGGTCGTCGTCGCATCACCGGAGAAGCGTGTCGCAGGGCCTGTCGCGGCTCAGAAGTTACCAAGTTCGCCGCACGGCTGTCGGGCGTGCACGCATCGCCTTCACGTTGTCGCATTGCATCGAGGGCGCCATCTTCTCGCATCGCACCGGATCGTCGCAACGCATCGAAGCGCCATCTTGTCGCATCGTAACCAGAACGCATTAAGGAACCGACGTATCACCTCCTCTCCGGTAAGGAACAGACGCATCGCCTACTTTGCGCAAGCACTGAGGAACAGGAGCATCGCCTCCCCCGAAGCAAGGAACCAACGCATCACTCTTCCTGCGACCCTTTTGTTTGTTTTGCGTTACGCATTTAAGGTACTTTGTGAGAAACGTGTCGCATTTACCATCAACTTTGAACTAAGCAATTTCTACCATTTTTAAGTCTATTTTTGATTATAGTATTGTGGATTTTTGTCGTTTGGGTCTTGTGTTAAGTCTATATAAAGAATATTTATTTTTGATAACACCTGTGTGGTGTCCATCTGTAGTGTTTTCACTGTATCACTGTATGTGTTCACAAATGCTTTACACACTGCCTGTGAGATAAGCCTGCCTGCTCGTGCCAAGCTACCAAGGGGGTGAGCAGGGGTTATTTAGGAGTGTAGCCCCCTTACCCTGACTAGAAGCAAGGGTCCCTACTTGGCCAAAAGTACCTACCTCTGCCAACTAGAGACCCCCAGTTCTAACATTGGTGGTCAGCGGTGAGGATCTGGACTTGCATTTGTGACTCATATACAGTAATTGGTGTACACTACTAGTGAGTGCAGACCAAACGCAACCACATACATTTTGGTAGAATTTTTTTTCCTTGGAACTGTTGTTTTTTGATAAAGACTACCAATTCTTATTGCCATGAGCAACCCAGCATCCAACGCATCTAAGGATCTAGATTTTGAGGAAGAAAGGGTGGATACCTACTCTGTGAAACAGCTGAAACACTTCTGTAGAAAATTTAAAGTTGCTACTCAAGGCCTCACCAAGAAGGATGAGTTCCAAAAGGCGCTGAGGGCCGGGTTTGAAGCTAGAAATTCCTCTGAGGATGTGGAGGTGCCTGTGGTGGAGGCAGAGGATGCAGAAGGGCAGCTATATGGGCCATTGGGCCCAGCCGGGGAGAAAGCACCTTCCCCGCCAGGCAGCAGTGTTTCTTCCAAAGACCTGTCCCCAGGAGAGCTGGAGGACAGGGAGAGAAATAGAAGGCATAAAATGGAGCTGGTCAAGCTTAAGATGGAGGGTCAAAAGGACCTATAGAATAAGAAGCTGGAGTTTGAAAATAACAAGTTAGCATTGGAAAAAGAGAGAATGAAATTAGAGCATGAGAGAATGTTGAGAGAGTTGGAGATCAAAGCTAAAAACTTAGAAATTAATCCCTCTGGTGGCAGCGCACCATCTGTGCCTGCAGAAGGCAGGGTATATATCCCCAAGGATGTCATAAGGGATTTTCATAAGCATGAAGATATTGGGCAGTGGTTTGCAGCCTATGAAATAGCAATGTTGGCCCACCGGATCCCTGAGAGGGATTGGGGAGTGGGGTTTTGGGGCCACTTTGTGGTGAGGGGAGGGATACATTGTTAGACCTGCCCAATGAGAGTAGGATGTCTTATGCCCACATGGAGGAAGCCCTGATGACAAGGTATGGTTTGACCCCAGAACGCTATAGACAGAGGTTCAGGAATTGTAAGAAACTGGAGGCAATCACCTGGGTGGAGTATGTATCTTTCTTTTGCAGAGCTATGGATGGTTGGGTGAAGGGTAGCAGAGTGAGTGCTTTTGAGGAGCTCTATGATTTGTTTGCATGGGAGTACTTGTCTGGTAATTGATTTCCAGAGCTATGCCAGCACCTTATTGACAGCAAGCTAACTAACCCTAGGAAGCTTGCTGAGGAGGCGGACCGCTGGGTCAGTACCCGGGTCCACAAGGGTCATGTGGGAGACTTCGCCAAAGGTGGGCAGGGTCCCCAGCAGAAGAGTGGGGGACAAGGGTAAACAGAGGGAGTTCCAGAAAGGGCCCCAAAGTAATCCCCAAGGGAACCAAGGGAAGGGTTCCCAGCCTCCCCCTCAGAAGAAGCCAGAGGCCCCGACAGGTAAACCTGTTCACAGGGGCCCCCCTAAATGTTTCAAGTGTGGTCAAGTGGGCCACCGTTAGTATAATCCCCAGTGTACCCAGAGGGATCACAATGCACCACCTAGTGCACCACCCTGTCAGATGGCAAGTGTAGCCCTGGGAGGGGAGGAGATGGGTGCCCAAGGTGGGTGGGGTCCCACAGAAATGTCCCTTGTCTCTTTAGGAGATTGTGAGATGGTCCCTAGGACCCAGCTGCCTGATAACACAATGGCCATAGGGTGGAGGCTCTGAGAGATACCGGGGCAAGTGTGACAGCTGTCAGTTGTCGGCTGGTGTCTGAAGAGCAGGTGGTCCCCCATGCATTCTTCCCTGTAGTTGCCGCGGACAACTCAGAGAGCCAGTGTGAAGTGGCTCAAGTTCCTTTTGAGTGGGGGGTCTCAGGTACCCTTCAAGTAGCTGTGAGGCCAGCCATGCCTGTTGATTGTCTGTTGGGCAACGATTTAGAGAACTCCCCTTGGGCTAAGGTGGAGAGAAGGTCGCATTTGGAGATGTTGGGTCTGCCTGAGTGGGCGTGTGTGACCACTCGATCTATGGCAGCCAGTAAGGGTGATCAAGAGGACCTGGAGCCTGAAAATATGGCCCAGGCACCTGCCTTAAAGAGAAGAGGTAGGGGGCGTGGGAAACTGGCCCCCATAGTTCCCACGGTCCAGGAGGAGGCAGACCGTGAGGGAGATGCCCTGGAGCCTACAGGGGAGCAAGTGGCTGAACTGGGGGACCTGCCTGAGCTGACCCATTGGCAGCAAGAAGGAGAACCCTCCAGGGAGGAATTCTGTGAAGAGCAGAAGAAGTGCCCTTCTCTTGACGGTTTGCGGCAACAGGCCACAAACTAGGCAGCAGGTGATCAGTCTGGATCACATTGGATCTACTGGGAGAATGGTCTCCTGTATAGCGAGCCTAAGGTTGCTGAGCCTGGGTCAGCCCGTGTGCTGGTGGTACCCCAGCACTTCAGAGCCTTCCTACTGGGTTTGGCTCATGATGTGCCTTTGGCAGGGCATTTGGGGCAGAACAAGACCTTTGAAAGGCCTCAAATGCGCAAGAGTTCAGATACTCATTGCAGGACCTGCCAGACTTGCCAGGCAAGTGGTAAAAGTGGAAGGAAGCACAAGGCTCCTCTCCAACCTTTCCCTGTGGTCAGTACCCCCTTTGACCGGGTGGGCATTGACATTGTGGGGCTTCTGGACCCCAAGACAGCCATGGGCAACAGGTTTATCCTGGTCTTGGTGGACCATGCTACCCGGTACCCGGAAGCCATCCCGGTCAGGACAGTGACGGCCCCTGTGGTGGGACGTGCACTGATGGGGATTTTCTCCCGCGTGGGGTTCCCCAGAGAGGTGGTGTCAGACCGTGGTACTAACTTCATATCCAAATATATGAAGTCCCTGTGGCAGGAGTGCTGTGTAACGTACAAGTTCACCACTGCTTACCACCCCCAAGGTAATGGACTGGTTGAGAGATTCAACCGGACCCTCAAAGGCATGATTATGGGTCTTGAGGAACCTATGAGGCGTAAGTGGGACGTCCTCTTGCCATGCCTTCTGTTTGCTTACCGTGAGGTGCCACAGAAGTCCTTAGGGTTCAGTCCCTTTGAACTGCTGTATGGTCACGTGGTAAGAGGACCTCTGAGTCTGGTGAAGGAAGGCTGGGAGAAAGCTCCCAGGAAACCTCCCCAGGATGTATATAGCTACATGCTGGCCTTCAGGAACCAGACTAGGCGATTCAGACAACTCGCTCAGGCAAATCTGGAAGCCAGCCAGGAAGAGATGAAACGGTGGTATGATCAGAATGCCACTCTGATCGAGTTTCAGCCTGGACAGAAAGTTTGGGTCATGGCCCCAGTGGAGCCCTGTGCGCTCCAGGACAAGTGGACCTGACCATTTGAGGTGGTGGAGTGCAAGAGTGATGTCACCTACTTGGTGGACTTGTGGTCTCCCAGGAACCCTTTGCGGGTCCTGCATGTTAACCGCCTGAAGCCTCACTTAGAGAGGTCCAAAGTGGGCATGCTCCTAGTGACAGATGCTGCAATGGAGGAGGAGACTGAGCCTCTTCCTGAACTCCTGTCTGCAACAAAGCAAGATGGGTCAGTGGATGGTGTAAGCCTCTCTGCCACACTGACCCCTGAACAGCAGAATGATTGTCGCCAACTGTTGGGACAATACTCTGAGTTGTTCTCCCTGGTTCCTGGTGTCACTGAGTGGTGCGTCCATGATGTAGACACTGGGGACAGTCCTCCTGTTAAGCACAAGGCTTACAGAGTGACTGACAGGGTCAGAGCTTACATCAAGGAGGAGGTCTCCAAGATGTTTGCCTTAGGGGTGATTGAGTCCTCTAACAGCCCTGGGCCAGCCCCGTGGTCTTGGTTCCAAAAGCTGCCGCACCGGGTGCCACGCCAGAACTCCAGTTCTGTGTGGACTACCGAGGACTCAATTCAGTCACTAAGACTGACGCGTACCCCATCCCCAGAGCTGATGAGCTCATTGATTGGCTAGGGGCTGCACGGTACCTCAGTACGTTTGATTTGACGTCTGGGTACTGGCAGATCGCCCTAACTGATGGGGCCAAAGCGAGGTCAGCATTCTCCACACCAGATGGGCACTGCCAATTCCGGGTTATGCCCTTTGGGATGAAGTATGCTCCTGCCACCTTTCAGAGGTTGGTCAACCAGGTGTTGGTTGGACTGGAGGATTTCAGTGCCGTCTACCTGGATGACATTGCAGTGTTTAGTTCCACTTGGGATGAACATCTGCGCCACCTCTGGGAAGTGTTGATGGTGCTGCGGAAAGCAGGCCTCACGATCAAGGCGAGTAAGTGCCAGATCGGGCAGGGTTCTGTGGTGTACTTGGGGCACCAGGTAGGAAGCGGCCAGGTGGCGCCCCTACAATCCAAGATTGATACCATCCTGGCATGGGAACCCCACAAAACCCAGACACAGGTGAGAGCCTTTTTAGGACTCACGGGGTACTACAGGAGGTTTGTCAAGGGGTGTGGCAACATTGTTGCACCCTTGACTGAGCTGACTTCCAGGAAGCAGCCCAAGAAAGTGAACTGGACTGACACCTGTCAGAAAGCTTTTGATGCCCTGAAGACTGCCATGTGCACAGCACCCGTGCTTCAGGCGCCCAACTTCTCAAAACCATTCATTGTTCAGACAGACGCTTCAGAGCATGGTGTGGGGGCTGTTCTTTCACCGATGAATGAGGAGGGCCTAGACCAACCTGTAGCCTTCATCAGTGGGAGGTTACTTCCACTGGAACAGAGGTGGAGTGCAATTGAGCGTGAGGCATTTGCTGTGGTCTGGGCACTGAAGAAGTTGAGACTATACTTCTTTGGGACTCACTTCCTGGTTCAGACCGACCACAGGCCCCTCAGATGGTTAATGCAGATGAGGGGTGAGAATCCAAAGTTGTTGAGGTGGTCCATTTCCCTACATGGGATGGACTTCACAGTGGAACACCGCCCTGGTACCGAACACGCCAATGCTGATGGTCTGTCCAGACTTTTCCACCTTAGTGAAGAGAACTCCCAGGAGGGTGGGTAGTTCTCCCCACATTTCAGCTGGAGGGGACACGTGTTAGACCTGGTACCATTGGTGTGAGTCTCCCTTCCATTTTTTGCTGTTGTCTCCTCTGTTTTTTTATATGTTTTGCTGGTTTTAGATGCCTTGGGCACTGTGCCACTGCTATTCAGTGCCACAGTGCAAGTGCTCCCTTTTGTAATGGATTAGTGACTCCCTGATTGGCTTGTTTGATTTACTTGTCAGACCCTAGTATAGTGCTCCATGTGTGCCCAGGGCCTGTAAATCAAATGCTGCTGGTAGGCTTGCAGCACTGGTTGTGCCACCCACAGAAGCAGCTTGTAAGGTGTGTCTCAGGCCTGCCATTGCAGAGCCTGTGTGCAGTCTAGTACTGCCATGTTGACTTGGTAAGTGCACCCACTTACCAGTCCCTAAATCTTCCCTCTTCTACATATCAGACACCCCTAAGGTAGGCCTACGGGCAGGGTGCATTGTAAGTAAGAGGTAGGACATGCCCTGATGTGTGTGGTATGTCCTGATAGTGAATTACAGCCAATTTCATTTTTCACTATTGCAAGGCTACCTGTCCCCATAGGCCAGAATGGGCAGTTTGATTATAACATCTTATAATCCTAACTGACCCAGGGAACATGGTAGAAAAACGAATTTAGTATGCCTTAACTCAGAATGATAAATTACATATTTTAGTGAAGTTGGTTTTAACATTCTGTGTTTGAAAATACCACTTTCAGAAAGTGGGTATTTTCTTGCCTAACCATCCAGCCTGCCTCTGCTAGGTTGTGTATTGCATGTCTGGTTTGTGAGTGACAGGAGGACTGGGGCTCCAGCAGTCTGCTGAGTCAGGGCTGGGCTGAATAGGACCTTGGCTGAATAGAGAGTGGGGGCGGAGATCTCCTTTCACTCCCCTGAGCCCTCATAGAATAGAGAGTAGGGGGAGGAGATTTCTTTTCAGCTACCTGGGCCAGGTCTGCTTTCAACAATGCTGTCTCCACCTCCTGCCAGGAAGCTGCACAGAACTGGTTTTGGCTAGGTACAGGCACCCTCTGCCTTCAGAGGACAAAGGATTTACTAGTATAAATATTGGGGCCCAGACCCCAAGACTTTAGATCACTTCTGGGAATCAAGACGGACCTTTGCTAAGGAGAAGATACCAAGGAAGCTGAAGGATTTGACTGCCCCTGCGCCAGTGTGCTATTTTCTGGGGTTGGCCTGCAGTGGTTACTTAATTGCCAAGGAAAGGGGAAAGAACTTTTATTGAACATTCATCATCTTGAAGAAGATTCTCCAAGGGCTTGAACTGTGCTTGCCTCCTGCTGAAGTCTCAGGGATACAAGACTTCACCACCAGCTCCCCCCTGAATTCCCTTGCTGGGGATTCTGTCTGCAGAAGCCTGGTTATTGTTGGGAGGTGGAAGCGCGACTCAACGAGAAGAAGCATGACGCCGTCACAGCTGTTGCCGTCGCATCATCGGAGAAGCGTGTCGCCACCGCAAAGGTCGTCGTCGCATCACCGGAGAAGTGTGTCGCAGGGCCTGTCGGGGCTCAGAAGTTACAGAGTTCGCTGCACTGCTGTCGGGCATGCACGCATCGCCTTCACGTCGTCGCATTGCATTGAGGGCCCCATCTTCTCGCATCGCACTGGATCGTCGCAACGCATCGAAGCGCCATCTTGTCGCATCGTAACAGGAACGCATTAAGGGACCGACGCATCACCTCCTCTCCGGTAAGGAACAGACGCATCGCCTACTTTGCGCAAGCACTGAGGAACAGGAGCATCGCCTCCCCCGAAGCAAGGAACCGACGCTTCACCCTTCCTACGACCCTTTTGTTTGTTTTGCGTTACGCATTTAAGGTACTTTGTGAGAAACGTGTCGCATTTACCATCAACTTTGAACTAAGCAATTTCTACCATTTTTAAGTTTATTTTTGATTACAGTATTGTGGATTTTTGTCGTTTGGGTCTTGTGTTAAGTCTATATAAAGAACACTTATTTTTGATAAAACCTGTGTGATGTCCATCTGTAGTGTTTTCACTGTATCACTGTATGTGTTCACAAATGCTTTACACACTGCCTCTGAGATAAGCCTGCCTGCTCGTGCCAAGCTACAAAGGGGGTGAGCGGGGGTTATTTATGAGTGTAGCCCCCTTACCCTGACCAGACGCAAGGGTCCCTACTTGGCCAAAGGTACCTACCTCTGCCAACTAGAGACCCCCAGTTCTAACAATGTTGAATATTTTAAGGTAGATCTTCAGCAAATTCTCATTGGCGATCAGTAGACCTGTCCGTAGATTTAGAAATAATGGAATTAAAACAGGGTAAAAAACATTTGCTGAGTTATTTAGAAAAGCTTCAACACTAGGTTTTAGAAACATGATGGCCTGAGTTTAAGTGGCTGACCCTTTTTACCAGGGCTTAGTGAAATTTTAAAGGATATGCTAGCTCAGGAAGGCACTGAACAATCCTAATGACTGTGATGAATTAATAGACTTGCTATTATAAATGGATCACAGATTAGCAGAATGCAAGGGTGAGAAAAGATTAAGTGAATTCAGGCATAGAATTTGAGCTAGACCCTGTCTTGATCTGTCAGAGAAAAGTAGAAGCTTATCCCCAGAGCCCTTGCAGATTGGAATAATACACCAACAATTATCAAAATAGGAAAAAGAATATCGCTGCTCTCAGAAGGTATGTTTGTATAGTGGGTCAAACACATTTTATGAACACCTGTCTCATGGAAATCAAGCATCAGATTAATGGAAAATTACAACACTCAAAAGAATTAGGGGTCTTTCCTTAGAACACTTCTTTACCTTTGACCAAGACAATGTGTCTTAAATACTAGTCACATGGGTTCGGCTCACCTTATACTAGATATAACATTGCAGGATCATCATAATATGCACACTCATTTATCTGCTCAAGTTAATTCAGGAGCCTCGGGGAATTTTACTGGTTGGAAGTTATCTAAGATGTTAGCGGTACCCATACATAAGCAAATAAAACCAGAATAAGTGTGAGCAGTTGGTATTACAAGGCTCACATCAGGACCCATTGCTCATTGCACAGCAGAATTGATAATGATCTATTTCCAGCCTCATAAAGAGAAAACAAGTTTGGATTTAAAAGATGTCTCACATTTTCAACTCATTTTGGGGCTTCCTTGGCATACCACACTCAATCCATTTATTGTTTGAGCACAATGTACTGTACAGTTGACTTCCCCGCAATGCCTATCTGAATTTTTGGCATTGTCACAAAAGAATGATGAAAAGTTTGTTGGACCTGTGATTTGTTTAGTTATAGCTCCAACTTCTGAAGGCAACAGTGAACCCAGAATATTGCCCTCACTCACCATGGTGCCTCCTGTTTATCATGAAATTTAGATATTTAGATGCATTTAGCTAAAAGAAGGTAAATTCAATAGTAACCCATTGAACTTTCAATTGTCAAACTGATTTGGAACCAAGAGCACCTATCTCATGTAGTCGGTTCCCTGAATTAATAGAGCAGAGATTGAGTAATTGCGTAAATATCTGGATTAATATCTGGCAAATGGATTTGTTCAACCATCACAATCACCTGCTGCCTTCCATCTTTTCTTTGCGCCCAAGAAGAGTGGTGAGTTACAGCCATGCATAGATTATAGAGCCTTGAATCGAATTACAGTCAAGAATCATTATCCTTTACCTCTAATACTAGTTATGCTTAAGAAAATTTAGATTTCAAATATCTTCACGAAGAGGGACCTAAAAGGTGTGTACCATCTGAATAGTGATAAGAGAAGGAGAGAAGTGTAGGACAGCTTCCTGTACTAAATTTGGGCTCGTAGAGTATCAAATTATGTCATGTGGATTGGGCAATGCACCAGCTACATTTCAAAATTTGATTTATGAGATCCTATGGGAGTATAGTGGTAGTTTTTATAAATGTGTACATTAATAATATTCTTATGTTTTATGATAATGAACAAAATCATGTCCCCCATGTTCAATTAGTATTACAGAGACTAAGAGAGAGCCAATTGTTTACCAAAACAGAGAAGCGTTTCTTTAATTGTAACACTGTGAAATCTTTAGGCTTCATCATTTCTCCAAAAGGACTTCAAATGGAAAACAAGAAAGTTTGGATTGGGCAAGAAGCGAGCCATGATGGCGGACGCATCTGCTTAGAGCTCCGCGCGGCGGCCCGACTAATCGTCAACTATCAATGCCGGCGGAGCCCCGCTGAACCGCCGAGAGCAGGGCCAGAGGTGGGGTCCCATGCGTGGACCTCTCGACATTTGAAATTGGATGCAGTGAAGCGATCTCCCAGCAGTAAGCAGGCCCGGGAGGAGCGAAGCACACAAGCAACATGGCCGCGTCTGTGTCCCAACAGTAAGTCCCAGGAAGCCCAGCACAGGGCCGGCAACATTGCAGCACCACATCGGCAGGCAGCGCGGTGAGAAGGGGAGGCCCCCTCGACACTCCAACTGGTCCCGAGGTACCCTGGAGAGTGGGGGAAAAGGGGCTAGTGGCAGGCCCCAGCTGCAAAAACACAGACGCGAGCGCGGCTCAGCGGGAGCGCGGCCTAGCAGGCAGGCCGTGAACATCACCTTGCACCGCGGAGGGGCCCCTGAAATCCGGCACAGCGCAAGTACGCCAGGAAGCCTCACCTGTTGGCTCCACAGACGGCGCCGACCAGGGCAGATAACTCCTCTTTCCCCCTCCCCCCTCAGAAGCACCGGTCCGGGTCATCTGGCGCCGGGCCTCGAGGCGCAGGGCGGGAAGACCGAACAACTGATACAACAATATCAGGTTTAATATGATCGTCAATACGTCTCTCCGGGAAGCCCTTGTCCCGGAGGGATGGAAGCAGGCGAAAATTCTCCCTCTGCTGAAAAAGCCCTCACTGGATCCTTCGATTCTTGGTAATTATCGTCCTATTTCCCTTTTGCCCAGTCTGACTAAGGTGTGTGAGAAGGTTGTGACTAGGCAACTCACCGAGTTTGTCGAGGGCACCGGTTTATTGCACCCGGCCCAGTCAGGGTTTCGTGCATCTTACAGCACGGAGTCTGCGTTAGTCGAGGTCTCCGAGGCGTTTCGGGAGTGTCTGGATGCCGGCGGGAGGGCAGCATTGATTATGCTGGACCTCTCGGTGGCATTCGACATGGTGCCCCACGCCCTGCTTCTTGCTCGGCTCTCTGCGATCGGCATTTCTGGCACCGCCTGGGGTTGGCTCAGATCCTTCCTGGAGGGCAGGAAGCAGCAGGTCTGGCTGCCGCCGTTCTCATTGGCTCCTCTTCCAGTGACTACGGGTGTTCCACAGGGGTCATCCCTTAGCCCACTCCTTCTTAACATCTAAGTCACCCCTCTGATCCATTTGGCAGAGGGGTTAGGGGCTAGGGTGATGGCCTATGCGGACTACACCCAACTCCTGTTCACTTGGGGCAGGGAAGATGCCTCGGTCTCTTCTGTCCAACATTGTTTGTCCTCAGTGTTTCACTGGCTCGCTGCGGCGCAGCTTAAGTGCAACGAGGAAAAATCAGAGATTCTTCTGTATGGCAAATTCCCGGATAACTTTAGAGAGGTGCTGTGGCCATCTGGATTTCCACTACCTACCTCAAAGGGCAACTCTGCTAAGAATCTGGGGGTGTGGTTCGAGGACAACCTACTATTCTCCACCCAGATCAAGAGGCTGGCAGGCACCTGCTTCGCAACGCTGAAAATGCTGAGAAAGTTCCTTCCTCTCCTTCCTAGATCTGCGAAGGAAACGGTGGTCTGTGCTTTGATCCTCTCTCGCCTAGACTACACCAATGCGCTGTACGTTGGTACTCCAGGCTATCTTCTGTATAAGCTTCAAGTCATGCAAAATTCGGCCGCCAGGCTTCTGCTGGATCTCTCCAGCAGAAGCAGCGTGCGTTCCCACCTGCGAACATTGCACTGGCTTCCTATTAAGGCGCGGGTCAATTTTAAAATTCTCACCATCGCTCACAGTGCCCTCTATGGCCGTGGGCCTATTTATTTACAGAAGACGTTTTCCTTCTATGTCCCAGATCGTCAATTGCGGTCTTCCTCACAACTTTTGGCCCGGACCCCACGGTTCACCCGCCAGAGGCTGGGAGGGAGTTCCCTTGCCCTGAAAGCTGCGCAGGCTTGGAATGCCCTTCCGCTAGCTTTATGCTGTATTCACGATTCTGTGGACTTTAAGAGAAAGTTGAAAACCTTTCTCTTTTAGCTTCAGTTTTTAGAGACTCACAACTCTTTCCTGATCGCGCCGGGACACTCTTCGGAGTAGCTGTGCGCGCTACAAAAGCAAATAACATAACATAACATAACATAACAACAGTCATGGTGCAAGCTGTGGAGGAAGGACGCAAGCAGCGGCCCAGAAGGGTGGAAACACCTCCCCGCACCACCACTACCTGAGACCAGAAGACAGTAGGGTGCGGCGCCATTGCTCAGCCTAAAATGAGTGCCGGTTGGGCCGCAAAACCAACGAGCCCGCATTAATGAAGGCGCGCCTGAAGCCCCAGTAGCGTCCCTGGGCGAATCAACAAGCCCTTGGGCCCGAAGACAGCGAACCGGACTGGCCCAAGACCAAAAGAGGGCCAGAGAAGTGGGGGGAGCCATCCTTCCCCCCCCTGCCACCATCGCCAGAAGAGGGAGAGCAACTGACACCAGCCGAAGGAGGGAAGCCATAGATGCGGCCCAGCGGGAATGCAGCCTAATAGGCAGGCCACAAAACCCTCACACACTACCGGAGGTACCTCCGAAGTCCAGCAGAACACAATCGCACCGGGAAGCCTCATTTGATGGGGCCATAGACCGGTCTGGGCTGATAACTCCTGTTTCCCTCTTCCCGTTCCCCCCCAGAAGCACCGAACCCGATCACACGGCACCAGGCCTCGAGGCGCAGGACGGGAAAACCCGGCAGCCGGCAAACCGGTAGCGGCGTGGGCCGGGGAGAGGGGGAGATAGCGGCAGTCCGGGGCGGGAACTACTACTACCCCCCCATAGAGAAGGGACGGGTGCGACGCTATTAACAGACCTGTGGTGGACACCATGGAGCCCGCGCCACTGAAGACATGCCTGCAGTATCAGTGGTGTCCTAGGTCGAGTCAGCAAGCCCTGGGGCCCGCAAGTGGTGAAGTGGACCGGCCCAAAACCTAAGGGGAGATATCGTAGCACTGGCCCCAAGAGCAGCGGAGTCATGGGTGAAGTAGCTCCGACCATCCAGGGACCGAGGGGTCCCGATCGCACGGCGCCAAACCAGGAGGCACGCGATATGGCAGTGTAGCGGCCCGACACAGAGCTAACAGACAACAAAGGGAATCCAAAGGCCGACCTAAGTGAGTGACGCTAATGCATCGCCAAAAAAAAGGGAAAAAGGACTAGGAGATGAACGGAACTCATAGGCAAGGAGCGAGTGACCTGCCAACTGCAATACACAAGAGAAGGACTAGTGCTGGATACAAGAATAACATCAATACAGAGCGAGACATTACAATTCGAAATCCGAGCACAAAGGGGCCGGTTGACCAGTAACGGTGGACTTTGAGAATAGCTGTATGAGGCCCACGGGCAGTAATAGCACACAGTACAAGGAAGGCAGCAACCGGGCCCCAAGAGAGGTAGTAGCTGCGACACAGCGCCACTGGTGCAACGCAGAAGCGCTCAACGACATTGGGGCCTCGCGGTGGATCTGCTGAAGTCTAAGAGGAACACTGGCTCATGAGCGGCGGCGAAGGCATAAATATAACAAGAACATCTGCAGCCGACACCGGTAATACTCGTGAGAATGACGTAGAGCCAAATTGGGGAGAGGAGAGAAAGACATATAGAAAACAATCACTGCCCAATCACAAGCAGTCTTAACCCAGCACCTGCAAATATTCCGGCACTGGCCGCAAAAAATATGGGGCGTCAGCGCAACACAGGGGCCTCGCAAACCCAGGCCCACATGAGACAGTCCTCCCCAGAAGTCAAGACCACTCACTCAGAAGGGGAGACTACACACGCAGCGACTATGTCGGAGAAACTGGATAAGGTTATGGCGGCCATTGAACACTCTAGAATAACTATGGAGGACAGATTCGGAGCACTGGCCACGGACCTCAATCTACTTAGAGATAACCACCTCAAATTAGTGAAGCAAGGGGAAAAAACACTCCAAACAATCGAGCCCCAAGTGTAGTCACAACAAGAAACCCTGAACGACCTACAATCAAGAGTGAAGATCCTGGAAGACAAGACAGATGACTTGGAGGGGCGCTCCCGTCACAGCAATATAAAAATCCTGAATTTACCAGAAGGAGCAGAGGGATCCGATCCCATGGGGTATATCGAAATGTGGATCAAAAAGTTCACTCAGGCGACAGACGTGACCCCTTTCTTCTCGGTAGAAAGGGTGCACCGGGTCCCTGCACGCAGACCACCTCTGGGATCCCCACCCAGGCCATTCCTACTGACGTTGTTACACTACCGAGACAGAGATGCTGTACTCCGAGCCGCCAGACAACAGGGGCCGCTCCGGGTCGAAGACAAACAGGTCATGTTGTTTCCGGATTACTCCCGGGCGGTCCAAAGACAACGTGCATCTTTCCTGGAAATCAAGCGTAATCTACGACAAAGGAACATACAATATGCTCTCTTATTCCCTGCCCGTCTTAAAATTATACATGAAGGTACCTCGAGCTTCTTCACGGACCCTAAGGAGGCATATGACTGGGCAGAATAGCGATTACCAGGACTAGACAACCGCAGCACGACACAGAGACATCGGCCCTCCAGAAATCAACATTGGCAATACAAAAGGGTCACCCTAAAACAGCTGAGCTCGCGACCTGGGACCACTATGAGGAACTACCCAGATCTAGAGCAAATAATAGCAGAACGCAGGAAGGCACTACAAGCGGCAGCAGAGTTGGGCCCGACATTGGGAGGTTCGGATTGAGAAAAAGGCCCACACATCTTCACCTCAGAAGAGGACATTAGCGACACAAACACTTCCCGAGATGGCTCAATCACCCCTCCACTGGTAACTCCACAAACTGCGGACACGCTGGTCTGATCGATGTTATAGAACAGGGTAAAGGCACAACAGTACATCCGCTATAGCCCAAGTGCCCAGTAAATGGACATTGTCATGGTAATGAGGAACGACACAGCTAATCAAGCTGAGAACTGCTGGACTGTAACCCTGAAACAGGTAAAACATGCGGGGGAGAGGGACACCCCTGCCGGCATCACGTTTATATCTTTACACTGCGGGCGGCCGTGAAGACCGCGGCTAGCAGAGGAGAAAGACCAACACCCCTCAACCAACGCACTAGCAAGCGTGCATAATGTCTAGTTTGGACGTACCGCCCAGAGCAATAGGTCCTTTGGTTGGGAGTACTCCCCGTTATTCAGTTACATCCCCCTCCCCACACCATACACCCCAATAATCCCAAGCACAGTATACCAGCAGGAAGGATCATCACACATAGACGGTTGGCGTAGACAAAGGGGGACACCGGGAATAGATCCGACACTACAGCAAGGAGGACTAAACTCTAAAGACGAGATAGTATGACCACCAAGGTTCCCAATACAGACATTACAGTCCTTACACTAAATGTCAGGGGCATGCATACAGCGAGTAAACGATACGCCGTATATTCATATGTCAAGAGACAGCAGGCACAGATATCTCTCTTACAGGAGACACACTTAACAGCAGTAGAGGCAGATCGCCTGCATAGGAAATTACGGGGAACTATATGCGCCACAACATACTCAGCATTTGCCCGAGGTACCCTGATCTGGATCCGACCGGGGACCCCCTTTCGAGAACTTAATCGAACAGTGGACAGGGAGGGTCAGTACACCCTACTGGAGGGACTCTTAGAGGGTCAGCCGATATTACTAGGGAGTATATATGCTCCCAATGTAGAGCAAGACAGATTCTGGGGACACCTCACCGGGATCTTAGCCCAATACACATCAATACCATGGCTCCTAGGGGGCGACTACAATTGCGTATTGCACCTCCGCCTAGACAGATCCCACCCCCCACCAGTGCAATCCCCCACGCACAGACAGACGGAACACTATCAAACATGGGTAACGCATTGGGCGCTAGTAGACATATGGCGGGCCCGGAACCCAGACACTAGACTATATTCATTTCACTCTATTCCCCATAACTTACAGGTGAGGCTTGACAGATTTCTCTGCTCTAAGGCATTGCTCGCCAAAGTCCAACACACAGACTATTTGGGCAGAGTCCTATCGGACCATGATGCACATATACTAACCCTTAGATGGAAACCCCCCGGTGCTCACTTGGAAACTGCCACGTGAATGCCTCACAGATCAGGTGTTCTGTCACGACCACGGGAACAGCATCTGAGATTACTTTGCAATAAATGACGGCACGACAGCGTCCAGGCTGATAGAATGGGATGCGTTTAAGGTGGCCGCTAGGGGCATTGCATACAGCAAATAGTGGTAGTCCGGAAAACGCTCAAACAGACGTTACAGCGCGCAGAAACTGCATTAGCGGCACTAACCAAAGAGGCCGATGCGAATATAGCTACCCCACCCCAAGTGGCGACAGCTAAGATGACACACGCAGGGGAAATAAGAGACCTACGAAAATATAATTTCAGGGTGCATGCAGCCAAAACACACAGAGAAGGAAACAGGGCTTGGACGCTCCTGGCCTGGTTGGCTAAACAAGACACAGAAATTAAGCCCGTCACAGAGATAGTGGATAAGACCGGGACCCCCGCAGGTTGATATATTACAGACCTTTCACGACTATTACTTGGGTATTTACCAAAACCCGACACTGAGTGATCAACAAGCCATAGACCACTTTCTCCGCCCGCTATCCAAACCGCGCATCCTGACATCAAACAAAACAGCCTTAGATGCAAAGATCGTGACCACAGACGTCACCCAGGCAATCAGAGCATTGGCGCGCAATAAGGTCCCAGGAATGGATGGCTTCCCGTTAGAATATTACAGCACCTTTTCGGCCCAACTGACTCCCCGCATAGTGGCAATGTACGAGGATACATTGGAAAGAGGCATGCTCCCGGGATCGCTCCGGGAATCTGTTTTGGTGACATTCCCAAAACCGCACAGGGACCCAAAGCTCCCGGCCTCGTACAGGCCCATAACACTGCTTAACACAGACTGTAAAATAATGGGCAAAATACTGGTGGATCGATATACCCAAATCCTCCCACCACTAATTCACCCGGACCAATGTGGTTTTGTGCCAGGACGAAATCATCCCAGAACTTGCGCAGGCTGTTCCATGTACAAGATAGAGCAGGCTCCCAGTTCCCCAGAGCAGCGTGTATGATTCTAGACTTAGAAAAGGCCTTTGATACCCTTACGTGGCCATATCTATTCGCAGTCCTTCGCAGAGTTAACTTGGGCCCTACCTTGCTAGCGTACACACGGTTACTATACACAAGCCTAACCTCCAGGGTGAGAATGGGTAAATACATCTCTGCCCCATTCCGGATAGAGAGGGGCACGAGACAAGGGTGTCCCCTCTCCCCACTACTATTTGCCCTAGCAGTGGAACCACTGGCGATACGCTTGCGGCGGGAAGGAGAGGCATGGGGAATCCCGATAGCAGGTACGGTTCATTGTGTGTCATTGTATGCCGATGACCTTCTGCTGTATGTACGCAATATCACTAGGGACCTTACCCCAATCTGGACAACGCTAAGGGAATTCGCAGAGGTCTCAGGCCTTAAAGTTAACTTGGACAAATCCATGATCTACCCGCTGAGCTCACATCTGGCCCCCTCGACATAGCAATAGGAGATCAGAAAGTAACCTGGAGTGATGTAGCACCTAGATACCTAGGGGTAAGG
This sequence comes from Calotriton arnoldi, assembly GCA_963921515.1. Classification (NCBI taxonomy): domain Eukaryota; kingdom Metazoa; phylum Chordata; class Amphibia; order Caudata; family Salamandridae; genus Calotriton; species Calotriton arnoldi. The sequence goes on from CAWUFW010012116.1 coordinate 52,112, forward strand.
TTATATCACTCTCCCAGGGATCTGTACGAAGGAAATCACCGAAAAGCGCTGGCGGGAATAAGAACGGCGGTGGGCTTCTGGAAGACATTGCCCCTAGACCCAATCGGGCAAGTGGCCTTAGCCAAAATGATAATAGTCCCCAGACTACTATATCATTTTGCTAACCTTCCGGTTATACCCCCGCGCCCCTTTTTCGGGAGCTAGACACATTGCTCACCATAGGGTAGCCCTGTCTACACTATGCCTGCTAACAGATCAAGGGGGACTGGGAGCCCCATCCTTTGAAGCGTACTTTCTAGCAGCGCAGCTGCAATGGCTGTCGCATTGGACGGCAGAACGCCACATAGGAGAAACATCAACTGACGATGGGCATATGCCTCTCCCGGCAATCCGACGCATGTTAATGCCCGGCACCAGACCGATGCGCACATATCCCATGCAGGTATCAATAGCCTGCGCGTGCATGCTGAAGATACACTGCATGTCATGGGGGACACCCATATATTCCCCGCTACTTCCATTGGTAGGGTTCCCTCGAAACGACAAATACTATACTGCCCGAGCCCTACGAGTATGGACTGAGCACTCATTAACCGAGATGGAATTCCTATTTGGTGACGGACAATTCCGGTCATATAATCAACTAGTGGAAGAATATGACCTCCCCCTGGGACAATTCCTACTGCATAGACAAATCTTGGACAGCAGTCGCCCATTCTGGGACTTGACCGAAGGGGAACCACCGATGCATCCGGTAATACACACGATCCTGAATATGGGGGCGGGCAGGCACCTAATTACATGGCTCTACAAAGCCATCCGGGAACTGATTCTTAAGCCACTGCACTCGCTGAGGCAGACATGGGAGGATGAAGTGGGGAGGTTGTTCAATGACAAGGAATGGGAAAAAGCCTTAGAATATCCTAAAAAAGTGTCCAGAAACGCACGATTTAAAAACATACAATTCAACATTCTACATAGGGCATATCTCACGCCACAACGCCTTCAACGTTTCTATCCAGACACGCAGTTCGCATGCCCCCGGTGCCAAGCCCCCGAGGCGGGATTTAAGCATATGTTCTGGGATTGCCCCACAATACAGTAGTACTGGGATAACATACACAAGACAATCCGAGTAACGACGAATATTACAGACATATACACATGGGAAGCATGCGCACTGGGGGTATTCAGAAGAAGAAAGTCCGATAAAGTGCAGAGCCGATTTGCATCCCTCGCTATCCTTTTGGCTAAGAGAGGTCTGGCTATGTACTGGCAGGCCCCGACAGGACCCCCAGAGGAGGCCTGGGTGGGTGCGGTGAAGAAATGGAGCACAGCTGAAAAAGAGGTGCTAAGAGACGAAGAGGTAAGGGAAATACGCAAACACCCCATATCCATGGAATGGGCACAGCTACTGCACCAATTCAAACAACAGACCACACGAGCGGAACCACCCGAGACATCCCAGCCCCAGACGCCACATCTGTCCCCGACTGGACCGATAGAAGAACACAATGAGTCAGGTCGGGTATGCCAAGGAGGGCATAATGCAATAGTCCCAACCGTCAATACCCCACCATAATCTAGGAGCAACCGACATGGTTCCCCCACACATATGTAACCACAATCCGTTACCATAATACGAGCAATCACATGGAAGACCACCACCGGCATATATCCCCGCCGACCCCTAATAATCACCCCAGTTTAATCCCAAAGTTAGCAGTTAGTGATATAAGCTGAGAGTTCTGACGCCGGCGTTAGTTGAAAGGGAACGCACCCGCTACACGAAGCATTGCACTGCACCCACAAACACGTGTGTGGACAGACATAACTCCATAACCAAGGGAATACTAACCCAGCCATGTTACTGAAAACATACTGACAAAGCAAATGGAATTAACAATTATGTAGCAACTGAAATGTAATAACGACAATCGCTGTTCATGTACGGTATGAAATGCTATTACAAATCTGAAAACCTACATTTGGTAACAAATAAATGTTCGTACTCTGTATCAGAACTTTGTCAAACTATATGTGAAATGTTAAAACCCAATAAACAAATTTAAACAAAAACAAATCTTGGATTGGGCAACTCCTCAAGATGTTCACGATATCCAATGCTTTTGAGGATTTGCTCATTTTTTTAGTTAGTATATTCCTACATTTTCTATGCTAATTTTCTCCTACTTTTAAAGAACGTTATTCTGTGCCAATGGCCTGAAGAAGCAAATTACGCCATTCAAGCTCAAGAACTATTACCTATATTATATATAGCGAAATGCGTCAGTACAGCCATATACGGTGCAGGGATAAGGGGCTGCTGTGATATAAATTTAATTCAAAAGACAGAGAATGCATTTTTAAGATTTTTTGCTGGCGGTCCCACGCAGTACTTCGTCTTACATCTGCCACGCAGAATTAGGAGTCCCGTATATAACTGACACAATAAAAGCACAACCGGCCCTTCTTTGGCATCGGATTTGGTCCAAAGCCAATACAGCCAATACAGCATTTAACCGTGAAATCTTAATAGACAGTCTTAAATTAGATCATGCACTAGAAATACGATGGTTGAAATATATAAACGATTTCACGAATGACATGGGACAACCGGGCTACTATGATGATCCCCCCTCTCCAGAAAAACTTTCAAAAAATTATGTATTGCCCATTTGGAGGCACTCAGACTAGCTGGGGAGGCTTCACATCCAACGGTACTTTCAAACCAAATGCTGTTAAGCACTCCTGGTATCCAGTTATACTTAACTAATATACCAAGTGGGTACAATAGATTAGTTTTGACCTGCTTCAGACTGAGTACTTTTCACCGCCTGGTCAGTTTTCCAACAATAAATGACTGGACTAAAACGCTGTGTAAATGTCCGTGCGATGAGGTCTCCCGGCAATCCACAATGCACGTTGCTCTTTTTTGTAAATGTTATACTGTAAAAAGGAGGAGATGGATTATACCTATTCTAAGATTATGGGGCTTGAAGCAATGTCGTCCAGCTTTTATTGCACTGCAGATTTTGGAAAATAAATGTGTTACAAGAGATATAGCTCTGTTTTTAAAAAGTACCATCAAATGCAGAAAAAATATCGAGAATTTTAACTACATATTGTAAAATGATTTGATGGCAATTATGATTGTTTAATGAACTAATTTTTAACACAACATATTTGTATTTATAAAATTTTGTACGCTTTTATGGTTTTTATGAAACAAAAATCAAATAAAGCTTGATTTGATTGATACCACACCTATACTCTATTGTCCAGATACCTAACAACCATACTTGGTAGAAGTAGATGCCTCAGCTGTTGCCCTTGGAGCACAGATACATCCTGTGGCCTAATATTCCACGCAATTAACACCTTCAGAAATAACCGACACTTTTTCATGCCAAGAACTTCTAGCTAATAAATCAGCCTTTGAGGAATGGAGTCATTATTTTTTAGGAGCTATATCTCCTGGTACCTTGTATATTGATCTTCAGTTTTTACTTTCCTCAAACTTGATAAAGCATTCACTGCATGGCAATTGAGATGGTCTTAATTTTTGCAGAGCTTGATTTTGTCATCGCCTTTAGATCAGTATGAAGAAATGGAAAAGCAGAGGCATTGTTGGGGAATTAAATTGCTGATTTATCCATAAAAATGGAGTCTCTATAATAAAAGTTATTAGTGCAAAAATAGTTGACCCAAATTCTAAGGCTCAAGATAAAGGTATTTCTGAATACAATGCTCAATGGGTGGAATATGCGACGTTACAACGAATGCGATACAATGCATTCCATTACAACGCGGTCGTTACAACGACCGCGCTGTTACATCGTATACCATTACAACGCAAGTCGTTACAACAACTTGCTGTAGGGGGCGCTGGATGTTGGAATAGTATAATTTACTATTCCAACTCCAGTCTGTGCAACAGTAGGGAAGGTGTTGGATTTTAAATCCAACACCTTTTGCCCCCTACAGCAAGTCGTTGTACCGAGCCCTACAGCAAGTCGTTGTAACGACTTGCGTTGTAATGGTTTGCGATGTAACAACGCGGTCGTTGTAACGACCGCGTTGTAACGGAATGCGTTGTATCGCATTCGTTGTAAACGATGTCTCCCAATGGGTGACAATAGATGAAGATAGAAAATTCAAACATGGTTTACTGTGGTAGAAAAGATGCATTCATTTACCTACTATTGAACTGCGAAGTTCTTTGTAAGACTCATGATTCTGCTTTTGCTGGGCATTTGGTATAGCTAAAACTGTGGAACTAAACATAATATATTTCTGGTGTTACAATACGTATCTACATTTGAAATCTGCAGAAGGACCACGTATGATAGATTTAAATCCTTTGATTAGTTACACCCACTTCTTAACCAACGTCATCCTGGCATACTATGTCAGTAGATTTCATAGTTGAACTACCCTCTGATAACGGATTGACTGCTATTATTGTGTTGGTGTATTTATTCACAAATATGGCAAATTTTATACCACTAAAAAGCAACCCACAGCAGTCAAAACCAGTGAGTTGTTTCTACAAAATATCATGCACCACCATGGAATAACCTTACTAATAATTTCGGATTGAGGAATTCAGTTTCTCTCATGATTTTTCTGTGCATTTTTCAGCAAATGGGGTCAGAAGTCAAGCTCTCTTCTTCATACCATTCACAATCTGGAAGCTCATCTAGGATGTTATCTGCAAGAACAGATAAATATAATGGGTACAATATTTATGTTTGGTAGAATTTTGTCGCAAAAATTTGATTCATGCTTCATTGAACCATAGTCCATTTCTTTGTCATCAAGAAGGGTATCATCTTCAATTTCTAGACATATGTGAAGTAGTAAAATCTGTGATATTGTGGAGGAATGGTTGTGCACAATTTCTAATCTACATAAGGAGACTAAGATAGCATTGCTGGAAGCCAAAGAACTGTACAAGACATATGCAGGTAAATATAAACATTAGGCCCCAACATATTAGCCTGGAGATGTAGTTTGGCTTTCTACTAAACATTTACATTTACATTTGCATGGAAAATGAAAATTTCAACCTTCAATCAATCAATCAATCAGTAGATTTATAGAGTGCTGATTGTCACCTATGAGGGTATCCAGGTGCTGGAAGGGTGCAGTTGATTAGCTGAACAGCCCGGTCTTCAGGGTCTTTTGGAACTTAGAAAGAGATGGGTGGCCCATAGATGAAAGGGTAACTCAATCCATGTCTTAGCTGCTAGTTAGGAGAAGGAGCAACCTTCACATCTGCTATGTCGAATGCAGTGGTGAGGGTTAGAGAAAGGGATGTGGAGCGGAGGTGTCTGGTGGGCTGATGAAAGTTCAGGCGGGGGCTCAAGTAGGCAGGTCCACAGTTGTATAGGACCATGTACGCATGGGTCAGGAGCTGGAATGGTCATCTTGTCTGTACAGAGAGCCAGCGGTGCTCCCTGAGGTAGGGTGTGATGTGGGTTCATCTAGGGAGATCCATGATGAGTTTGGCTGTGGCGTTCTGTATGGTTCATAGTTGTCGAAGGATGTGAACTGAGATCCCTGCATAGAGAGCATTGCTGTAGTCCATTAGGCTGGAGATGAGGGCCTGGGTGATGGTGTGTCTTGAACTTTTGGGTAGCCAATTGAATATCTTACGAAGCATGCGGAGGATGAAGAAGCAGGAGGAGGAGATGAAGTTGACCTGAATCCTCATGGTTAGCTTGCCATCCTGAATGAAGTCTAGGGTGCAGCGTGGTCAGTGAGGGTAGGAGTTGGTCCGAGTTCTGAGGGCCACCAGGATACGTCTCATGGGGAGATTTTGTTTCCAAACCATGTTTTTATTAGAAAAGTCATAAGGGATGAAGCTGTGAAACTGGATTTACCACCAGGCATGAATATTCATCCAGTCTTTTGTGTTTCTTTCAAACTGGTAAAAAGCAATACTCATCTGGTGCAGCCTCCTTCATTTATGGTAGTGGGTTCTGATCTAGAATCTGAAGCAGATTTCATGCTATATTGAGGTACGCTTCAATATTTAGTGACTTCGAAAAAAATTCTCCTGGAAGAAAGATCTTTGGAAACAGCTAAACACATTAATGCAGCTTGACTACTAAAGCCATTTCATGATTCCCAGTCAGAGAAGCCCAGTACAGGGACTGTGTATGGGGCCGGAGGGGGGGGGGTGGGATCATGGGATACTGTCAGGATCATCAACATAGTATTCATCACTTTTACTGACCTCAATTTTGTTGGCATTATGACTCTGCACACTTTACCACTGCTAACCAGTAGTGAAATTGGCTTACACCCAATTAGCACATTTAATTTACTTGTAAAACCCTAGCAAAGTGGTACTACGTGTGCCCAGGGCCTGTAAATTAGATGTTACTAGCGGGGTTGCAGTAGTGCCACTTTACTAGGGACTTATAAGTAAATTAAATAAGCCAATTAGGTATGAGCCAATGGTACCATGTTTTAAGGAGAAAGCACAAGCACTGTATCACTGGTTAGCAGTGATAAAGTGCACAGTGTCCTAAGGCCAACGGAAATGAATTCAGCAAAAAAAATGGAGGAGGAAAGAAAAAAGTCTGGGTATGACCCTGCAGAAAGGGCCAAGTCCAACCATTTTACTCTATGTTTCTAAATTGTTGTGGGATTTTTCTTCTGTTGTGTTTTCACTTTATTACTGTTTGAAGTGCTGCATAAATACCTTACACATTGCCTCTAAGTTAAGACTGACTGCTATTGTGTCAAGTTACCAGAGGGTTAAGCAAAGGTAAATTTGGGGTTTTCTTTGTGATTTCACCCTGACAGAAATTGTGGTTGCTGCTTGAGTAGGGGTTCACCCCATCAACCAGTAACCCAATTTTCACCAATTGTGAAATGACTACTCTTTGGAATCCCGTTGTTGTTGGAGTACTGCCATCAGGTTTTGGTTGGAAACCTTCTTCAAAGGCAGTATTGTTTGTGATAGTCTTTATTGAACTAATGTTACATTCTTTAAAAAAAAGATTTTTATTGAGTTTGGGAAAACACAGGTACATAAGTATACACAGTATCATAAAACAGGGCTCACAATGTTATTGCATACATGTCTATGCTAAGGTACTGTTCAAGGAGAAACTGTATCATGTCTGTTGCATAAGAATATGAGGGATAGGGTACTAGGATAGGCGTGTATGGCAGACAGTACTATGCATGAAAAGTGAAGTACCAACTATCAAGATAACAATAAACAAAAAGAACCAAAAAACAAGCTATTTTCACTGTAGCAACATAGGGAGTCGTATAGCCCAGGCAGTTGCAGTGTAGTAGAGGATCTCATATAGGCCAATATTCTAATCAGGAAGGGGCAGGATAAGGAAGGAGCTAAGGGGGAGGAATTGCCAGAGGGATGTGGAACAGCTAGTGCGTATGCGTCCCCTGCAGAGATCCGGAATGGGGGACCGGCAGGAGTGATGGTTATGAGTCAGCTGATTGGCCATCATGGGGGTTCTCTGGTGTGGGAATGTGGTAACCCTGGGACATCTCAGTAGATGAAAGCAAATAGTCATACAGTGGTTGCCATATGTCTGTCGGTCTGGAGGTTGGGAGTTGGAGAGAAGCGCAAAGCTCACTGCTGGTATCACAATACATCATGCTGGGGTGCCAGTTATCAATCATGGAGATTGGCACTTACCCTGGTATAAAGCTATTTCACGTTTGGCCAGCAGCACAGCTATGGCAATGAATTGTCTGGCGTTTTTCAGGAGATCTAATACATATCCCAACAGAGCGAGGAGTGGAGCAGGGTCCAGATTAATTTCCACCATTTTATTCAATTGAGAGAAAACTTCTTCCCAAAAAAGTGCAATGTGCCCATACACCTACGTCATGTGTAAGGAATCTGCACCGGAGATTTAGCATTTGGGACATTCGGAAGGTCGTGTGTGATATGTTGGCTCTCAAAGTGCTGTGTATGTGATGCATAATGAAATGGTCCATAGTGCGGGCCGCGGTGAAGCATTAGGGCATGTCCACCAGGGAAAAGGTCCCCAAACGTGTGCAGTCCATATTTCGTTAATCTGTGTTTGACCAGGATTTAGCAGGTAATGGGGAACCAGGGGTTATCTAACAGTGTTAAGGCTGTAGAGAAAAGGAGGGAGACTCCAGGATACTCTGAAGCTTCTGCCTTGCCCAGTATGTGGTGGACAAGGTTTGGACATCTTGGGGATCAAGAGGGAGTCCCTGGAGTGTAGAGAAGCTAGAGGGGTTGAGCCAAGTCCACCTTCGGTTAGGTATACATAAGCCTGGCATCTGCATGGTACCAGTGATGTGCGTACTGACATTGTGCCGCCAGGTTGTATTGGTGGAGCTGAGGCACACCGAACCCGCCCCTCTCTTATGGGAGCACCAGTGTGTCCCAGCTGACACGGGCAGCCCTCGGACCCAGATGAGTTTAAGGAGCAGTCTGCGTAATAATGAGTTGGTGAGTGGTATGGGAATATTTAAAAAGAAATAAAGGAACCAGGGAGGACAGCCATCTTGATTACTGCAATCTAAAGTTACATTCTTGACTTGGAGTGACAATATCTCATTCCAGCTAAAGACTTCAAACTTCTTATTTGATTCGGTTTTCTGAACGCATTATGAACTGCTTTCGATAGCATGTTTTGCTATGCTCAGAGGAGTTAGGACACAGACTAATATTGCCCACAATATGTTGCAAGGGAACCATTTGTATTCATGAGCATGCATAGCTGCAGAGTGATACCGAGCTCTAAAAGGTATATCATATACAGTATATTAGCTAGTTAAGTTCAGGAGACTAATTAGTAATATTGTTTGTTTACTCAGGACTCGAACACATGAGATGAATACATACCATATCCAAGAGCGGGTGCTACGCAAAGTCATGGTTTATTTGCAGAGTCTCCTTTTCCTATGTGCTCTTGGAATTGGCTTTTAGCATCCTTGGAGTACAAGATGGGTGAGACAGAGCAGCATCAAAGTCCAGGCATCCCTGCAGTGGAACCTTCAGTCTGACAATGACGGCCAAACTGAGTTTCAGGTCTAAGAATTATTGCCTAGAACCAACACCTCTGTTTTATCTGCATTCAAAAGGCTCAGAGGTACTATAACATTTTTGTATTGGGAATTGCAAATCAACAGCATAGTTAAAATAAAGAGTGAATGCAGCTCTCAGAAACAAGGTTGGAAGAACCTTTGGATATGTAACAATCATTACACTCAGGTTATAAAAAACAAACAAACACAAGATGATGGACTCACCCACCCACAGTCAAGAGATCTGGGTTAAATCCATCGTTCTTTTGCTCACCATGCCACCCCAGTTTGGACCCAGCCATATGCAAATCAGTCCTGACCCTGCTCCCCATTTGAACAGTCTAGCCCAAACTACCAGGCTAGGTCTTCCCTGGACCGAAAACAAGCATCCTGGGTCCAGTTTTGGGGTATCAACCCTCATCAGGCAGGCTAGCTTGAATCCAGCGGCACAGTGAGCAAGCGACCCACATCTGGGCATATCTTTGGTCACTTAGGGCTAATGTAGAAAACACAGCAAGATGATGGACAGAGAGCTGAAAATTTTCAAACAAGTGCCTCCAGTCAAGAGATCTGGGTTAGATCCATTGTTCTTTTGCTCACCATGCTACCCCAGTTTGGGCCCAGCCATATGTAAATCAGTCTTGACCCTGCTCCCTGTGTGAACAGTCCAGCCCAAACTGCCAGGCCAGGTCCTCCCTGGATCGGAAATAAGCATCCTGGGACCGGTTTCAGGGTATCACCCCATATCAGCCGGGGTGGCTTGAATCCAGTGGCACAGCGAGCAAGGGACCCATAATAGAATTCCAACAATATCCTCATCAAATATTGAAAGCAAAAATATTGAAAATGGCATATTAAAAAGTGACATGACTATATACATAAAACTAAAGGTCAGGATTTATAAAATAAGCGTATAAAAGCCAATTTTAAGACATATATTTTAAAAGGTAATATTTCCAAAATTAAACAAAATTTTAAATAAATCACATTTTATTACTGACCAATCACATTCAAAACTATAACAGTTAAGCATTGGAAAACCTCAATTAAGAGTTGATGTGCATAAATAGCAAATGCCACAAACAATGAAGTCTGATGCCAAACCTGACTAAGAAGAGAGGCGAGTATTCCTCTGCATGACTGAAGCAACTACAAGTGAAACTGAAGTGCATGTTTATTTATTTAACATTAAAAATAGATCTGAGAACTCTTAAGAAACCCGTTCATGTAATTCAAAATTATATTTTCGGAAAATGTTTATGATTGCATAAATTAGAAGAGAAGACATCTACACATTTTACAGAAAATTTATAGTTACGCAGCCCAAGTAGACAAACAGTCAGTAAGATAAAAATATATTTATTTATGTAAGTATAGAAACAAAAGGAATAAGAAGCGTTCGGAAGCAGATGATTCCTACGCAGGTTTGAAGGTTGCAAATTTTTGCAATCCATGATGTCTGATACAGGTTTTATAAGTGGGCATCATAGGAGGCTTCACAAAGTACATAATCCTTTTATTCAGGCATAAACAAATGATCAAGTATGAAGCTGTTTTTTGAAGAACACTCATTATCTTTATAGTCTTTATATTAAAAAGTCTTTAGGATTTCCCTCCACTGAGGGCTAATTTCTTAGGGTTCCCTCCTGGGAATAATGGCTCTTGCAAATTCGTGTCTCTGGTAACAGGTTCTTGGAAAGAGATTTGTTCCTGAAGCCTGGAAGTGAAAAGGGTTAGCTCATCAGGTCATTGTACAGGTCTCCAGCCTGTGTTCATTCAATCCTCTAGATCAGCTGTATTGCAAGGCTTGAAAGATCCCTCCCACTATTCTCTCCTGATATCTCAGTACATGATTAGTTGGTGGCATGTCCAACCAGTTTCCTTTTCCTCCTTCCGGTTTTCTATTGGTTGGATATGAATGGTGGCCACTCCCCTTTTAAGCGAGGTTCCCTGTATACCATTTTATCAGATATACAAAAGGTAATGGGAGGAATACCTGCAATATGTCTAACTACTGGCAATCTCTTGGGGTAGAATTGCAACCCATTGTTCTCTTGCCTACTATGCTACCTCAGTTTTGTTCCAGTCATATGCAAATCAATCTTGACCCTGCTCCAATTGGACCAGTCCTGCCTAAATTACCAGGCCAGGTCCTCCCTAAACCAGAACACAAGCAGACTGGTTTTGCTCTGATTGGGGCACGTTAGTGGTGTATATCTTGGTTCCAGTAGTGCATGGCACAGTGAGCATGGGACGCACTTCTGGTGATACCCTTACTCCTTAGGGTGTTACTTCAAAGACGCAAGAGGTGATGGGAGGAATGCCTGAAATAAATCTAACCACAACCAATTGCTCAGGGTGTTATCCAATCCATTGTACTTTTGCCCACCATGCCACCTCAGTTTGGACTGAGCCATATTCAAACCAGTGTTTACCCTGCTCCAACAGGAACAGTCCAGCCCGAACCACCAGGCCAGGTCTTCCCCACACTGGAACACAAGCAGCCCAAGACTGGTTTTGTACGGATTAGGGGTCACCAGTTCGGTGTAGATTAGTTACAGCAGCATAGTGGGACAGTAAGCATGGGACCTATATCTGGTCATAGCCTTGTGTCTTAGGGAGTTACATTAAGCACACAAAAGGTGATGGGAGGAATGCCTGCAAAAAGTCTAAGCATTGACAATCATGCAGGGTAGCTTACCAGCCCACCGTTCTTTTCCTACCATGCCACCTCAGTGTGGACACAGCCATATGCAAATCAGCCTTAACCCTGCTCCAATATGAACAGTGCAGCATTAACTACCATGAAAAGTCCTTCCCAAACCAGATCACAAGCAACCCCAAGAACAGTTTCACCATAGCTGGGGCTCGTGAGTTGGGTGCAGCTTGGGTCCAGTGGCACAGTGAGCATGGGAACCACATCTTGTCATATTCTTGCCACTTGGTACATTACGTTACACATACAAACGTTTATGGGAGGAATGCCTACAATAGGTCTAACCACTGGCAATTGTATGCATTCCAACCCATTGTTCTTTTGCCCACCATGTCATCTCAGTGTGGACACAGCCATATGCAAATCAGTCTTAACTCTGCTCTAATAGGAACAGTGCAGCCTTTACTGCCATGAAAAGGCCTCCGTGAACTAGAACACAAGCAACCCAAGACCAGTTTCACCAAGTTGGGGCTAGTCAGTTGGGTGCAGCATTCCAGTGGCACAGTGAGCATGGACCCACATCTTGTCATATTCTTGCCACTCTGTACATTACATTAAGCATACAAATGTTTATGGGAGGAATGTCTACAATAAGTCAAACCACTCGCAATTGCAAGCATTCCAACCCATTGTTCTTTTGCCCACCATGCCGCCTTAGTTTCGTTCTCAGCCATATGCAAATGTGTCTTAACTGTGCTCCAATGGGACCAATCCAGCCCAAAATGCCAGGTCGGGTCCGTCCCGGTACACACACAAACCAGGAGAGGTCCTTGAATGGCAGTTAGGGCTGACAGCTCCTACTGGAGCAGGATCTAGGCTGATTTGCACATGGCTGGGTCTCAATTGAGGTAGCATTATAGGCAAAAAGATGGACTGGGATGTGGCCCTATTAATTACCAGTGGCTGAGATTAATACAAGCATTCTACACATCACTTTATTGTATATTTCAGTGTGATGCCCTAAAGTGACTGCTGTGCCCAGATATTGAACTCAGGTACAACAGGGCAACCCAGTCTTCCTTCAGGAGCTGAGTAAACAATCTACATCAAGACACTACCAAAGGAATTCTTTTCTAACAAAAGCTTGTAAAAATTAGGGTTTGGTCACACATGATGCAATCAAAATGAATCTATCAATGAGTACAGTTTATATGAATAATTCATTAAGGGCAAATATATATTTACAAAACAAAGGGATAAACATAGGGTCACTATATACAATACATTTCATATATGACATACAAGTAACCAATGTGTTTAGTTCTTTACAATAGTGCTTATGTGGCATACAGTGTCACACAGCCTTATAGCATAGTCTCGGAGATGGGAGTACAAAAAAGTATGATACATATGGTTTTATTTAATGGGCTGATGTGAGTAGGTTGTCGATGCTTTGGTCTCTTTAAGGCAAACATTCATGAGATCATCTTCAGGACAATGTTTATAGAAAAGGACCATCTAGAATGTATTTTTAAAGACCTCTATGTAAACATATGCCAAAAGGTCCAAGAAAATGTATTAAGAACAGTAAGTGAAGTAACCTTCCAAAATCAGCAGAACATCAATGGCCTATTAAACTGCTTTTTAATACTTAAGAATACAACAAATTGCATTTAAGGGGGCTTATTTAATCTTCACCTTCACAATATGTATGAATTTATGGCGGTGTATTCAATAGCCAGACCACCGCAGCATGAAAGTCAACCATTGCAAATGTGGAGATCCACAGACATATGTGCCCTGCTCACTTCGCCACATTGAAAAACAGCTGAATCCAACTGATGAGCCCCAACTATGGTGTAACGGTCTTAGGTTGCTATGTCCAGTTCAGAGAGGACCTGTCTTGGCAGTTCAGGCTGGTTTAATCTCGGGTGGGATTGTAGGCAAACAAACAATGGACTGCGACGAAGGAGTAATTTCTAGTGGCTGAAATCAATTCATGTATCCTACGGATAACTTTTTTGTGTACATTTTCTGCCTACGATTTTGGTGCTTTCTTCTGCATGACAGCTGTTGTGGTTCTATGCCCTCACCCTGAAGATGGCACCAGTTCTCTCTGCGGATCACTGGCAGGCTATTGTGGTAAAAAATATTGTTTGCAAAAATATTGTGCCAAAAATATCGTTTACCACAATATCATGCTCCAATACTTATGATAGTAAGTACCAAAATATAAAAAAATATATAGTTGACCCTAATACCCTAAAAGAATATCGAGTTTTTAATATAAAGTGTAAAGTAGTAAATGTTAAATATTTTAATATATACATTTAGTATAATGTAAATGAAATAAATTCCACTAATAAGTAACACTATATATATAAATATATACTTATATAAACACACAAATGCATATATATCTATATATGGAGCCGAAATGGGTAGGTAGCATTCGTGTCCGCTAATTATTTTGAGTGAGTCACAAAACCCCGGAGTGCCTGTTTCTTTTGTTGCTTTGTGACATCAGAGTCTGTTTGGAATACTGCAGCATAAATCGCACCCGCTATGGTGCATCCCCCACTCTGGTGGATGCCACTAACTGCTGCAGCACCAGGAAATGCTTGACTTCATGGTTCCCACCGTCCCCACAGTATTCTTCTGATTGAGAAGATTAAAGGGTCTGAAAGAATGAGCATCGGGGTGAGCCGGTCACACATGGCGGACTTGGCCTGACTGAATTAATTAATTCCTTGAGTCCAATAGAAAGGTGGCACAACTTTTTCGAGGGAACCCTCTGTAGTTACAACCCACCATTTACCAAATTATTGAAATAAAAAAAAAAAAATGAGCTATGATAGCTTTAGACAAAAGCCGTCCATAGCTGAACATTTGCCCTAAGGTATCCAAAAAAACTAAACGCATGCCTGATGTGTTAGCTAACAAATACAGCTATAAAAAACATAAAAGGTCTAAATAACTTAGAATCAACAGCATACTCCCTCATATAGCCTGAAGCGCAAAAACCAATCACAAGCTGACCAACAACACCAAACCAAACTACTACTCCTACTGTGATATTTTTAAAAACTTTGTGAAAGTAATTTACCCAATATATGTTTTTAACCTTCCATTCTGGACGACACCATAGCACACAACAACCCATATACAAAAATTTGCCAAAACTATGAACTATTGACCAAATGCACAAAGTATTGTATACACCATTAAAAAATCCATAATTATTACATATAATAACAAATTTCTAAATTAAATAAGCAAAATTATCAACTTATTCTTTACATTTAGATAAACAAATAGAATGCATTTAATATGTGGTATATGAAAGATTATACATAGCACGTGTTATATTCACATTCAAATATTACATCCTTCAAAATACAAAATTAAATAGATAACTAAAAACATTTCATTTAAATAAAGCACACAAAGGTTATTCCTAAAGAAAAGTAAACCATAAAAGTACTGGCAGGTCTGTAGCTGTGTAAGATCCAGACTTTGAGCTCTTTCCCCTAAAGAGATATTCCAAATGATATTTCCCAAACAAAAATGCAGAAATAAATGTTTCCCAAAGTAAAAGTTTGAAAATAAAATAGGTTCCATATCAGATCCATTGATTCCCTCCAAAACAAGAAATATCAGTAAAAAACTTTTAAATTGAACTATAGACAAGAATTGCTGGAAATAAAAATTCCAACACACTTTTTTAATAAAAACAAACAAAGCGTGTAATGCAATGTCAAAAGAGACGCTCTTCAAAAACCTGCAAACTCATAACATTACATATTCCAACTCCACCCCCAATTTTGTTACCAACTTCTACAAATACACTTTACACCCCAACATCGTTACTAACTCTCATATCAGCCACGGGCCGTGCAGGTAAGAGCGGTGGGGCGTAGTGGGGGGATTTTGACATACAACCACAAGGGAAAATTAATTATTTATTTAATTTTCACTCGCAGCCGTATGTTAAAATCCCCCCCCACGAGCCCCACCACTCTTACCTGCACTGACCGCAACTGTTTCATATACCCATTAATTACTAAAAACGATGGGCCTGATTACGATGTTGGTGGTCCGTCCGCCGAATGCCCTTCTATCCGACTGTTGTATTACGATACTGGGGGTCGGACTGACACCAGCCTGATGAAAGACCACGACACTGCCAGGATCCAGAAGGGAGGAATGTCCAGGTATGGCAGTGGTGCTGAGGCAGGCACTGCCATCTGGATTACGATATCCCTTGCCAACAGCCTTTTCATGGCGGGAACCCTGCCATGAAAAGGTTGTCGAAAAGAGATTGGGGCCCCAAACTGGGCCCCTGCCACTGAAGCCCGTGGGGGCACATGAAATGCCCCCCTTCCGTGACACTTACCTCCGTGCATGACACACAGTACACTGACGTGATGAAAGTGCTGCATGGCGGCGACATCTGCTGCGGCACATTCCTGTGTTCATGGCATGCCCCGCCATGGTACCACCGGAGTTCCGACCACCAGCCCAGCGGTCCTATCCAAATTCAGCATTCGTAATCAGGCCCTAAGTTGGGTATACATCCAATACTTAGGGCCTGATTACAAGTTTGGCGGTAAGGGAACTGCTGTCAAAACAGCGTTGGAAACCCCGCCACCTAGTTGGGGGTCCATCCACTGTATTACAACATTGGCGGTTTGTAGAACAAAAGACCGCTGGAGCACTAGCGCCACCGCCAGTCAGTCACCAACCACCTCGATGGTAGTATGGAGAAAGCAGCTGTCAGTGGGCGGTACAGACAAGTTTACCGCCGTTGGAATTATGAGTTGCCTTTCTGTTGAGCCAACTGTGGTGGGAAGACCGCCTGCTTCGAGTCGGCAGAATCAAAGGAATTGGGGTGCATACTCACCCATTTCCTTTTCTTACCTTCAGTCTCCCACGTGGATTCCTTCCTCAAGGAACCCCTTCACAACAGGATCTAGACCCAAAAGGAAAGGGCCCTGCTGGCCCCGAAATCAAGGTAAGTCCGTTTTGCAGTATTTACCCATTAAATGGACTTGGCACATATGTTCCAGGCATCAGCAATGGGAAAGTACTCGTAGTAGGTATTTTTTTCACATGTGTCATGCATATGTGTACATTTTACACTTGTGCAGTCAAAATATACACACATGCATCGACACATATGAAAAAATATTCTGCGCCGTCACAAACACTGCTGCTGGCCTACCGGTAACATAGTAATATGGCGGGGGGAGACCACCACTGGGCGGTCTTTTTGGGACTGCTGTCATGGTGGTATGGCGGTAAGACTGCCAAACTGGTAATCAGGCCCTTAATCACTAAATACACACTAACCTAGTATTTAAAACGTTAACATATACATAATTTAAACTGCATGTAACCAACCTTCTTAATACAATCACATATAAAATTACATTTTTCTTACCTGATTCAATGAAACAGGAACTTGCTGCCTCTGTCCTCAATGTCTGCAAATCAATGAAATAAAAAGGCTTCTAAATATGACTTACGGTGAATGAAATGAAAACGACACTACAAATAAATTGCAGTCAATGTAAAAATATATATATTTTTTTTCAGTTACAAATGTTTGGAAAAACTATAATCATTTTTATGTTCAGTAAACAATTTTAATTGTACCAACAATATGTATAATATATAATGTTGAAAAATGTAAAGCAAAGTTCATTGGTAAGTTCTTTTAAATTATAAAATATGTTTATAAAATATACTTACTTAGCTTAGAAATATGATTTTTCAATATGTTTTTTAACTCTCAAATATATTTGTTACTTATGTACATCCATATACATTAGGTATATCCTATCAGTGAGGGACAGTAAAAAAGAACAAGTATTGGCCAAGCCATAGGTCTCGCCTATGCGAGCTATCATGGTTTTGCAATATTTTTTTTTGCCAAGTTAAAAAGCAGCATGGCTGCTGTGCAGCATGGTTGAAAGTAAAGGAAAAAAAGCTCTATGAGGCGGTCATAGCTGGCCCTGTCATTATGTTTCTTTTGTGTGCTGCTTTGCAACATGGCTAAAACCCTGAAAAAGCCTATAGATCTTGCATAGGTGACAGCTATTGACTTTACCATTGCTTGTTGTGCCTTAGCGATAGGGCATGTGCTCTGCCTGCAGGCTTGACCTAAAAATGACCCCCACACCCTAGGAGTACCTCACATGGTGCAGGACCATTAGTTTAAAAAAATTTAAACACAAACCCTTGATTTGGGTGTTTGTTTTTGAAAAATTGTAAAACTTTGGAAAAGTTTGACAACTAGTAAATATGTTTGACAGAGCTGTCCATCAAACATTTCGAACATTGACAGAAACCACCAAAACAGCAGTTTATATCAATGTAGCAAAATGTTGATGGAGCCGGTGAACATCTCTAAATTTGTCAGGTAGAGTTAAGTCCTCCCCCACTCTGTCTGCCTTTGCTCCGTCCACCCAATTCTAAATCAGGCCCTTAATTGTGTAAAACTGTTTTTATGGTATTACATTTCAAATGAATGGACTGTTAATGTATTTATATATACAAGTGATTGATACGTTTAAATTTAATACATGTATTAATTATTTATAATGTGTTGCCCTTTTATTGGTAACAGAAAGCAAAAGGCTGTTTTAGAAAATGTTTAATTTGTTTTATATTTATGCACTTATTGTATTTATATTTTGTAATTTTAAATTAGGGAAGTCGAATAAAAATGTTTATTGTACATATTAATGTAATATTTTTCAAATTTAACAATGCTTTTAAAATAATCACATTAATAGTTGGGTAAAACCTTAGGGCTTGATTATGAGTCTGGAGTTCCATAGACCGCCAGACTCGTGGTGTGCGGCGGTGGCAGTCCGGCCACCGCCGCACCCGGGGTCTGACCGCCCTATTACAACTAGGGCAGTTGGACCGCTATTGCACCTGGCGCAGTGGTGGGATGGTTTTGAGGGCGCAAGTTCCCTCTCCATGGTTTTCATGGTTGTTCCTACTCCATGAAAACTGTGGCAGACAGGAAACAAAGGGGGCCCTACAGGGTACCCTGTTGCCTCAGGGCCCCGGGGTGCAGCAGGGGGGCACATGTTTTGATCCCCTGTGTACATGCACCCCAGTACCTGCACAGCATGAACTGCACCAGTCCATGCTGTGCAGGTACTGCCTTTGACGTTACCATTGTGGTGTCTATTTTATAGGCACTGCAATGGGACCACCATAGAACCGCTCACCAGTGACAAGAAAAGTAATTATCTGGCACATGGATTTAGCGGTGCAGGGGCAGCGTGGCAGGGTGGCAGTGTGGCAGTGTGGTGGTACCGCTCCCGCACTGCCAAACTCGCAATCAGGCCCACAGTAGTCTAACTACAGCCAAACAAACACTGGAGTATTCCTGTGGAGTGTGCAGCATATACTCTATTGAAACTCCCTAACTTTGAAAAAAGTTTATTGTTTTAAGGGTTTGATTTACTATTCTAACTTCAGCCTAAGATAAATTGATATTTGGATAAAATATTGAGATGCAGAAATATTGGGTTTTTAACCGCTTCGACGCGGCTGGAATTCCCCCGCTGTGCGGGAGAATTCCATGCGTGCACGATTCGGACGGCCCCTGGCCGTCCTCCACAGACACCCACCGTGACGTCGGACAGCCGGGGGCCATCCGACGCATGGAAGGGGTTAATATTGTGATCCACAAATATAGTGATGCAGGAATATCGTTGACAAGAATATTGATTTTCTAAGGTTAGTAATATTGATGTTAAAAATATCTATGTTGTTAATATCGTAAACAAAAATATTGTTGTTAATAATATAGTTTTAAAATTATTTTTATGTATTCTAGTATATATTTTAATTGTATATGTTATAAATTGTTTGTAGAATTATTTTTATGTTTTTTAATATAATTTGTAAATTTTTATTAGGTTTTAAATTTAATTTAATTGTTTATTGTAGTTTTTTGTGTCGTACTGGATTGTGAGCTTTGTAGGGATATAGGGTAGGAAGTAACTTAATTTGAATTAATTAATAATAAATTGAAATTATTATTCATTATTTAATTGATAATTAATTATTTAAATGGTGTAAATAATTCATTGTTTAAGTTATGTTTTAGGTGTGGGTTGTGGGGTTTGTAGTGGATAAAGGGAGGGAAGTAAATACATTTGAATTAATTAATAATTAATTTGTAATTATTAATCATGTAATTGATCATTCATTATGTAAATTATGTAATTATTTGTTTAAAGTTATGTTTTAGGTGTTGGTTGTGTGATTTATGGGGGTTCAGGGTTGGAAGTAAATTAATTATAATTAATATTGATAAGTATTTATGTAAATTGTGTAATTAAGATATTTTATAAATTATATGTCAGGTGTAGGGCATTGGGTTTGTATGTGTGCAGGGTGGGAAGTAAATTAATTAATAATTATTTTATGTAATTATTAATTGCTTATTTGATAATTAACTGTAAATTGTGTAATTAAAATATTTTTTTAAATAATATGCGATGTGCAGGTTGTTGTCTTTTCACCGTTACAGGGTGGGTACTTAATTAAGAGATAATTTATTTCTAATTAATTATTAGTTTAATATTAATTGTTTAATTGATAATTATGTTGATTGGGAAGTTATCATATTTGTTAAGTCATATTTTAGGTGTGTGTTGTTTAGTTTGTACATGAGTGGGGGAAGTTATTTAAGTTATAATAAATCTAAAGAAATATTTATTTATTTTAAATAAATGTATTATTAAATATGTTAATTGTGTTATACTTTGAAAAATGTTATTACATTTTAATTGTTGGCTGTTATGTTTGTGGGAATATAGCGTGGTTTTTTAATTATATTAATAATAATTATGTTAATTGATAATAATTATCAACAATTGTAATAGTTATGTTATTTTTTCATTTTTGTTCCAATTAAGACATTTAAAGGCCCATTACGATACCGGGCGTAAAAAAATCCGCCACCCATGAAAGCGGCAAAAATCCGCCCGCCTACACCTTCTGAATACCGACCCAGCAATTATGATGCCTCGAACCGAAAACCGCCAGCGGCGGTAAAAACACACAAAATACCGCCCGCCCATGCCCGAGTCGGAGTCAAACCGCCCGCCACGGACGGAAAGACGCACGACAACACAAAACCGCCCGCCCTCACGGTCGAGACACCGCACGTGAAATTACGATCGCACCGACATGAGCGCGGAAAAACAACAAATACACCGCCCGCCAGCGTAAACAACACTGAAGAAAATGGACACGGCAGAAGCCATGGCGGCCACGTCCCTGCACAGAAACAGCCCCGGACTCAAACAAACACACACAACATGGCAAACAAGTCCACACAGCAACCCACGCACAAATACACAGACAAAGTACACATCCCGAAAACACACCACCCCTGGACAAACAAATAAACCACAAAGCCCAGAACACCGGCCACAACACACCTGAAAACAACAGACCATCAGGACACACCCAAACAGGTAAGTACAAAAGCAGCCCCTCCACAGACCACAACCCCTTGCAACATTGCAAAGCAGAGAGGAGAGGAGAGGACACAGTGACACAGCAAGGACAGCAGCACACCACAGATACGCACACATCACACCCACCACCACCACCACCAAACACCGGCACCACAAACCCCCTGCACATCACACATCACACACCGCACCAGCACCACAAACACCATGGCACCACACAGAATGCCCAAGTTCACTTCCACTGAGCTGACGGTCATGGTCGACGAGATCGTCAAGGTGCACACACAAATCTATGGCAACCAGGTCCAGCACACACCACTAGCCACCAGAAACAGAATGTGGAACAGAATTGTAGACCAGGTCAATGCAGTCGGGACCGTACCCAGAAACAGAGGAGAGATAAACAAACGGTGGAACGACATCAAAAGCCTGGTCAAGAAGAAGGAGAGCAAAAACCGAGAGCTGGCTGCCACGACTGGCGGAGGGAATCCCGCGCATTACAAGACCTTCAAAGCGTGGGAGGAGAAGGTGCGAGTCATCATCCATCCGGAGATCCTCACCGGATTACCAGGGGGAGTGGAGGCTGGTAAGTACAAACAAATGTATACCAGCACACCGCTATGTACTCACATGCACTACCACCATGCCATAGCTCCGAGGGACAAACACCCCCATGTCCAGTACACAATACACAACACATTACTCACACATGCAACAGGCACCACCACACACACAGCCCAAACATATCAACTAACAAAACCATGGGGGCATGTGTACACCCAGCCAGCCACGTAACTACCAACAGGTCCCCTAGTACTCCAGAAGCGCCACAACGAGCACCCCCCACACCCATGTGGCAGCCGTAGCTGCACCAACCGACAAGTAACAGGTAAGTAGCCGCAACACAGAGGCAGTGGGTGGGAGGGGGACAGCTGAAGTACAACACCCACCAGGCCCCTAGTCCTACAGCACAGCAAGGCGGAGCACCCCCACACCCATGTGGCAGCCGTAGCTGCACCAACCAACAAGTAACAGGTAAGTAGCAGCAACACAAAGCGCAGTGGGTGGGAGGGGGACATCTGAAGTACAACACACACCAGGCCCCTAGTCCCACAGCACAGCAAGGAGGAGCACAGCCCACACCCCACACCCACGTAGCAGCCACTGCAGTGGACACCGGCAGCCGACAGGTAGACATCCCGCCCCAGGACAAACGGTGTCAGTGGGTGTCCAGCCATCACCACGACCCATAACACCGCCCCCACCCCCACAGACCTGCAACATGGAGCACCCCCCGCCCACAACCATGTTGCATCCAGTCCAGTGCACGCTCAAAAACAACCTGCAGGTGGGAAACTGGACAGGGTGGGGTGACTGGAGGCATGAGGACTGAATTACGACTAACACATGGGACATGTCAAGTAGCAGAGGAACACGCAGCACTGCTCCCTGCCACAACCATGTGAACAATGTGCACACGGACATGAACCACAGAGTCACACCCCACATGACCCATCACAGACACAGCAACACCCAAGGAGCCACGTCTGCATGCACAAGTCACACTGATTACAGAACAACACGGCAGGCACAGTGCAACCCATCACACACAACTGCAACACCATCGAAGTCCTGTCCATGTAGCCCCCACTGCCTGTCAAGCACACATCCCACAACTATGCCCATGTAAGACATACCACACTAGACGCAACAGCGTGGAACAACATAAATGCACACGAACACCACTGGACCCATCAAACACACAGACACACAATGCACATACAACATACCATCCATCTCATCCGTCAGCCCCAGTCACATGAAAGGTATGTCATCCGAACAGCTGGTCCACACACAGTAGTCACGCAAAGAAACATGCCCATGATAAATCATGTGCCAGTAGTGAATGAAGCGCACGTCACACTGTGAGCAACTACACACATAACATGAGCCACACACCCCCGAGCACTGCAGTGATGCACATGGCACAGGGCAGCACGCACACCAAGGAATTGGACCATCTGCAATACGTCGTGTGGCACACAACCATCACTCACTCATAACAATGCGTCCAATTACATGGCCAGAAATCACAACAGACAGCAAAAATGCAGGGTATGTCAGACATACACACACCTCAAACCATGCACTGTCATGTTGCCACAACACATGTCACGTTCTGCACCCATGGCACACAGTATGTACCCCCAAAGCATAGTTCATCTCAAATGCGTTTCAGGGGGCTGACCCCCATTTTGCCATCTGCGTTTCGAAGCGTTACATTTGAACCCCAAGAGCATAGTACAAACCAACCTCCACGATGGGTCTGGAGTCCGCATACACCAGAGCCACAAAAAGCAGGAGCACAGCAACACACCCATCGGCATTGCCAATCCGTCCCATGCCACATGTCCACAGCACACAGTCCCATTGGCATGCCCACACAACAACAAATAGCACAGCCACACACACGGCTCCGGGAAACCTGTGCACGACTGTGCACGAACTGTGGATGTCAGACAACCTATACATACTTTGTCATGTGCAACACAATAACATATCTCATTCCCCCCACAGGTGACGAACTGCTGGATGCTGGAGATGGAGACAGCAGCCAGCACAGCCAGCCTGCAAGCCCCCAACAAGGACTCACGGATGTGGAGGATCTGTCCTCCGATTCGGACACGGACCACCCAGCAGGCCCATCTGGTGTGGCAGGGCCCAACCGCACCCCAGGCACCCTCCTACCCACCAACCCATCATCCAGGGCTGATGACCACTCACAGCCCCCTGCTGCCACAGTCGTTGCGGCCACTCCCACTGTTGTGGCGGCCACTCCCACTGCCGCAACCACCACCATCGCCGCAACAACCACCACCGCCGCGACCACCACCACGTCATCACCGGCCCCAGCACCAGCGCAAGTGGTGGTCCGGCCGACTGGGTCCACCCTGGGAGCCACAGCGAGGACCGTGGTGAGCAATGTGGCTAGTGGGCAGGCCGGTGGCAGCAGTACTGGTGGGAAGAGCAGGGTCAGGCCAACGCCAGCCTCCCCTGGGAGCCATGCCCTGCCTCAAATGGCCAGAGTCCTTGGGGCCTATGAAGAGGCCCAAGGACAATGGGCCAGGTCTGCTTCCGACACGCGGGAGGTCCTGGGGGTGTTGAGGTCCATGGACGCCCATATGGGCCAATTCGTGTCCCGTATGGACCAACTCGTGGACCTCATGGGCCAGCTGGTGGTGGCGGTGAGGTCACAGGCAAGGCCAGCAACACCACCTCCGCCACCACCTGCTAGGGCGCAGGGTCGGGCAGCAGTGTCCAGTTCCCCTGCGTCCACAGCCAGTGAGCACACCTCACCCACCACCAGCAGGTCGCCACCACACCCCCCCTCCCAAACGTGGAAGGGGCCGTCCGAAGTGGAAACAGATGTCCCGGGAGGACTTCGCACGCTCCAGACGCAAGTGAGGCAGCCAGCCATCCTTGACCACCCACTGCATTGACTTGGACTACGATCCCACCCCACACAGCCATCAGAATGGCATGTGTCTGTTAGACTAGGGACATAGAACTAGTGGGTACACCCTGAACATCATGCAGCCATGGCCGACAGCTCATTGTCACTGCACGCAACACTCATGTCATCACCTTGCACACAATGACATGTCACAGTTGAAAATAAATGCACCTTTTACACAAACTGCTGTCTGTGCACTGTGTTTATTGAACGATGATCAACCGCCACCTTGAGCAGAAAAGCATCGGATGTGTGGCATGGCGATGGGACAGGAGGGGCTGTAGGGACCTAGGGGGGAGACAGAACAGGAGCACATTCAATGAGTGTGTCACACACCCATCACACAGTACATGTCAACAACTACAAGCAATGTACACACATCGCACAGAGCAATAGGGCACAATGCCACAGCCACCGTCAGTGGCATACAAACCTGGACATGGACCATTGACACACAGCACACAGTGAACAAAAGGCCTCCGTGACACAGCACACAGACACCTGCACAACTACAGCCACATCAGCCGTCGTACATGGACACTCACCGTCAAGTGAAGTAGCGGGCGATGAGCTGCTGACGGACATTCACAGCTTCCTCCTCTCCGCTGTCTTCCTCACTCGAGCTGTCCTGGTCTGCAGGCTGGGGCCCTGGTTGATCTCCGTCATCCACAATTAGGGGGATCTGCTTTCGAATGGCCAGATTGTGCAGCATGCAGCAAGCCACCACTATCTGGCACACCTTCTGTGGGGAGTACGCCAGCGCACCCCGGTGCGGTCCAGGCATCTGAACCTGGACTTGAGGAGGCCAAAGGTACGCTCGACCACACGTCTGGTCCTCCCATGTGCCTCATTGTAGCGGTCATCTGCTGGGGTCCGAGGATTTCGTAATGGACTGAGCAGCCAGGGCCCATTCGGGTAAGCCGAGTCACCTGGGCGTGGGGGACACAGAGAACCGTTGCAATTCAAACAGGACAGTAGACAGCATCCTTAAGCCAGCACGCTACACAACTCCACATACTCACCGACAATCCAGCCACGGTCCTGTTGCAGATTGGTCATCAGTCGTGGTAATATGCTGTTTCGCATGATGTGCGCATCATGGGCCGAGCCTGGGAACTTTGCACACACGTGGGAGATGACCATGTCCGCAAGGCACACCACTTGCACATTCAGGGAGTGCGTGTGCTTCCGGTTGCGGAAGAGCTGCTCAGTGGCCTGTGGTGGGACAAGGCCAACATGGGTGCAGTCAATGGCACCAACAACGTGTGGGATCCGTCCAAGGGCATAGAATGCACCCTTCACTGCCGCCAACTCACGTGCCCTGGGGAATCTGATGTACCTGTTCCTGTACAGCATCATGGCTGCCAGTACATCCCTCAGCACCATGCTGAACATGGGCTGGGACATCCCACCTCCACTGCCCACTGTGTGCTGGAATGACCCAGTGGCGAAAAAATGCAGTGCAGCCATCACCTTAGCCGTGGGGGTGAATGCTGTCGGATACACCCTGCGAGGACGGAGGTGGGGTTCCAACATGGCACATAGTCGATGCAGGGTTGGTCAATCCAGACGAAATTTCCGGATGACCTCAGAATCCTCCATGTCCGCCAACAATTGGTAAGGGCGGTAAATGTTTGGTCTCCACCTAGGAAAGATGGAAGTGGACACATGTCAAAGCAACACGCCACATGACATTTTCACATACACATAACTGATATGACAGAGCAAGGACATGAGTCACAGAACAGCTGTCATGCAGGGACAGCACAGCCACAATACACTTACACAGGTCTCCCACCAATAGCAATGGGCAGTGACACAAACCATTGCTATGTGCATGCACATGGGGATCCAGGCCTCAATGACCTGTGAGGCGTGCTGATGGGGACTGACTGCATATCCGGCAAGCGGCAACACCACGGCAACATGACTGGCTGCTGTGCATCACACTGCTTCCGAGGCTGGATGAGTATGGCACACACCAACGACGATGTGGGCACAGGCTGAGCGGCCAAGACAAGTGGGACCTGTGGCACGAGGGGATATGAGACAGTCATTGGTGTCACCACTGCACCCTATGTGCAGCACTGTATGGATCACACCTCCAGAAGCATTGTCAGGTGTACACATTGACAGCCCCATGCCAACACGGCTGTGTGCTTGCAAATACACATCACATGTGACACGTAACCTTGCACGTGCCAAGTGGCAGATGTACATAGTGAGAGATGACATGCGTGTGCATATGCGTATACCATGCACCCATGCCAATGTGCAGATGATGACATGCTAACAGACATGTGGGGGCCAGCCACTGGCCGTCCCTGCCTATGCACACGGCATGTTGTGGCCCCGTCCATTGTGCACCTGCACCCACACGCACATCATGGCCACACCTGCAGATGCAGTGCGCACATCATACTGTGTGGTGCACATGGCATCAGCGGACTGCCACCAACATGGGCCAGGCCATTACGGCCAACTCCGATGACCCTCGCGGTTGCACCCTGCGTGTTCCACTATGGAGGTAGGCGTCCCGGGCCAGCTGGGTGCAGGCCAACGTCTGCAATTGCCAATGCAGGTCTCAGTGCACTTGTTGCTCGTGTGAATGTCAGGCTGGGCCATGCTGCCCCTCTCAGTCCCAGCAAGCCTGGCCTGCACATTGACTGCACAATGCCAGTAGGTGACAGCACCGACTGCCTAGTGGGTTGCATGTGTCTCCTGTTCAGGACCCTCCAGATGGGCGCTAACTCAGTACTGACTATTGGACACACCATGTCTCGTGATAGGGATGTGTGTGTGGGATGGTGGCACTGAATGTGACCTCCTTTGCGTGGTGGGCCATGCACAGGGCCAGTACGTCGATTATTGCGCAGTGTTGGTCACAGTGGGTGCACCCACACAGATGTGTTGCCCTATGTTCATTTTCTATGTCCGCATGATGATGGACTGTAGGTGTGGGCAGACTACACATTGGTCGATGTGCTGTCAATTTGAATGTGCCTTCACACCAGGCACAGCTGCCCCTGCACATGTGACCCCTGCTGCACTCGCTGCTGGGTCTGTGGAGCTGATGCACCATCTGTGCGTGGGGCGGACAGCTCTCCTCACTTCCGTCATTGCGCATGTCATCACTTTGCCGCAGGTGACATGGATCATGGAGGGCCCACATGTACGCGTGGGTGGCCTCAACAAGTGTGTCCAATGGTTGTCACCCCCAGTCAGTGCTTCGAATGTGAATGATGTTGTGCTGGTGCTAATTTCAATGTGGTGGGTGGGCGGGGCTAGGTGCGGGCTTACATGCAGGACATGGGAGGGTGATCGGATTAGCGACTAGTTGCAATACACACGGGGCACGTCTTTTCCTGTCCACATCAGGGTCATTCCTTGAACTCACTGACAGTAATACAGTCGTCTTTGTCCCTGTCCTCATGGCCTCCCCTCGCTCCCCCAATATGCATTTGCTCCTGTGGGGCTAGCGCATGCAGATGCAGCCCCAAGCTCGCCCCGGAGAGGCCAAGGAGTGTATGTGTGGGTCCAGTTGAACGAGTGGTCTGTCTCACGGCATGATGTGTGGCGGGACGCCGTCCACCTGCGTGGTGCCCCGACTCGAGACCCGGGCAACATAGACAATGCATAGCAGTCTCCGCAGTCCGGATACACCACCTGCGACACACAGAGGCTGTAGCTGCCCTAGCGGCCCATGCCGCGTCCATCTGGGGCTGATGGACCCACACATTCACTCTTTTGCCTCACTGGGGCGGGCTCGGAGGTGCTTGCGCACGCGCTGGCTTCTCTGTTGCAACGGCATGTGACGTGTGTGGAGATGTAGGCAATGGGTGGGATGGTGCGAGCCACCTTCCGTGACGTCACTCCTGCTCGTGATGTGTGCGTCCCCCAATACTTCCATATGACTTGAGCCATGCTACACATTGAGGATGTTTTGCCTGCGTGATGTGTCCCGGAGGAGCGCGCCGAGTCCTCTCCCCCACCATGCTCCACTGCCATCCCGTGCCCTGGATTGCCTGTGCAGGTTGACAATGTTGGGGATACACCTGGTCGGCAGGGGCTGTGTGTGCCTTGTCAAGGGCCTGGCGGGCGCACAACAGGATCCAGCTTGTCCACAGAGGGTGGGCTGACGTGTACGCCTGATACCGCATTGTTCGTGTGCCCGGCTGCTGTGCACACACGTGTTCACATCCCCCCCCGACATGTGGCCTTTGACATTGCCCAGGGAAGCGGTAATGTGCAGTTCCGGACCCCTCCCGACACAGCGTGTTTCAACTTTGCATGTGCGCATCTACCCGTCACACCCACCCACCTGAGCGAAGCGTCACTCCCGCTTCACACGACACATGTGTGTCTTCCACAGTTGTGCTACTCATTTGCGTTGACATCGAATGACAGTGGACTACATAGTCATGTCACGACTGCCGTGTACATCACACACTCTCATCATCTCACATTCGTACTTGTGAAAGGAATCAGCAGAGACAGTTTCTTTCTTCAAACCATGTATTGTGACTTATGTCCTCTGTGATGCAGTATAGTGGACACTACTGGCAGCGGTATGCATGTGGAGGATATACTGAGCATGATTACACATAGCTAAGGGTGTAGGGGTACATGTGATTAGCTGTTGCATGTGGGATGTGGGCTTCAGAGTTACATCTGCTTGGCTGTTGCTGTGCTAATGTTCATTTGCAAGTAGCTGCGGTGCTGCGGACTTTGACACAGACGGTATACATTTAGCCTACCAGACCGCTTGGCATCATGGGCACAGTCCATCTCAGTTCCATGTGACAGGTGTGCTGCTGTTGTTACTCATGCACGCGTGCGTGTGAGTTGACATCAGGGCATGGGCTTACGTGCATGCAACGGCGTCCCACTTGTTGTTGCCATATGGTGGATACTGGACATGTCACAGTCACTGGGGTCGTGTTGTTGTTGTATGCACTTGTCGTCCATGCAAAGGTCCTGTTACGGGATTTCCGGGGAGGGGGAAAAGGGGTGCAGCTCTCACATACTCCAGCCGGGCGATTCCTGTCCACTGTGCGGTGCATATGTCCATGGGCGCAGGATCCATGTCATGGCATAGTTGTACGTGCAGTTCTGTCCATGTGGGTGCGATACACATATCCCATGCCACTGCCTCCCCCGATACATGCAGAGTTCCTGGATGTGATGGGGAACGGAGTGCATGTCCCGGACACATCCGATGTCATGGCAGTGTCGTTGATGGTGTGGTATCAGTTGCAGGTCGTTTGGTATGGCTGTTGTGGTGGTTACTGGCCAGTCCGTGCGGAAGCTAAGCATGGGTACAGTGTCGGACATCATGGCTCAATTGGGGGATTGCGCCGGGGTCCTACGAATTGACAGGTTGTCAGGTATGCGATGGCTTCCTGCAGGGCTTCCATTTCATTGGTGGTATACATGTTTGCCAGCCAATGTAGCGGATGGTGGCTGTCACGGTGTTGTTCGTAAGTTGTCCCTTGTAGGAGCATGATGGGGCATGCTGGGTGACATTCGATGTAGCTGTGATCCATGATCCGTCGTGTGGAGGTACAGTGGTCCCATTGCAGTGTGGGTCCGATGTTCGCCACATACGCCATGCCCCCATAGGCTGAACAGGCCCTGTCGTGTGCGTCCAGAGGGTGGAATAGTGGTAGCAGGTCCGCCCTTGGACATGCCGGGTTGGAGAGGCACAACTCCACAGGATGGTGGAAGGGACACCTCCGACAGTAGAAGACGGGTATGACGCAGCTGAACAATGCGATGCGGTAAGTCAGTCGGTAACTTACGTTCAGCAGGGATAGGGGTTCGCATCCCAGTAGCTGTATCAGGTTGTGTTTGTACAGCTTGACCTGTTTGGCGTAGTTGGGTAGGTGTGTTGTAGGTGCCATTTTGCTGCGGGGCGATGTGGTGGCGTGCTCCGGCTGTGTGTGCAGTCTGCAGTGTGCAAGCTCCGAGGTTGCTGTGAGGTCTGTGATGGTCGTAGGGGGCAGGACTTGTGTTCTGTTAGCTTGTGCGGAGGACACGGGCCCTCATCCCACGTGCTTCTCTGAATGTTCAAGGTCAGTGGTGTGTGACTCCTTCCAGATAACTTGCATGGGAACGGCATGGGGGAGTTTTATATATTTTTTCTTTCCCGTTCGGTATGTTCTTAGGTGATATGCGCTATCTGCCCTGTGGTCGGTTTCCTCTGCATGCCTGTGTTGGTCTTTTTTTGGGACAATGGCTGTATTCTCCGGCTTGTTTAGTCGGGATGTGGTTTCGGAGTTGGAATGGAAGGTCATTCAGTGCTGTCTGCTCTCCCGTGTGTGGGCGGCAGGCTGTGTTTCCGCTATGCGTTGGGCCTTGTGTGTGGGTGTCATTCTTGGGTCCACCTGTTGTCGGTCCCCGGGCTCTTTGGTGTTCCGTTTTGTATGTCTGGTTCATGGGTGCAGGGTGGTATGGGTGTTTCTGTGTGGTACTGGCGTACCTCTTCCCGACGGGGCCCATGTTCTACTGGGTGGTGTTGCCGCCGCTGTGTGCTTCGCCATGTTTGTCACACAGGGGTGTGTCCTGATGTTGCGTGACTTCACTGACATGTGGGCGTCGGTTGTGTGACGTTGGGTGTTGTCCGTGAATTGGGCGTTGGGGTCATGACTGTGGCAGGCCTGTCACGTGTCATGTGCGTTCTGGGTGTGGCTGGTGTGTGTGGTGCTTGGTTGTGTCCCTGTGTTGTTTGTGTGCGACGCATACATGGCGTTATGGTTGGGCGCTGAGTTGTGCGCATGTGTGGCTGCGTCATCGCCGCTGTGCTGCGGTGCCGTGACGGGGTCGTTAGTTCCTGGTCCCAGGTGGTGTGCCCATGATAGTTGCGAGATGTTGCACTTTGCCCTGTGTTACATTTGTGGGTGCAGTGGTGGATGTGTCTTGTCCACGCATGGGTGTTGGGGGGTGCCATGTCCTCCTTTTCCGCACTTGCACTGTGTGCGCTGTTTGCGTGCCCTTGTTGTGTGTGTGCCTACCTGCGTCTCCGCGGTACGTTGCCTCCTTGGTGGTGCATCAGGTATAGCATGGGGAGGGCCTGCAGTGCTGGATTCATGCTCGGGGGGTCGCCTCTTCGGTGTCTGTGCTCGGCGTTCGGGTTTCCGCCTCACTTTCACGTGCGGTGTCTCTTAGCCGTGGGAGCTGTTTGTTTGCGGCATCGTAATTTGTACGCCGGGCGGTACGTGATTTCGTCTGGCGGTGTGTCTCCATTGGGCTGCGCCGCTACGTGAGCGGGTGCACTTTGATGGCGGACGGCGTCGCTGGCTTGCCGGCGGTGTTTGGCTGCCTTTTCACATCGTAATTTGGCGGGCGTGTGGGCTGCGGCATGCGGGCGGTAACTGGTGGTTTTTGCATCCGCCAGCACGGCGGTAGTGCTTCCGCCCGCCATCGTAATGGGCCCCTTAATTTTTATATTTAGAATTTTATATTTTTGGGTAGTTAATGGAGCTGTTAAAGTATGTTATTTGTTTGAAGTGCAGTACTTTCTCTGTACAGTTTGTTTTTATTTTAAGTATTTCTTTATTGGAGTTTAGACATCATGACAGTCCAGCAATAATCAAGGCAGTGGCATAGTGTACTGGGCAAATCGCACACATTAGTATATATAAAATGAAAAACACCGCCTAATAAAATATACATGTAAGGCATCCTCAAGGATCATATATAAAGAACAACGTCCCAAGAACTCAAAGATTGTAATCAGTTCCCACGTAGGGGAGGGAGCAGTATACAGTACATTTTTCTCCATATAATGATGCCTGCAAATGGTACTAACATGGTCACAATGATCAATAAAGTGTGTAAGATAAAACAAACAACAACAATCAGGGAAACAGGGGGCAGCCATGGCAAACTAAAAGCACTGGTCGGGCGGTGGGGCAATGAAGAGGGGGGACACCTGGTACCCCAGAGAATGTCCAACCTTCGCATCTAAACCCTCTAAAGGTCCCCAGAAATACTCTCTGATCCAGCCAAGTTCAAGTGGTAGCATCCATTTTATCTTCCAATTTAAGAACATAGGTGTCCCAAAGTGTGGCACCCCCAGCCCCACCTCTCACACATGTTTCCCTAGCCATAACATCAGCCTCAGCTGTCACCCATTTCAGTACCGCCCAGAGCCAGCAAGTAATCAAAGGTGGCTGCAGGGTTTGCCATGACAATGCTATGAGGCACTTGACACATGGCAAATAAGCGAATTTCAAGTAATTTTTGGTGCGTCTTGTACATTTCATAATACCTAATAGGCAAACTAGAGGATCTACCAGTAATTGCACATCAATAATCTCAGAAACATAAGCCATGACTTGCCCCCGTTTCTGCAACGGGGGGGGGGTGCATTCTAAAACCATGTGAATAAAAGTTGTGTCACAATGGCCACATCTAGGACATGCTGGAGTCACCCTCGGGAACATTCTATGGAGACGGTGCGGGTAAGATAAGTGTAATGCAAGTAATTAACCTGGGTAAATTCAAGCGAGCAATGCAGGAAGCCCATTTCACCTGTGTAAGTGCCATCCCCCACTTTTTAGAGGTCAACTCAGTACCCAGACATGAGACCCATTTGCGCTTACTAATCAGTGCCAGGCTCATATCCACCACCTGTAGCTCAGAGTATAAGACTGTAACAGCTCTACGTACCAATCCATGAGTCAGTTTTCATTGTAGTCCGTCAGGCATGGCAGGGGCCTTCTGTCCATTCACCCAAATATTTCTCATCTCAAGGATCATGGCATTATACGTCAGGGATTTCCCAGCCCCCAACCCAGTACTGTTCTGTCCTGAAAGGAGCACAAGGCCCCGTCTGTGAACAGGTTCTCAAGACATATCACGCTTGCCTCCCGCCAAGGTGTGGGGTCATGGGCATCCAACAGGGAATGCAGCCCAGGCATGCTCCATTATGGCAATTGAGGGGCATACAGCAGTGCGCCTCGACTAGGCTGAATTAATCTATTCCACCACTACTTCGCAATGCGCACTAGTCTGCTCATTTCCCTAGGGGGACCTCCAGGTGACATCAGCCACTCCAATATTCTGAGGCCGCAAATTTCATCACTAATCAGTTTACCCTCATCCACCTTGTCACCCACCAACCACTGCATGGGCCATTGTAATTGCGCAGCCGCAAAGTAGCATTCTAGGTCCGATACTCCCAAACCACCCTCCATCAAAAGACGCTGCAGTGTAGGAATGGAGACCCGCTTGCGTGCCTCTCCCCATACTAAATCAGCCAGGAGAGTTCAAAGGTCCCTAAAATAGGCTCTGGTAGGAACCATGGGAACCGCCGCAAAGGGAGGAATTGGGGTAATATTAACATTTTTGCTATAGAAGCCTGGTCCATAGGGGATAGGGGAAGGAGAGTCCAAAACCCCACCAACTGTCGTAAAGCCACCAAGGTCCTACCATGATTACCATCCAGGAGGTCTCTATCCACGTGATATACATTAACCCCCAACTCTCTCTGTACTGTACCAGTGAATGGAGTGGGAATAGTACATTTTACCCCTTCTGAGTCTAATGCTTTCCCTTCTGTTTCACAGACTAGAGTGGGAAATGTAAACATTACCCCTCCTGAGTCCAATGCTTTCCCTACTGTTGCACCGACTAGTGTGGGAATAGTACATTTAACCACTCCTGAGTCCAACGCTTTCCCTACTGTTGCACTTACTGGAGTGGGAATAGTAAATTTAACCCTTCTTGAGTCCAACGCTTTCCCTTCTGTTGCACTCACTGGAGTGGGAATAGTATATTTTACCCCTCCTGAGTCCTATGCTTTCTTTACTGATGCACACTGGAGTGGGAATAATACATTTTATCCCTTCGGTGTCCAATGCTTTCCCTGCTGTTGCACATGCTGGAGTAGGAATAGTTTATTTATTATTTTTGAAGTTTAATAGTTTAATAGTTTTTTTAGTATTGTTTACATATTTATTATGTGTTTATGTATTTAATTTTATATTTATATATATACATTTATGTAATTTGCGACATATTTTTAGTCAAATGCATTTTTATATAAGGTTTACTGTTTTATGGCTAGTTAAATTAGAAATATTTCACATTATTTTGTAGTTTATTTGTTACATTTATTAATTATTTTTACATGTGTATGTAAAAATGTATATATATTAATATATGTATATATATTTATATTGTCAATTTTGTTAGTTTGGATATGTTAAACTTTATTAATTTATTTATGAGCACCGTGCACTTTAAGAAAGGTGTCACATGATAACGTTGCAAACAGTATTTAAATAATTGCCTAAACTACCAGCGCGTCATGTGATCAAGTCCCCTAGAGGGACGAAACGCGTCATGGCAGCAGCATTGTTTGGGGAGCACAAATAAACATTGCATATTGAAGATTGACGAGGTCCGCGCTCTTTCTTTGTGCCCAGGGAAACTGACACGTGGAGAAGGAGTTTGGTGAATATATATATATATACACAAATATATAGTTGTTATATTGGTATATTTAAAAAACATTAGAACACTAAAATATAGATTATAATTAATATTTGTTAATCTTTTTAATTATATTTGTTTATATAAATATACACACATTCATATATATGTGTGTGTGTTTAAATATGTTAGTATTTATATATATGTTTAAATATTACTTAAAAATATTTAATTTACATAATATTAAAAATATATATTAAAATATTTAAAATTTAATGCTTTTAACTATATATATATATTAAAAAACTATATTATTGTATATACTTTTTTGATATTAGTGTAAAACGAGATTTTGTTGAACTTTTTACTTACCATTATATGTATAGATAAATGATATTTTTGTAATCAATATTTTTGACACAATATTGCTGTATCACAATATTTTTGGTTTCAATATTGTGTCAGAGATCCAAAAGATTGGGTAAAGTGTCTAATTGGGGGTGGTGTAAACATAGTATTCAAGCTCAAAAACACTAAACAATTAAGAAAGTGCTTAATTTGGAGGGGGTAGATGTAATATTCTAACTTCAGCCCAACAAAGATATGAGGCCTCCTCTGTGGCTAATGTATTTCCCCCTGTTCCACCTGTGCCTGTGTCAGTTACCAGCTGTCTATATCGTGCTGCCTTCTCCTTCTCTGACTCCTGTGACTCCAGAGCTGTTAGCCTGCAATGCAGGAGGCTTATAGCACTGGCTTGGGATGGGGCGCTGCCTCACTCTCATGAGAAAGTTGTGTCCGAAATATCCAGCATAGGTACTCCGTCCAAACCTCTGTACCTGATCAAGACCCAATAACGAATAACCAAGAAACAAGATCAAGAATCAAGAACCTCATTTCCGCCCTCCCCAAATCAATACAAGATTAGATGCTCACGGGGGGGGGGGGGTTATGATAATTCCCTGGTAGCAATGATCCAGGAAGAGAAGACTTACAGGAGGTACACCATATAGAAGTGGGTGTCTGTCCAACATGTACATCCATGGCTTCTTTGCTGCAAATTCCCAGTGGCGGCTGTAATGTACGGAGGGTGTTGGGGCAGGTGGGAGAAAAGCAAATAAATAAGTAAAAAAATAATTACACTTACCTTGCAGGTGCGACGTTCTCCTTGCTCTGGTCTTCTCCAGGCAGGCAGGCAGGCTCCAACGCAGGACCAAGGAAACTGCAGTAACCAATCCTGGTGCTGCTCTCATGCAGCATAAAAGAAGTGCCAGGATTGGGGGGAGCGGCCTCCTTTGGCGCTCCCGAGGACACTGGAGCCTTATTCTGTTTCAAGCCCAGCTGTCATAGACAAGAGAGGTTTAAAATGTGCATGACTGTTTGGCCGTTGCAAGACAGCCGGCCAAAGAGACGTGCACACTTTAAACTTAAAGTGCACTGTCCATCACTGCTCTCTGTTGCTGCCTGACTGGCAGCAGCAAGGCAGCAGCAGAAAGCCCGCCCCCTCTCCCTTGTCCTGACGCTCGGCTCGGGATGGAGTTTTGAAAAATAAAATGGTAATAAATGAACTTTCTTACCATTTTATCTTTCCATTTCGAGGGCAATTTAGTGTGGCGACGCTCCTCAGCCTTAACAGAGGAGTCGCTCCTGCAACCTCCTTCTCAGTTCAACATCCAAAAATTGCTGCGGACAATGTTCATAAGTACTGTTAACAGTTGAGGGCATATAGCATGAAATGCCTTTATAGGTAATGTTACCTGAGGTGCAGGGGGTGATATTGGGAACTGAATCCAAGCTACCACTGACCGTTATACTGTGCATTTCACACTTTGGGAAATGGTAGTCATGTTGATTCACTTGATATAGAGTTTAACAGCCATGACCTGGATTATAAACACATTGAGAAAGTACAATAGGGTAGGGAACAAATCTCAGAAGAATGCAAAAGTGACAACTAAACAGAACTGAAATTAAGCAAAGCACACAGGTGACTGACTGAAAAGATTGTCTTCAAAGTCGACCCTTCTAATACAGATGTAAACTTTGCACTTGAGTATAATGTACTGAATAATTCTTATAAATACTGAGTACTGATCACTCAAATTAAGGTCTGACTTTATTCTTTTTTTATTCCTTACCATGAAATGCGCCTTTGCGTGGATAGACAGTTCCTGAGTACTGGTGGTGTGCAAACAGAAAGGAAGGAATTGAGGCATTGAAAATGTCATGGCTGTGCAAACCTAAATGAACAGTAAGGGGAATATGTACAAGAATTGTTGCTCCGCTGTTTTGACGCTGCTTAGCATCATTTATTTTACTGCTGCCGCACGGCAATTCCTAACACCATGCTAGCGCCATATTTACAATACGGCGCTATGTGTAGTTAGGGACAGCTAGCGGCCATAAAAAATTACACTAATGCGGCCTTCAAGTTTTTAAAAAAATGCACGTTAGCGTGAAAAAAGTTACTGCTGGCCAATTAGGGGCAAGAAAAATCATTGATTATATCTTGGAATATATGGGACAAAGAGCCATTTCAGGATAATTTCTCCCTTAACAGATAACCTTGTAAGCATAAAATTTAATAATATGTACACCACATCAGACAGTGGGATGTTAACAACTCCATTGTCGTCATGATGGCACTCTACGGTGTACCATACCAACCCTGTATACATGTAGACAGGTTTTCAGCATGCGCAAATGACATACATACTCTGGCAATCACACCCTATTCTGGATGACTTGTTCTACAATTACCACATGAATTGGCATTGTCATACAGTTTGAAAATATACACACCTCACACACAACTTTCATTTTCTCATTTAAATCATCAATACTAGTCAGAAGTTGATAAACGTGCAAATCTTAGCCACATCTATCCATTACCTATTCTACCTGTTCAAGAAGTCAATTGGTGAGTAGGTTGCACAATGAGCCAGGCAATTCCATGCACATCTGACATGACACTCACTCCTTGCAACACGCTAATTACACAGAGAAAAACACTCACCAGTAGAGTTGGGGTTGCTGAAGTTGGCCATCTCTGCGTCTGTATAAAGGGGGTCCATCTACAAGACATAACATGCACAGCACATCATCAAACTTTTTTACACATACATGAAATGCAAGTACACCACAGTACATGTGCTACACTATTGACTATGTTACCCATCAGGTTGTAAGTGGTCAGATAACATGTTTACATACTTGGATTACACATATTTATAGGCTGTCTTACATACATATGTGTGAAACTATTACACATGCACCTGTTGGCCATTTATCACACCCTTGTGTAGATAGGCATCTCAATAACCTACATACATGTAGCTGACTTGGATGATGCTGTACACCTACACAATTCACATACATATGCAAGTAATGGTTTACTGAAGTCCTCTGTATACAAACAGCATTAAATAATTAGCCTACATATATTTGTAATTATACGTACTGGTCCACATATCAACTTGTGTAGCCTACCTGTCAGTGCTGCTGAGGGTATGTTATCATACAACATAATTTCCACACATCCCTAAGACTTGTACAACAGATAACTACTAGGGAGTAGCAAAATGGAGTAAGCCACGGCAGACATCAAAGATGCTAGCCAAATCAGAGGTGGTATGCCAAGGATCATCAAAGGCACCTCACTATGTTGCCCCTTCACAAGAAACTCACTCAGCCACAGGATACTTTGGCACATTGTACGATGGTAAATGACAGCTGTGTAAGAACCTTGTACAACACTCTCTTTATGTGAGAAATTGGTACTGTGATGCACATTTCAAACTGGAAATGACCGATGCCTGTAGCAGGACTACCTCCTTTGGAGCACATGTGCAGTGTCAGCCATTTAATCACATGAAGGGACATAATTAAGAGAGAGTTACTGAGCATGGTGTAACAACTTAGGGCCGACTGACACCCACTCGGTGATCCTGACCGACTAATTGGGATGCGACCGAACACTGTCCGCCCGCATTCCTATACTATACAATGGGAGCATGTATTCCGGCCGGAATGCACTCTCCCATTGTAAAATAGGAGGTGCAGTTCATCCTTGCACCCCCTGGCAGACACCTTAAGGTTCCTGCCAGGGGGTGCAGGGATCAACAGGGGGGCACCATAGTGACCCCTCGGCCTCCAACCGGAGGCCGTGCACCCTAGGGGGCCCTGCTGGGGGCCCCAAAGTCGAGTTCCGACAGCCTTTCTGTGTCAGAAAGGCTGGCACGGTAAGGCTGCCAAAACCCGACATTGTAATCCCAAGGGCGGAAAGAGCCGCCCTTGGGATTACTGGCTGCATTCCGAATGGCAGACGGGCTCTCCGAGCCAGTCGGAAGCCATTTGGAATGACCGTTCGGATTCCTTTCCGACCGCCTCCATAGTAATGAGGCGGTCAGAAAGGAATCCGACCGGCATATTATGATGCGGTTTCTGACCGCATCGTAATAGGGCCCTAAATTGGTAAAGCTGTGCTACTACAGTTTAAAAACGCTTGAATGTGCCTTATGTACAAGAATGTGGCCCACCCCAGTGTTATCCCTAGTGCAGGCCCAAATGAAGTAGAGTAGTGCCAGAGCAGGCACCATAGTGCTATTTCGCTAGGGTGCCTGCACTGCAGGGGCAATTGTTCATGTGCAGGAAGGGACACCTTCCTGCTCGTAATCAATTTGTGCAGGGAATTCGCTATATATCTGTGTGCAGCAGTAAGCAGCACTAAGCAGCACATGTGGAAATATCAAAATACAAGGAGAAATATTACATTTCTCATGTTAACGTCTGCTTCAGACCAGGTATTTCCTGGTTCATTATTTGGCACAGCGCCATACCATGTAAAGATGGGGCAGCATCATACAGCAATGGGTGTTGTGATGGAACACCCACTGCAACACACATTACACAGCTATTCCATGCAAAGTGCTGTGTGAGTAAGGACCTTATTTACAAGTTGGCGTTAAGCCACGTTAAGTGGCGGAACACCCCCTGGTACATGAGGTGAACAACTGGACTCCAGCAGAACGTCTGAAAAAGTTATCTACTGATGACGTTGACTCCTTGTAAAATTGCACTTAAGTTTCAGTACATGCATGGCCATGCATGTCTACTCCATGCTTACAAGGAACGCATTTAGGATGCCAAGATCTTGCCAACAATGCTTACGTTTTTGGGTCTCCCGGTCCACACCATGAACCCATAAGATCTGCTGTCTGATGTTCTCCCAATGGCTTTTTCGCACCTTCACAGGGTATCCCTGGATCACTTGACAACCAGCTGCAAGCATTTTAGGCAGGTAGTGCACCACCAGCTGCAGAAAAGTGCCCAACTCCCTGGAGCTCATGGGCCTAGAGGGCTTTTGTCCTAGCATTATCCCACCCACTTATAAATACTATAATCTAACTAAACCCCTAAAACCCCCAAAGCCCCAAATACAAACTACCCTAAAAGACAAACACCCAAGTCGTATCAGTACTCTTGACAATAAACTACACAAAATATACACACAGTTGGACACAATACACACAACTGGGATGACAGACATAACACAGCAACTCCACAAACTCTAAACTAGACTCTCCTGCTCCACACACACCACCACTCACAAGCACAGACAGATAAACTGTGAGTAAATGTGAAAGTGAACGTAACTTTGCAGTTCCTGATTTCCTGTTTGCAATATCAATTACATCACTTCCTTTGCACCATTACACCATTTCCTGTGTGGATGCATGACATTTTCAGGCTATGGGTGAATTTTTTTCATGCTAGTGTGCTTGACCTCTATTGCACTAGAGGGCTTGCTATGTTTTTAACAGTAGATATTTTGCGTATGCGACAGAGCGGCTTTTTTAGGTATGCAGCAGGAAAAAAAGCTCCAGCTGAAGTGTCTAGCGTGATTTTTTTTTAGCGCTAGGAAGAAATGTATAGTAATTTTTTTAGTCTGATGTGCTATTCATGTTCCTAATGA
This sequence comes from Calotriton arnoldi, assembly GCA_963921515.1. Lineage (NCBI taxonomy): Eukaryota > Metazoa > Chordata > Amphibia > Caudata > Salamandridae > Calotriton > Calotriton arnoldi. The sequence continues at coordinate 93,256 of CAWUFW010012116.1, forward strand.
CAGTGCATGTTGTGTTCTATGTGATGTGTATTGTTGTACTGTTGCCACTGTCTGTTCATGTGTAAAATGTGTGTAAATAATCATACACATGTGTATGATTATCTGTGTCATGGTTCTAATATTGATACATGATCAAACACAATGATAATACTTTTGCGCACTTTTCCATGGGTGGTATGTGTGGCTGTTATTTCTAGCCTACCTATTACTATTTATATTGTTCCACATATGATGCAAGAGTCAACCTGTGCAATGGCGACACTATAATACATGTACTAAAACTCTGTGCAAGGGCAAAATGGCCCATGAAGCACATTGGAGGCCTTAGGTAGTAGTCCGGAGGTGTAAGTGCCCAACTTTTGCCTGCACACACATGCAAGGGGGTGTTTTGATCGGGCTATGTGAGTGATTGCATACCATTTGCATCCAAATACCATTTCCCATACAACAGTGACAGCGTAAACATTTGTGGGCACCAAGACCATTATTTATGGCAAATGTTGAATGGTTTATCACCATGCATACCTTGGTATGATCTTGTACAGTTTTTGATGACAGTATGTCCACTCACATGACTCCATATCTATAGTATGCAAAACAAGACAGTGTATCTTGTGCATTGCATTGGGAGTACAGATGCAACACCGTGGCATAGGCAACATTTGATAGTTAGCCTTAGTCCATGTTAATGTAGCTAAATGTCTTATTGTGACATGTAAAAAAATATCTTTGGATAGCATATTGTTGACTGTAGATGTATGAGTGTGTTACTATGCACATCCTATGTGGAATACGGCAATGTACTTCTAATAAAAGTAGACTCTACTGGTAAGCACAAGTATTAGGCCAAGCACATGGCTAGCATTAGAAGTGGCACACACACAGTTGGTGCCCACCATCTATGTAACGCCACCAGAATCATAGTGGCTCCCAATAGTGACCCATCTGCATCTTGTAGTTGGCACGCACAAAATATTTTCTGGTACTGGATGATGTTATAGTTTGCATCTTCTACTCTGCTAGATGTCTAGTCTGTGTGACAGACATAAGTTTATCAAATATTGTATGCCAGAAGTGTAGTGTGGTGTGTCTATAGGGCGCACATGCTTACAAGCTGTTAGTTTTGTGAATGTTTATTAATGGATGGAGGAACATTTCTCACTATACAACATTTTTTTGGATGGATTTATGTTAAATGTTAGTTGGAGAAGGAAATGGGTGATGATATTATCCACCTTGTTGCTGCTGAGGAAGTTGCAGGTTGCATAGACTCCTCTTCTCCCATCATCTGGCATTTCTGCTTCTACATTCTCCTCTGGCAAAGGCACATTTGTCTTGACACATATGTTGGGCAGGATGCAGCATACCAGGATGATCTTACAGCCCATGGGTGGGGAGTATAGTAATCAACCCCCAGATGCATGAAGACAGCGGAACCGTGACTTGAGGACACCAAATGTTTGCTTCTCAATAGACCTGGTGCGACTGAGAGCTTGATTGTATGTCACCTGTGCTTGGGTTTGGGGATTCTTCACCAGTGTCATTACCCACGGCATCAGTACATACCCTTGGTCAGCTGAGAGAAAGAAAATAGGTGTTACATTAGTCAGCACTCAGGATGAGGATGAGAGGTACATTAGTCACCATTGTGGCCTGTATCTAGCTTTCTACATTCACCTTGCACACAGTCATGTACATGCAATGACAATGCGTCTCTTCCATACAAGTGACAATAGGTAATGGCAAACATGGAACAACACAGCCAAGTGCGGTGTCCTCTGTGATGCCTCCATTTCTTGACATTCAGCTAAGTGGGAATGCCATGTAGGCTTTGATTAGTCATAAATGACAATATTTGCTTTGACATTTATTGGGCAATTGTCTGATAAGAACTTTTGGTGTTGATGTATGTGTGCCATGCCTAAATCTAAACCTTTATCTTTACAATTACACAACAAATGAAAGCAGCTGTTGGAGTATCTTCCTTCTGGCACACAGCTTTTCTGCATTTTTGATTGCATCTGCCTTCTTCTATGTGTCAGGCATGGAAATGAAAGTGGATGTATGTGAACATATGACATGCTAATCTTCTACACATGGTAGTGCACAGAGTCCACTGTGGGGACACTATACAGAAGTTAGTAGATGTGTTGTGATGTTGAACAGAACAGTTGAAGGCCATATCTTTGACATTAATCAGTATCCATTCATTATGTGTCTGGGCGTTGGCAGAAGCAGTGCAGCTTATCTCTATGAAATTCGTAATATGCCCATGGAAACGTGGTTGTTAGCTGTCATAGGGGATATACAGGCATATTTACAAGCCCCTATAACCACCACAATGTCACTTTTAGTGACGTTGTGGTGGAGATACGGGCTTCACCTTATTTACAATGCAGCTTTAAGCCATTTAACGTGGCTTAATGCTGCCTTGAAAATAAGGCGCCCTTTCACGCAATACTTAGCGTGAAAGGGGAGGGCAATGGGTTTTGCGATGGGCGTTCCACCGCAACACCCATTGATTTTGTCGCTGTCCCATATTTACAAGGGTGATGTAAATTGGGGCAGCGCCAAAATCAAGACCAAATAAAACCTGGTCTTACCCTGGTGAAATCGTTTTTGCTGTTTCTATGTGTGCTGCATTGTGACTCGTTGCAACTTCTATGTGTGCTGCATACTGCAGCACACATAGAAGTTATAAAATACTATTGGTGATTGTTTATGTCCAGGAAGGAACACCTTCCTGGACATTCCTATCCATGCAAAGCAGGCACCCTTGCAGAATGGTGCAAGAGTGCCTGCGTTTGCGCTAGGCAGCTGCAATTAGCACCAGCGCAGGGAGAAATGCAGGGCTGCACCGTATTCTTGTAAATATGGTGTAGCCCTACGTTTCTGATGTGGCGGAGCACAGCGTTAAGCCAACAAGGCTAACGCCGCGCTCCGTCACTTCATTGTGAATATGCCCCATAGTTTGTGGATGAGGGGGTCACCTTGCAGCACAGTCTGGGACCTTGGATGAGAGCTGTAGTGATTTTGGCAAAACACTTTTCAACATGTTGTGCACATTGAATGCAATGTGTGCCTATGATTTGTGATGTGATACTGCATTGTTGAGGCATACTATTGCAGTGTTTATGTATGGCCATGTTTCTCAATCTCACAGAAGTGTGATATATCTTCTCTCCTCTTGCTCATGGGAATGACTTGTTGTACTCTGGGAATGCTTTGCTTTCACAATGCCTATCTCTGCCTAATCTTTCAGATGTATTGTTACGTGAGTGTCCCAGCAAAACTTGGATGGGCATATAGGTCCTCATGTTGTTTTTCAGCCACTGTATCGATGAGTGTGGAAACCTGCATCCGAAGTGAAGTGGTAGTATGTGCATTTCTTTGACATACAGCACATTCATGAGGTTCTGCATTGAATTCTTGACATAATTGTGTGTAATGGCAAAACCACCAGCCACCACTGCACCATTGTGCACATGTGTCAGCTTGTTGTACGGACATAAAGTTATGTTTTGATTAACAGATTCCAAAACCAGTGTCATGGTATCTGTGCATCTCCCTCTTACAATGGGTGTCACAGATTACTGGTCAAAAGTCATATTGGAAATGGAATCAAGCCCTATGCTTATGTATCCTCTTTTGTGGTCCCCTGGGGTGGCACACCACTTGCACACTGTCACATGGTCCCTGTGCATTGGAGTTGTGTAATGATGTTGTGGACTACATTGTTATTGGCTGGGATAGCATATTGTCTATGGTATACATTATTGGCATTAGAAAAATGAATGATGTCCTTTGTAGTGGCCTGCCTTACTTCATACCTATCAGGCCTTGCAAAGTTATGCAGCCATATTTCCCATTACCATGTTGACATAAAATGGGCATGTGCTCCACCATAGCAAAATGATAGATGACAGTCCCTCATCCCAGTATATTGGTTAATGTGGCCCACAATGTCTTAGAAAGTGTCAACATGTGCGACTCGTTAACTATATGTTGTACTTTTGCCATTTTATATGGGAATAGTATATGGGGCCACAGCAACAATGTATGCACAGTGGAATTCAACACAAGACCAATGCCATTGTTTTCCATCATGATTGAATGCTTTGTGGTCTGTCGTGTGTTTGAGATGTACTTACCAACAAGCAGGCCATTATCCATAGGTCCCTTTCTGGAAACGCTGATTGATGGTAGGTTGCTGGAAGATGTAAGAGCCATGTGCACTGCCAGGGTACTTTGCATGTACATTTATGACTAAGCCCAGATGGTCCACGATTGCCTGCCCATTCATTGAATAGGTGTGCTTCCTCTTGCGGTATATGTGTGCTGTTTCCGCAGGAGGCACAAGTTGTACATGTGTGCAGTTCATGGGCCCTAACACATGCGGGAATTCAGCTATGGCATAAAAGCCTTGCTTGTTGTCCTGTTGTTCTTGCGAAGTGTTGGGAAAGTAGACGTACTGTGGCATGAGGTATATGATGGCATCCAGGACGGTGGGAAGGAATCTAGAAAAAGATGCCTGAGATACTCCTGCCACTCTGGCAGTGGTAGGTTGGAAAGTTCCTGATTCCAGCATATGCAGGACAGCGAGTAACTTGGCCTGCGTAGGGCTGTTGATGCAGTGCTGAGATGTTGGCTGTAGCCTTGTTGCAATCTGGTTCAGGAGGCGGACAATGGATCCCCTCTTGAGCCTGTAATGAGCTATGACGTCCTCTTGCCTGATGGTGATCCTCTGATGGTATATCCGCTCCCTTGTCCGACATTGCCTCTGTGGTGGTGGTAGTAGTGGTCTCCTTGGTGCTCTCAGCTGCAATAGCCGAAGATCCATGGTGTAGTTGAGCTTGCCAAGGTGATTTGGGTCTGTCCTACTTTTATATAAGTGTGTTAGTGTGTTGGGGCGTGGCTTGGAAGCCACTGATGTCGAATGCATGAGCCTGTAGCTCTGCACCGGCCCGAATTGAATCCTGACAACAGACAGCCCTACCTGCCTGAGCTACTGCAGGGCGGGTGGCACGACACCGGTGAAGGTCAGAGGAATGAGATTCTGTTACGTGGAGGCCTGTACAGCACCGATGTGAGCTCTGCGGTATGAATGCTTTTGAATATGGGCCGAGCTCCAAGATGGCGGCTCTGGCTCCTTGAACAAGGACAGATGAGGAGGGGCCTGGAACCCCCTAGTTGGCGGAGGGCGTCTGTACATTACGACACCACTGAAGATACAGCCAGAAGAGTGCCCGTTCCTGAGGATGAGGCTTGAAACGATCGCCTGCGAGCACAACGGAACCTGTGGGAAGCGACTGGATCTGGCCGCGGCACCCCACCACAAACCGGAGAGACAGGCAGGTGAGCTTGCGGCCCCCACCTGAGTGCCTGTTGCTGTCCTGGCCTGCAAGTGTGTCGATTGTGTGCGGACCCAGGGGCACCAGCTCCGTGAATTAGCCCTGAAGAGGAGGGGCCTGGAGCCTCTCCAGCAGCGGAGGGCGTTTGAGCACCAGGCACCTCCGAAGACACTACCACCTGTGAGTGCGGCAGGGACTGAGGACAGCAACTGGGTGTGGCCACAGCACCGTGGTACAGATTGAAGAGACGGCTCGGCGAACCTGCGGCCCCCCATGAAAGCCTGCTGCTGGTTTGGTCAATAATATGAAGTGCACAGAACTAGCGATACCGGTGGTGGTCGCGGGAGATCACTGACCCCGGATGCCCTGGTGGGACTTGTGAGGTGAGGGATACAGATAGTAGATAGGCCCAGCCAGTCAAGGAGGAAGCTTGGATTGCAGCTGGGAAGGATCCTGAGGTCTTGCTGTGAGCACTAGTTCTCGGTAGTAACTCATGGTTGGCGGGGCAGCTGTGGAGGCACCGGAGGTCTCTCCTCCTTCTTGACTGCAGTGCCTGGCCTCGATCCTGAACAGGGGCCTGCTTTTGTGGCATGCTGCAAACTGTCGGTGTGGCCCTGGGGCAAGTAAAGTGAAGGTTGGGCTATTATAGGCCTAGACACGTTGTACTGTGATATGACTGCATGGATACTGTTGGCCAAGACATGCAGTGGGACTTAACATTGCACCCTTTCATTGGCTAGGGACTGAGGATTACTCTCCTGCTCACACACTGTGCATGTAATCTGGTACCTGTGCCCGAAGGAGGAGATTGGGCCCACTGAAGAATGAATTCACTCTCAACCCCTTGCTCTGAACCTACACTGTGCCTGTTGATGACTTGCCAGATCAGATTATAAGCAGTGAAACATGGAGCGCCTGGATACCTAGGTGAGGCGATTGCTGGACCCCCCCCTCTCTTCTCCTGGCAGGAGCACTGTGTTGAGATCGTGGACTTTTTCTAACCACTGACAGTACCCCTGGAGATAGCTACCCGGTTAGGATGGGGAAAGCCAGGGCGAAGACGGCAGGAGTACCCTCGGACCTTGGAGAAGACGCCATTGAGCAGCAACAGGAGCCGCCAAGATCAGCGACACCGGTGGACCCGATACAGCAACAGCTGACAAAAATTCTGGAAGCTATTACAGACACCAAGGCCACCCTCCACCAAGACATCAGTACTGTGTTGCTGGGTCTGGGGTTGCTCAGGACTGAACACCGCAAATTGGCAGAAAGGGTTGCAGTCACTGAAGCCTCAATTGAAGAACTTACCCCTACACAACAAACACTGACGCACCAAGTTACAGAACTTGTTGATCGTGTCCGCACACTGGAATGCAAAGACGAAGATGCAGAAGCGCGAAACAGAAGAAACAACAACAGGGTGGTTGGAATACCGGGGGCTACAGAAGGTGGCAATATGATCGCCTTTTTAGAACATTGGCTTCCATCCACCGTAGCGCCCACTGGCCTCTCGACATTCTACACCCTTGAAAGAGCGCACTCAGTCCCAGCTCGTACTCCTGCACCAGGCCGCCCACAACGGTCAGTGGTGGCAAAACTTCTTCATTATAAAGATCGTGATTCCCTCCTACAAAGAGCACGCTCAGACAGCCCGTTCATTATAGACAGCAGCAAGGTTTCTATCTTCCCAGATTATACTGCAGAAGTACAACGGCGAAGGGCCTCTTTCCTTGAGGTCAAAAAAGCATTGCGTGAAGAAAACCTACAATACTCCTTAATGTTCCCAGCCAAGGTCCACATAGTGCTAGAGGGGAAGGCTCACTTTTGCGAAGGTACCGAGGCAGACTGGAAATGGCTTGAATCCTACAAAACCAGAGGAATGCCCTGAAAGAGGGAAACTAACTCCAGAACAAGAGTCCCATGGTTCAGGAAGAGGATAAGGACAAGGCCCAGTCTGAGAACATCCAAAAAACCAGTCCTTCCCAGTCCGAGCAAGAATGTACCACAGCATTACAGGCAGTGGCTGACATCATGAAAGCCAAGGAGCTGTCCTCGGAGCCTGGTTCACGTTCCACTAAAGGGACCGTAGTTTCCGAATCGGATTCGGATGTTTCCCGCGCTGATAGCGCCCAGATGCCTGACATCACCCCGAGAACGGCAGACAATCTTTGAACGGTGGAGGCCTCCAAGGCGCTGGTACCCGCCAAGAAGCCACAGAACATTTAGTTTCTATTCACCCTGGGCAGGTTGGGGGGACCCCACTAGTCGGGCCTGAGCGGACAAGTCCCTACCTGATCAATCAATCAGGGGTTTGTTAAAGAGCGACTACTCACCCGTAAGGGTCTCAAGGCGCTAGGGGTGGGGGGGGGGGGTGCAGGTTCCATCCATCAAGGAGGGGGTCTGTTGAAGAGCCAGGTTTTGAGGTTTCTTGCGAAGATGGGGAGCGATGTTGTCTGTCTGAGGTGGAGCGGAAGGGCGTTCCATGCTTTGGCCGCGAGGAAGGAGAAGGAGCGGCCTCCCGATCTGGTCTTTCTGGTGCGGGGGACCACGGCGTAGGAGAGCTGGGCTGATCGTAGGGTCCTTTGGGGTGCGTGGAATTTGAGTCGGCTGTTCAGGTATGCTGGTCCGGTGCCGTGGAGGGCCTTGTGTGCATGGGTGAGCATCTTGAAGGTGATTCTCGCCTCGACAGGGAGCCAGTGGAGAGTGCGCAGGTGCTGGGAGATGTGGCAGTGTTTTGGCAGGTTGAGGACCAGTCTTGCGGCGGCGTTCTGGATGTTCTGTAGCTTGCGGGTGAGGTTTTTGTTTATTCCGGCGTAGAGTGCGTTGCCGTAGTCGAGTCTGCTGGTGACCAGGGCGTGAGTGAAGGTATTCGGTGTTCGAGGGGGATCCATTTGAAGGTCTTACGGAGGAGGCGGAGGGTGTGGAAGCAGAAAGACGAGACAGAGTTGATCTGGCGGTCCATTTTGAGCTCGGAGTCCAGGATGATTCCCAGGTTGCGTGCATGGTCCGTGGGGGTTGGTGGGTTTCCGGGGGCGGGGGGCCACCAGGTGTCGCTCCAGGCATCGGGGTTTGGGCCCATGATGAGTACTTCTGTTTTGTTGGTGTTTAGTTATAGGCAGCTGTTTTTCATCCATTTGGCGACGGCTTCCATGCCTTCTCGAAAGTTGCGACTGGCGGTGTTGGGCTCGTTGGATAGGGAGAGGATGAGCTGGGTGTCATCTGCGTATGACACGATGTTGAGTCCGTAGGTTCTGGCGATGGGGGCGAGTGGAGCCATGTAGACGTTGAAGAGCGTCGGGCTGAGGGAGGAGCCCTGGGGGACTCCGCAGGTGGTAGGTGTGGGGTCCGAGAGGAAAGGGGGGAGTCTGACCCGCTGCGTCCTGCCGGAGAGGAAGGAGCGGATCCAGTCGAGGGCCTTGTCCTGGATTCTTGCGTCGTAGAGTCTGCGTATTAGGGTGCGATGGGAGACTGTGTCGAACGCCGCTGATAGGTCGAGGAGGATGAGGGCTACTGTTTCTCCTTTGTCCAGTAGGGTGCGGATGTCGTCTGTTGCGGCGAGGAGGGCGGTTTCCGTACTGTGGTTTTTTCTGAAGCCGGATTGGGAGGAGTCGAGGATGTTGTGTTCTTCAATGAATGTGGCGAGTTGGCTGTTGATGGCTTTCTCGATGACTTTCGCTGGGAACAGGAGCAGGGAGATGGGTCTGTAGTTTTTGAGGTCGGTGGGGTCCGCTGAGGGTTTCTTTAGGAGGGGGTTGACCTCGGCGTGTTTCCTGTCGGCGGGGAACGAGGCGGTCGCCAGGGAGCGGTTGATGGTGTGGCGGAGCATGGGTGTGATGGTGTCGGTGGCTCTGTTGAAGATGTGGTGGGGGCAGGGGTCCGTGGGGGCCCCTGAGTGGATTGACTTCATTGTCTTCAGTGTGTCTTCGGTGGTGAGGGCTGTCCAGTCGTCAATCGCTGGTTTCCGGGTGTCGGGGGTGGTTGGTGAGGGTTCAGTGTGTTGGTTGTCTTTGTCGAAGTTGTCGTAGATGCTCTTGATTTTGTGGTGGAAAAAGGTGCTGAGTTTGTCACAGAGGTCTTGTGAGGGAGGGATGTCGGTAGACTCGCTAGTGGGTTGGGCGAACTCCTTGATGATGCTGAAGAGTTCCTTGCTGTTGTGCGCGTGGGTGGAGATTCTGTCTTCAATCGCTTTTTCCTCGTTTCTCTGATGAGTTGATGGTGGGCGTTGGTGGCGGCTCTGAAGCTGTTGTGGGCTTCTGTGGATTTGGTGTTCCTCCAGGCCTTTTCGAGGCGGCGGCATGTGCTTCTGGACTCTCGAAGTTCGGTGGTAAACCATCTGGCTTTCTTGGCGCGGGTATTGTTGGTTTTCTTGAGGGGGGCTATGGTGTTGGTGCTGTCCGAGATCCATCTATGCAGGGTTTGGGCTGCGGTGTTGGGGTCGTCGTTTTCCGCGATGGTTGGGGTGGAGTTGTTGAGTGAGGAGGTGAGCTGGTCGTCGGTGATTTTGGTCCAGTTTCTTCGTGGAAGCAGGTGCTGGTGTCTGTGGATGGTGGGTGTTCTGAAGGTGAAGTGGACGCAACGATGGTCGGTCCATGGGAGTTCGGTGGTGTGGCTGAAGGTGATGGAGTTTCCTGTAGTGAAGAGGGGTCGAGGGTGTGTCCTGCTGAGTGCGTGGGCTCGGTCACGATCTGGCGCCGTCCAATGTTGTGGAGGTTGTCCAGGAGGGATGTGGTGTTGGGGTCCAGTTGGTTGTCGAGGTGGAAGTTGAGGTCTCCCAGCAGGGTGTAGTTGGTTGATGCGATGGCCTGCGGGGAGATAATGTCCATGATGGAGTTGGCGAAGGGTCTGCGGGGTCCAGGGAGTCGGTAGATGAGGGTTCCTCGGAGGGTGGCGGTGGGGCTGGCCAGTATCTTGAAGTGAAGGTGTTCCATCAGTTCTGTGGGCTCGTCAGGGAGTGTGCTCAGGTGGAGGCTGGATTTGTGGACGATGGCGATTCCTCCTCCTGGGCGGGTGGGGCGGTCCTTCCTGGAGATCTTGTATCCTTGGGGGATGGCGATGGCGATGTCCGGTCCCGAGGTGGTGTTGGTCCAGGTTTCGGTGAAGAATGCTACGTCCGGGGTGGTGCTGACGAGGAGGTCCCAGATTTCTGTGGCGTGTTTGTGGAGGGATCGGACGTTGAGGAGGATGCATTGCAGGGTCTTCAGTTCGGTTGTGTTCTTGTGGCGGGTTGTGCTGGATCCGTGTTCTTGGCGGTGCTGCAGGTGTGCCGGCAGCGGTGACAGCTGAAGGGTCCGTGGGAGTCGGCTGGTGATGCTAGCTTGCAGTTGTTGTTGCGGCCTGGGTTGAGTGCGTGGAGTGCTGCTGGGACGTAGCATTGGCGGGGCGGAGGTCCAGGGTTCCTGGCGCTGGTCGCGGACGGGCGCAGACGGGCTTGCCTTTGACGCGCCTTCGCAGTGGCTGCCATTAAGCAGGGGTCGGGGAGGGCTGGACAGCTGGGAGGCGGGAGCGGGGAGGGGAGCTGGATTGGGCCGGTCGCGCTGGGGGAGAGGGGCCGCGGGGGCAGCAGCGGCGGGGAAAGGTAAAGGGAGGAAATAAGGGATAAAGAAAAAAGGGAAAATAGGCAGAAATAAGCCACAAAAGAGCAGAGATGCAGAAAGGTGAAAGATAAAAGAGGGTAGAAAAACGAGTGAAAACTAGTGAAAGGGCAGAGCGAGAGGAAGGGAAAATGAGCAGAAATAAGGCACAAAAGAGCAGAGATGCAGAAAAGTGCAGAAAGGTGAAAGATAAAAGAGGGTAGAAAAACGAGTGAAAACAAGTGAAAGGGCAGAGCGAGAGGAAGGGAAAATGAGCAGAAATAAGGCACAAAAGAGCAGAGATGCAGAAAAGTGCAGAAAGGTGAAAGATAAAAAGGGTAGAAAAACGAGTGAAAGAGCAGAGTTAGAGGAAGGAGACAGAGGTCCACTGGACCACCAGGGATGAGGCGCAGGGAAACCTGCGGGTGGAGGAGGGCCTCGATCACCAACACTCGAGAGTGCAGGGGCAGGGGCAGGCCTCACTTAATGGTGGAGCTGCGAGGGTGGGAGAGCAATTTCACTGACAATGAGTCAGTGGTCTTGCTCGCCTGTCCCCGCAGTGGCCGCCATTAAGTAGGGGTCGGGGAGGGCTGGACAGCTGGGAGGCGGGAGCGGGGAGGGGAGCTGGATTGGGCCGGTCGCGCTGGGGGGGAGGGGGCGCGGGGGCAGCAGCGGCGGGGAAAGGTAAAGGGAGGAAATAAGGGATAAAGAAAAAAGGGAAAATAGGCAGAAATAAGCCACAAAAGAGCAGAGATGCAGAAAGGTGAAAGATAAAAGAGGGTAGAAAAACGAGTGAAAACTAGTGAAAGAGCAGAGCGAGAGGAAGGGAAAATGAGCAGAAATAAGGCACAAAAGAGCAGAGATGCAGAAATTGCAGAAAGGTGAAAGATAAAAGAGGGTAGAAAAACGAGTGAAAACAAGTGAAAGGGCAGAGCGAGAGGAAGGGAAAATGAGCAGAAATAAGGCACAAAAGAGCAGAGATGCAGAAAAGTGCAGAAAGGTGAAAGATAAAAAAGGGTAGAAAAACGAGTGAAAGAGCAGAGTTAGAGGAAGGAGACAGAGGTCCACTGGACCACCAGGGATGAGGCGCAGGGAAACCTGCGGGTGGAGGAGGGCCTCGATCACCAACACTCGAGAGTGCAGGGGCAGGCCTCACTTAATGGTGGAGCTGCGAGGGTGGGAGAGCAATTTCACTGACAATGAGTCAGTGGTCTTGCTCGCCTGTCCCCGCAGTGGCCGCCATTAAGTAGGGGTCGGGGAGGGCTGGACAGCTGGGAGGTGGGAGCGGGGAGGGGAGCTGGATTGGGCTCCTACCTGATGATATACGTATTGTAGCCAGCCCCACTGTGAAGGGCCATACCTTACTGGGTTGGAGCCTTCAGTTGACCAAGATGATTTGTTTGCAGCTTGCATGGCTGATCGTTGCCAGACTGCTCTGGGGTAAAGGGAGTTTTGTTGTGTCATGGTTTTTGTTGATATGTTTATGTTATAATTGCAGGAGTGGTCCTAGTTTATTATACAGGGGTGGGCTGGAGGGAAGTGGTGGGGACATGGTGGTGTTCAACCACTTTCGATGACGGAATCCACACACGATTCATTGAAATTCCTTACATGGAACATAAGGGGGATGGGCTTCACTGCCAAAAGACACAACATGAATAGATACTTGCGGAGGGGAGGAGAGTTCAGGTAGCCTTGTTGCAGGAGACACATTTAACTAACAATGAAGAGGGAAAATTGCGCAGAAGATGGAGAGGGCAAATATTTGCGACTTCCTACTCTGCGCACACGCGGGGAGTGTTCATTTGGATAGGAGCCCGCATACCCTTTGAAAGCCTACACACACTAATAGATAAGGAGGGTAGATCCGTACTGTTACAGAATAAACTATTTGGGTGTGAGGTTATATTGGGTAGCATCTACGCCCCTAATCGGGAACAGGTGTCCTTCCTCTGGGACCTTTATGCACCTTTGGCCGAGTTGGTGGGCCAGTTAAAGTCTCATAGGGGGAGACTTTAACTGTGTCTCTGATGCCACACTGGACCATACTCATCCCCGCTGCCTAGTTCCCAGGCCCTTCGCACAACAGCAGGGTTCCGAGAATGGAAGACTCACTGGGGGGTTAGTGGATATCTGGAGAACACAAAATGTAGGGGACAGAGACTACTCGTATTACTCTCCCATACACCAATTGCATACCAGAATAGACACCTTTTTATGTGCCCCCAATTTGGGCCACTCTGTCACCCACACGGAATATTTGGGGCGTACGCTCTCTGATAATAGCCCCCTGTTGTTGTCTTATAGGCATATGCAGGTACGCCCACAGATCCCCTATGGCGTCCTAATACACTGATGCTGGAAGACAACTGCTATAAAGAAACCACGGGCACTGTAATAGACACATATTCCTCTGTTAACACACAAACAGGGGGGCGTGGCCTACCGCCGAGCATGGCGGACACGAAATAGAGGAGCTCCGTAACACACCCTGACACTTGGGCATTTACTTGGCAAAAACGAGGAAAAATCACGGCACACAGGGCGCCGTAGGCAGCGGGGGTGTTGCGGACTGAGGCGACGCAAAATTTGGACACAGGCATCGCCCTAGATGATCGGACACCGGGTGCGGATGCAGCGTACGGCCGTGATGGTGGGGCAGTGAGGGCTGCGGCGCGTTGCGGCGGTGAACCGGAGTCACCACACGACAATAACAGCACCGCAGACTGCGGTAGGGGGGAGCGACCGCTCCGCACTATTGATGAGCTGTGGCGGGGGCCTGCTGGGGACTGAGCCAGGTGAAGCCATTGATTTCGGGACTACGCCAGACCTGGGCTCCGACTAAAATGGCGGCTGACGGACGGAGATAGGACTTCTCCCCCAGGCGCAGACGAAGCGGAGGCCGTGGGTGAGTGATTGCACTGGCTTCCCTAAGCTCCTAGCCACCGCGAGTTAAAGGGCCCAGGCACGCCGAAGACTAAAGCCTGCACTGGACGTTGGTGGGATCCGGGCCACACTGAGACGGAGGTGAGCGCTACACACAGGGCGGCGCTGAGGCCGGGTGCGGATGCGAGCTGGCGATCCCACTCCGTGCGCAGTGAGTGACCGGCAAGAGGTAATAAGGACATTGTGTTTGGCCTGGACCGCGATAGAACGGAGGCGGCTGGCGAACATATTAAGGAGACCGCGCAGAGGCGCGGGACACCGGGACTGGGCCCCCCCTGGCTGCAGGAAATTGCAAACGTCTCACACGGGAGACACTGGATTGGACTAACAGAAGCTGCTCCCCCAGGCGTCTCCATGTTGCTCATCAGGGTCCACTCGTAGCGGATATACGAAATAAGAGTCGCTGTAACCTGGGCCTTATCGATGAGTAGGGAGACAGGGCTGATTCTTGCTGGGGACACGGGCGGTGGGTACCTTTCATCAGCGGCACCGGACGGCAGAAATTGCGAAATACATTGGGGTGCCTGTAATACGGGGAATCGCATGTTGTGACTCGGCCTCTCCGGGGCTGCCGCCTGGTGTCGTTGCTGTGGGGCGGCCGCTGCTCTGCTACAGTATTACTGGCCGATGGGAGAGGTGCGGTGAGTGCCTACCGACCCCTGTGTGGATATGGGGCGCCAGAGGACGAAACAGCCGGAACCCCCGCCATCCGACGGCCCACCGGGAACAATATTAGAAACACAGATGGGGGACCAGGAAGTGGAGGGGACGCTGTCCACGGAACCCACCGGCACTGACGACAAGCTTGATTTAATACTGCGTGAAATTCGTGACTCCAGGGCAGTTATGGAAACGCAAATACACACGGTAACGACCAGTTTTACTTTGCTAAAAGCTGACCAAACGAAGCTGGCAGATAAAGTGAAGCACAACAGGCTGGCATTGGATGACCTAATCCCTCAACAGACGACGCACTCGTCCCAGATAGAACAACTGCAGTGCCAACTGAAGGATCTACAAGATAGGGTGGATGACGCGGAGGGACGCTCTCGACGCAATAATGTGCGTATTTTAGGAATGCCAGAAAAATGCGAAGGGACCCACCCAACCCAATTTATAGAGCAATGGCTGCGCGACCAGGTGGCGACAATGGGACTCACAGAACACTTTAGTGTTGAGAGGGCGCACAGAGTCCCACCCAGACCTCCACTCCCGGGAGCACCACCTAGACCTATAATAGCGAGGATTTTGAATTACAGGGACAGAGACACGTTCTTACGGATGGCGAGGGAAAAGGCTCTGATAACATTTGAAAATAAGACTATATCCCTATCCCCGGATTTTACACTAGCTGTACAACGTGCAAGGGCTACCTTCCAAGAAGTCAAAAAGAAACTTCGACTGCACCAATTAAAGTACGCCTTGTTGTTCCCGGCCCGCCTTAAAGTTATCTATGAGCAAAAGACCCTGTTCTTCGATAGCCCGGAAGAAGCGGTAGATTGGCTGGAAATAACCCTCTCCCTATAAACAACAGCCGAAATCGCAACGGGTGAGGAACAACAGAATGGATAAAGGGAAACCAACTACTAATGGTAAAGGAGGGCAACCATCGCAAGAACAGATAACAGACCGCCAAAAAGATGCAATCCTGACGGTGGCAGCATTGGCGGCACAGGATGCATGCTCAGATGCGGGCACTGTGAACTCGTCGGAGGGCGGGGATGCACATTCGGACTCTGAGTCTAGCATGACACTGTTCCCCCTGGTCACTCCCCAGACTGTTAATGATTATCTGGGCTGATAAGAATGCACACCCCCTGCTGCTGAGATGCGATGTCAGCTGAGTATAGAATTTTGTATGCAACCTATGCTGCACATGCTTACTGTGTGTATATTGATGTAACAGGAATTTATCGATAAGTATGTGATGTTTCTAATGCTGCTTACTGCTTGCATAATAGGGTAGGGACGGGGGCTAGAAGGTCTCTGACTCTGTGTGTTACGTGTAAGGTGCTATGTTTCGAACAGTGGCTGCTCCCCCTAGGGCAGCTACGCTTAGATATGGACAACTATAGAGTTATTATTGAATTTGTTCTGTTGGTTTGGTTCTCCTTTGTTTTTTTGGGTGAACCTAGTATTGGGGAAGTTAATGGGAGTTACAGGCTCGGCTGCATATATGGCAGGGGATACACGGAATGTAAGGAACCATGTGGTGATCAGTATATATGTCGGGAAACCTGATGACACAACAGAATAGGTATACATATACATCCTGGAATGTACGAGGGATGGGGTCTATACATAAACGACATAGAATACTGGCTCAATTAAATCGTAGGAAAGCACAGATTGTCTTTTTGCAAGAGACACATCTGGTGCAGACAGAGACCGCTAAACTCCTCAAGAAATGGAGGGGACAATTATTTTCTACTTCTTATTTGGCATTCGCCAGGGGGCGGCAATATGGGTTAGGAATGGCATCCCCTTCAAGCTGTTAGAACAACGGACAGATGTGAATGGGCGATATATACTGTTACATGGTCTACTGGATGGGGAGCAGATAGTACTAGGGAGTATATACGCCCCGAATGTGGAGCAGGACAAGTTTCTGGCAATTCTCAGTACGGCGCTAGTGGGTTGGGAAGAATATTCATGGATAGTGGGTGGTGATTTTAATTCAGTACTGGACCTAGAGCTCAACAGATCGCACCCCCCTCTACTAGAGGCGGGTTGTAGGAAACAAACAGACGCACTTCAGGCATGGGCAGAAGGATGGGATCTGGGTGATATTTGGAGGGAGAAATATCCCACAGAAAGGGAGTACTCCTTCTACTCTGCGACACATAGCCTACACACCCATATAGATAGGATATTCTGTTCACAGCGACTAATGGGTACGGTTGTGGATGTTACACATCTGAGTAAAACTTATTCCGATCATAACCCAGTGTAAGCCACGTTAACGTGGGGGAAGGTCCCGACGCCAATCCCATCATGGAGGCTAAACCCATCCCTACTAGAAGATTCAGTATTCCGCAATGCCCTTTCTACGGCCATAACCCAATACTTCACCGAAAATACACACACAGCTAGTACCCGGCAGATTGAATGGGACGCTTTTAAAACGGTGATACGGGGTGTGGCGATCAGCACTAAAGTAGGGGTGCATGCGACACTTATAGCCAAACTCACGGACGTGGAGAATAAGATGGCCAAACTAGAACAGGACGCGGTAACTAATAGCGCGAGTAAATCTGAATTGCAGGAACTACATATAACGCATGCAGAACTGCTGGACGAACTTCGAGTTATAGACTACAGACTATATACCCAGAAGCAACATGTAAACGCAGACAGGGCAGGCCCTCTGCTAGCTAGGATTATTAAAGATGCACCCACTATGTCTTCCATTATGGAAATAGATACCCCTGAAGGGGTAGCGCAACGCACCCAGCTGGGAATTAACGGCGCTTTTCGACAGTACTACGAACACCTATATGCGGCCCCGGATCGAGTAGAGGACAGGGGATATGAAACTTTTTTTGAGGGATTGCAAATCCCCACTCTACGTGATAGTCAAGCAGCAGAATTAAAACGCCCAATCACGCACATGGAGATTAAAGCAGCGATACATGCCCTCCCCCGTAATAAATCACCAGGCAATGACGGACTGCCCGTAGACTTTTATGCGTTGTACTCTGAACTTTTGGTTCCCCGACTGCTAGAACTGTATCAGACGGCACTAGACGGTGGATTCCTCCCTCACACTACAGTACAGGTGACGGTGATCTCTTTATTGAAACCTGGAAGGGACAGTAGGGACATGGCGAGTTATCGACCCCTATCGCTTCTTAATACAGATTACAAAATTTTAAGCAAGATATTAGCTACTAGATTAATGCAATATACACCCAGCTTGATACATACTGATCAGTGTGGATTTGTACCTCACAGGAGCACGGCGCTCAACATCCGGAGGCTCCACATGATCCTGTCGCAGGTCCCTACGGATGCTAACCCGCGAGGCTGCATCTCTTTAGATTTGCGGCAAGCGTTTGATTCGCTACACTGGGAATATATGTTGACAGCGTTGACCCGATTTAAGATACCGCCGGAATACATAAGCTGGGAAAGATTATTATACACGAATCCCACGGCAAGGGCCCGCAAGGGACCCCACATTTCGAGTCAATACCAGGTAGAGAGGGGCACTAGGCAGGGTTGCCCGCTCTCGCCCCTGTTGTTTATTCTAGCGCTAGAACCTCTCTTGCACAAGCTCCGTACAATGGCCAGTCACAAGTGGATATGTATTAACGGGGATGTACATGTGGTCTCTGCATATGCTGATGATCTCATTTTATTTGTTAACAATCTAGACGAGGCCTATGACCCTATGCCGGAACTTTTTGCTACGTTCCAACAGCTTTCCGGTCTTACGATCAACGAGAATAAATCCTACGCCTTCTTTTTTAATGATGTGATTAGAACTGCACCAATTCAATTCGGCCACTGGAAGTTCCAGACCTCGCCAGTCACCTTTAAATATTTAGGCATTCAAATATACAGAGATGTGGAGGATATCCTGGACGGTAATTTAACCCGCGCTATAGCATCACTCCGGAAGCAGGTCAAGTTCTGGACTTCCTTACCGCTATCGGTGGCCAGGCGGATCGCTATAGCCAAAATGGTGATGTTACCGAGACTGTTATATTATTTTGTCAACGTGCCCATCCTGATAACACAGTCTACATTTAAATTATTGGACACCCTGCTAATCGAATTAATATGGGGCCCGGGGCGCAGGCGAATAGGGCTTCCCAAGTTACAATTGCCCACGAAGCAAGGAGGAATGGGAGTTCCTGACATGAGGGCTTACTGCTATGCAGGTCAGCTGCAATGGTTAGCCTATTGGATAAAAGGCTGCAACCTGAGAGAAATACCCATGTCCACACAGGAATGGGAACGTGGGGATTTGCATATATTACTGCTACCAGGTAGCAGGGTCTCAGTGCCAGCGTCCCCACTGTTGCGCACGGCTCTAAGCTATTGGAAGAGGGCTACCCCTATACTAAAATTTTGACACCGTATGCCCCAAATATACCTCTATTGGGCCTTCCATTGCCTTCGGGACGTGTGACAACTAGGCATATAGGAATATGGGCAGAATCGGGAGTTTCCACCGTAGGCGATCTCTTCCACAACGGCATACTAATGAATCACGACACCTTTGTGCGGGAGATGGGAGTGACAGATAGGTTGTTTTTATTGCATGCACACATATCCCGATATGTTAAAATGGTGTGGGCCCCTAGGGGTGAAGAGCCCCCGACCCAGGCGTTAACGCATATGGAATATTTGATGGGGAATGGAGGACACTTGACAAAGTGGTTATATCGGGGTATTCGCACACACACGTCGGTCTCACTACAAGCGACTCGAGATAGGTGAAACATGGATATTGGCCGCACACTAACGGATAAAGAATGGGGGTTACTGTTGGAACACCCGGGCAAGATCTCTAGAAACCCGAAGTTTAAATTTATTCAGCTCATGATAATACACCGTGCATATCTAACCCCTCGCAAAATCAGCAAAATGTTTCCAGAGGCATCAGGCGATTGCCCCCACTGCTGCTCCCCAAATGCGGGCTTGATACACATGCTGTGGGACTGTCCGTGATTATTGCACTACTGGTCGAACATACAGGAGCTAGTTCATAGAGTGGCACCAACAGGGAACATTAGATCACTAGACTGCTGCATACTGGGATTCGGTCCTATAGGGAAGAAG
Organism: Calotriton arnoldi; assembly: GCA_963921515.1. NCBI lineage: Eukaryota > Metazoa > Chordata > Amphibia > Caudata > Salamandridae > Calotriton > Calotriton arnoldi. The sequence goes on from CAWUFW010012116.1 coordinate 112,913, forward strand.
GGGACTACTACACACAGATTTGTGAACCTTGCCATGATATTAGCAAAGAGGAATATAACTATGAGGTGGAAGGCAACTAGACCGCCTCAATTACTAGATTGGTATAACGAGGTAGTGAGGTGGGGACGGGTGGAGGGTGCAGAACTACAAAGAGAAGAACAAAGGGGATTAAGAAAGTTACCAATATCACTGGACTGGAATGTAATCATAGAGGAATTTGTGACTCAGGTCCCTCAGGAATAGTACAGAACGGTACAGAACGGGATGTACCTAACTAATTGCTTGAATATGCTATAGACTCCAAAAAGAACACACCACTATACAATAGTAAATGTACTGATAGTATTATGTAATTGAGTCACATGACGTATATCGTAAAACCTGCAAAGCTGACAAACTGTTATCATGTACCTGAATGTTAGTTTGAGCCTTAAAAAGAGGGGTGGGGGGATAGGAGAGATGTTACAATTGTTTTGTTTGTATACTGGAACAATGTGTATGGTAACCTTTGAAGAACAAAATAATTGTGTTATTGTTGAAAAATCAATAAAAATAATTGGAAAAAAAAACCACACAAACAGCCTCCACAGCACTTGTAGAATGGGAGGCGTTCAAAGTAGTGATGAGGGGACACTGCTTGGGGCAGTCGATAGGAGTGCAGAGGGAGCTTCATTGGGAATTGGAGGACCTGTAGAACAGCTTACATGTGCTGGATAATGTGCAAGGAACAGGTCCAGGTGTGCAGGATGCTCTACAAAAGACAAGAGCACTCTATCACCAATCCCTTGAACGGTTGCGATGCCACGATTATAAAGGGTATCTTACTAAAGTGCAAGAAGAGGAGGGTAGACGTGGTAGATTGTTGGCATGGTTAATTAGGCCAGAATCCCGGGGCTCACCATTCAAACATTTCTAGACGATGCAGGGGACTCAGTCCATGACCCGAAAGCGATTAATAACCTTTTTCGGGAATACTATGTGGCTCTTTATGGGGCACCCCTGCCCGCCTCTTCAGTGGAACAGGGGGAATTCCTGATATCACTGAGACTTCTAGTGCTGGATCGACAGGAGGGAGAAGTGTTGGGAGGCCCAGCGATGGAACGGGAGATTAGGACAGCCATAGGTTGTATGGCTACTGGGAAAACACCAGGCCCAGATGGCCTTCCTGCAGAATTCTATTCGGTATATGCCTCAAGGCTGGCCCCTCGCTTGGAGGCTCTGCATTTGGAGTCTTTTAATCTTGGCCACCTCCTGGAATCTGCACGAGATGCCTTAGTGATTCCACTTCCCAAGTCGGCAGCTGTGGGGGCACGGGTTGTGGATTTTTGACCGCTATCCATGCTTAACATGGATTTTAAAATACTCAGCAAAACTCTGGCCCTCCGCTTACTCCCATACATGACCACTCAGATCCATGCAGATCAGAATGGGTTTATCCCATCCCGGAATACATCACACAACCTACGGAGGTTGTACTCTGTGTTATATCATCCAGATGTAAGGCCTGATTGCCTGAAGCCATGAGACGTATGGCATTCGGAGAGGGCTGATTGAAATGGGTGACAATGCTACATGCAAGACCTACAGCGCATGTTAAGACCGGGAAAATAGTATCAACAGAATACGGGGTCTTCCGCGGTATGAGGCAGGGATGCCCACTGTCGCCTCTCCTGTTCGCTTTAACAATCGAGCCACTGGTGGCATTGTTTAGAGAGGAAGGAGAGGGGATAGGTGTAACTGTGGGGGACAAACTCATATTGTCTCCCTGTTTGCAGATGACCTCTTGATATACCTTTGCGACGCAGTGGCAGGATTTGTAACAGCACTAGACCTGCTGGGACGATTCGAACGCTTATCTGGACTAAAAGTCAATCGGACTAAGACTTATTTATTCCCCACAACAGCAGACCTTCCCCGACCCCTGGGACTCCCTGTGGGTCTTAACTGGGCCCCCTCCACCTTTAGATACCTGGGAATTCATGTTTTCCACTCCCTAGATGATCTACGCGAGGGAAATATCGGTAGGGCTCTAAGATCGCTTCGATCGTGTGTCCCCTTCTGGTGCTCCCTGGTGCTCTGGAGCCTAAAAATCAGGCTCCCCCTACTCAGCAATTTCAGAATTGTATGTGTGCCATTAATCGTTGGATGAGTACACACTGTCTTAAACTCAACTCTGATAAAACAGAGATCCTGATTTTTGGTAATATGCAACCAAACAGGGGCAATCTATGGTGGCCGGCAGAGATGGGAGATCCACCTATACCTGCGGTTAAGGCTAAGAACCTGGGAGTCTGGTTTGACAACAAACTTTCACTTACCCAGCACACAAATGCTACTGTCTCCGCCTCCCACTTCCTTATCAAGAAAGTAAGGAAGATTCTCCCTTATATTCCTGTGGACACCAGAAAAACGGTAGTCACATCGTTGATTCAGTCTAAACTTGACTACTGTAACGGGCTGTACCTAAACATTCAGAAGCAGTGCCTAAAAAAGCTTCAGAGTGTTCAAAATACAGCTGCACGGTTACTGTACAACATCCCTAGGTGTAAATCCGTATCTAAAGAGATTTGCAGCCTGCATTGGCTTCCTGTAGCACAACGGATAAAATTCAAGGCTCTGTGTCTGGCGTACAAAGCATTGAACCACACGAGTCCTGTATTTTTGCAAAAACTTCTTGCCTGGTATGAACCGACCAGACATCTTCACTCTACAGGAGCCAAACTCCTGACAGTGCCCAGAATCCGAACATCGCATTGGGGCGGCCGCAGCTTTTGCTATCGCACCTCTAAACTCTGGAACACTCTCCCGACTGAGCTCAGAAGTGCGAGCTCCCTCTCCTCCTTCAGGAAGGGACTGAAAACCTGGTTGTTCCAGAACTAGATGCCCGAGCAGGTCTACTAATGTCCTCAGCGCCAAGACACCTCCGGGTATACGCGCGCTTTATACATTTCAGTAACATTAACATTAACATTAACATTAGGCTACCAATTATGGCCCGGATTTCCCTATCTAAAATGGTCATGCTGCCACTCCTGTTATATTTGTTTATTAATCTTCCAACCACCATACCTGCCATGTGGTTTAGACAATTAGACACACTACTATGGGACCTTATTTGGGAGAAAGATAGAAGGAGGGTATCCTTAAAAACACTGCAACGTTCTGCGACTGAAGGCGGCTTGGGGGTGCCGAACTTCAATCTCTATTTTCTGGCCTCCCAGATGCAGTGGTTAGTGCAGTGGCTGGAGGGAGTGGGACCAGAGGGAACGGATAGGATGAATTCCGGAGCCTGCACAGATTTGCTCCTGGCCAAGATGCTTCATGCAACAGTGGTCACCCCCAACAATCTCTATTATAGACTATAGCGCTACAATGCTGGAAACGCTGTATGGTTAAAGTGGCAAGGGCCCCCTTTTATACTCCGGTCATGCCCCTGGTTGGCCTGCCACATGGTAATCCCAAGACAATGTTCTGTCCTGACCAAATGAAAGTCTGGACTGAGGTGGGACTAGACATGGTGGGTGATTGCTAGCAGTAAGCGACTCCGGCCCCCTTTGAGGAGCTAATTGAGAATTTTTGCCTCCAGCCTAGTCAGTTCTTGCTCTATGAAGCCGTGGTGCGAATGTTTAGGGAGTTGTGTTTGTGGGGGGCCAAGAAGAAACCAAAACACATGCAGTTTTGCACTCTATCCTTACTCTTGGGAATGCGAAACAACATGTAAAATGGTTTTATGCCTCGTTGTCGGAGATGTCTCGCGACCCCTTATCAAAACTCTCTGAACGTTGCGAGTCCATTCTAGATAGGGAATTACCAGACCCAGAATGGGGTAAGGTTCTTTCCTCTCCCCAAAAAGTCTCTAACAATACTAGACTAAAATATATGCAGTTCAATTATATTCATATGACTTATATGACCCCACACAGGCTTAGAATCGCCTAGAGCGGAGAAATGCGTGAATGTGTGTGATGTAACCATGAGGATGCGGACTTCGTCCATATGACTTGGGGCTGTCCCTTGCTGATAAGAATGCACACCCCCTGCTGCTGAGATGCGATGTCAGCTGAGTATAGAATTTTGTATGCAACCTATGCTGCACATGCTTACTGTGTGTATATTGATGTAACAGGAATTTATCGATAAGTATGTGATGTTTCTAATGCTGCTTACTGCTTGCATAATAGGGTAGGGACGGGGGCTAGAAGGTCTCTGACTCTGTGTGTTACGTGTAAGGTGCTATGTTTCGAACAGTGGCTGCTCCCCCTAGGGCAACTGCGCTTAGATATGGACAACTATAGAGTTATTATTGAATTTGTTCTGTTGGTTTGGTTCTCCTTTGTTTTTTTGGGTGAACCTAGTATTGGGGAAGTTAATGGGAGTTACAGGCTCGGCTGCATATATGGCAGGGGATACACGGAATGTAAGGAACCATGTGGTGATCAGTATATATGTCGGGAAACCTGATGACACAACAGAATAGGTATACATATACATCCTGGAATGTACGAGGGATGGGGTCTATACATAAACGACATAGAATACTGGCTCAATTAAATCGTAGGAAAGCACAGATTGTCTTTTTGCAAGAGACACATCTGGTGCAGACAGAGACCGCTAAACTCCTCAAGAAATGGAGGGGACAATTATTTTCTACTTCTTATTTGGCATTCGCCAGGGGGCGGCAATATGGGTTAGGAATGGCATCCCCTTCAAGCTGTTAGAACAACGGACAGATGTGAATGGGCGATATATACTGTTACATGGTCTACTGGATGGGGAGCAGATAGTACTAGGGAGTATATACGCCCCGAATGTGGAGCAGGACAAGTTTCTGGCAATTCTCAGTACGGCGCTAGTGGGTTGGGAAGAATATTCATGGATAGTGGGTGGTGATTTTAATTCAGTACTGGACCTAGAGCTCGACAGATCGCACCCCCCTCTACAAGAGGCGGGTTGTAGGAAACAAACAGACGCACTTCAGACATGGGCAGAAGGATGGGATCTGGGTGATATTTGGAGGAAGAAATATCCCACAGAAAGGGAGTACTCCTTCTACTCTGCGACACATAGCCTACACACCCATATAGATAGGATATTCTGTTCACAGCGACTAATGGGTACGGTTGTGGATGTTACACATCTGAGTAAAACTTATTCCGATCATAACCCAGTGGAAGCCACGTTAACGTGGGGGAAGGTCCCGACGCCAATCCCATCATGGAGGCTAAACCCATCCCTACTAGAAGATTCAGTATTCCGCAATGCCCTTTCTACGGCCATAACCCAATACTTCACCGAAAATACACACACAGCTAGTACCCGGCAGATTGAATGGGACGCTTTTAAAACGGTGATACGGGGTGTGGCGATCAGCACTAAAGTAGGGGTGCATGCGACACTTATAGCCAAACTCACGGACGCGGAGAATAAGATGGCCAAACTAGAACAGGACGCGGTAACTAATAGCGCGAGTAAATCTGAATTGCAGGAACTACATATAACGCATGCAGAACTGCTGGACGAACTTCGAGTTATAGACTACAGACTATATACCCAGAAGCAACATGTAAACGCAGACAGGGCAGGCCCTCTGCTAGCTAGGATTATTAAAGATGCACCCACTATGTCTTCCATTATGGAAATAGATACCCCTGAAGGGGTAGCGCAACGCACCCAGCTGGGAATTAACGGCGCTTTTCGACAGTACTACGAACACCTATATGCGGCCCCGGATCGAGTAGAGGACAGGGGATATGAAACTTTTTTTGAGGGATTGCAAATCCCCACTCTACGTGACAGTCAAGCAACAGAATTAAAACGCCCAATCACGCACATGGAGATTAAAGCAGCGATACATGCCCTCCCCCGTAATAAATCACCAGGCAATGACGGACTGCCCGTAGACTTTTATGCGTTGTACTCTGAACTTTTGGTTCCCCGACTGCTAGAACTGAATCAGACGGCACTAGACGGTGGATTCCTCCCTCACACTACAGTACAGGTGACGGTGATCTCTTTATTGAAACCTGGAAGGGACAGTAGGGACATGGCGAGTTATCGACCCCTATCGCTTCTTAATACAGATTACAAAATTTTAAGCAAGATATTAGCTACTAGATTAATGCAATATACACCCAGCTTGATACATACTGATCAGTGTGGATTTGTACCTCACAGGAGCACGGCGCTCAACATCCGGAGGCTCCACATGATCATGTCGCAGGTCCCTACGGATGCTAACCCGCGAGGCTGCATCTCTTTAGATTTGCGGCAAGCGTTTGATTCGCTACACTGGGAATATATGTTGACAGCGTTGACCCGATTTAAGATACCGCCGGAATACATAAGCTGGGAAAGATTATTATACACGAATCCCACGGCAAGGGCCCGCACGGGACCCCACATTTCGAGTCAATACCAGGTAGAGAGGGGCACTAGGCAGGGTTGCCCGCTCTCGCCCCTGTTGTTTATTCTAGCGCTAGAACCTCTCTTGCACAAGCTCCGTACAATGGCCAGTCACAAGGGGATATGTATTAACGGGGATGTACATGTGGTCTCTGCATATGCTGATGATCTCATTTTATTTGTTAACAATCTAGACGAGGCCTATGACCCTATGCCGGAACTTTTTGCTACGTTCCAACAGCTTTCCGGTCTTACGATCAACGAGAATAAATCCTACGCCTTCTTTTTTAATGATGTGACTAGAACTGCACCAATTCAATTCGGCCACTGGAAGTTCCAGACCGCGCCAGTCACCTTTAAATATTTAGGCATTCAAATATACAGAGATGTGGAGGATATCCTGGACGGTAATTTAACCCGCGCTATAGCATCACTCCGGAAGCAGGTCAAGTTCTGGACTTCCTTACCGCTATCGGTGGCCAGGCGGATCGCTATAGCCAAAATGGTGATGTTACCGAGACTGTTATATTATTTTGTCAACGTGCCCATCCTGATAACACAGTCTACATTTAAATTATTGGACACCCTGCTAATCGAATTAATATGGGGCCCGGGGCGCAGGCGGATAGGGCTTCCCAAGTTACAATTGCCCACGAAGCAAGGAGGAATGGGAGTTCCTGACATGAGGGCTTACTGCTATGCAGGTCAGCTGCAATGGTTAGCCTATTGGATAAAAGGCTGCAACCTGAGAGAAATACCCATGTCCACACAGGAATGGGAACGTGGGGATTTGCATATATTACTGCTACCAGGTAGCAGGGTCTCAGTGCCAGCGTCCCCACTGTTGCGCACGGCTCTAAGCTATTGGAAGAGGGCTACCCCTATACTAAAATTTTGACACCGTATGCCCCAAATATACCTCTATTGGGCCTTCCATTGCCTTCGGGACGTGTGACAACTAGGCATATAGGAATATGGGCAGAATCGGGAGTTTCCACCGTAGGCGATCTCTTCCACAACGGCATACTAATGAATCACGACACCTTTGTGCGGGAGATGGGAGTGACAGATAGGTTGTTTTTATTGCATGCACACATATCCCGATATGTTAAAATGGTGTGGGCCCCTAGGGGTGAAGAGCCCCCGACCCAGGCGTTAACGCATATGGAATATTTGATGGGGAATGGAGGACACTTGACAAAGTGGTTATATCGGGGTATTCGCACACACACGTCGGTCTCACTACAAGCGACTCGAGATAGGTGGAACATGGATATTGGCCGCACACTAACGGATAAAGAATGGGGGTTACTGTTGGAACACCCGGGCAAGATCTCTAGAAACCCGAAGTTTAAATTTATTCAGCTCATGATAATACACCGTGCATATCTAACCCCTCGCAAAATCAGCAAAATGTTTCCAGAGGCATCAGGCGATTGCCCCCACTGCTGCTCCCCAAATGCGGGCTTGATACACATGCTGTGGGACTGTCCGTGATTATTGCACTACTGGTCGAACATACAGGAGCTAGTTCATAGAGTGGCACCAACAGGGAACATTAGATCACTAGACTGCTGCATACTGGGATTCGGTCCTATAGGGAAGAAGGGGACTACTACACACAGATTTGTGAACCTTGCCATGATATTAGCAAAGAGGAATATAACTATGAGGTGGAAGGCAACTAGACCGCCTCAATTACTAGATTGGTATAACGAGGTAGTGAGGTGGGGACGGGTGGAGGGTGCAGAACTACAAAGAGAAGAACAAAGGGGATTAAGAAAGTTACCAATATCACTGGACTGGAATGTAATCATAGAGGAATTTGTGACTCAGGTCCCTCAGGAATAGTACAGAACGGTACAGAACGGGATGTACCTAACTAATTGCTTGAATATGCTATAGACTCCAAAAAGAACACACCACTATACAATAGTAAATGTACTGATAGTATTATGTAATTGAGTCACATGACGTATATCGTAAAACCTGCAAAGCTGACAAACTGTTATCATGTACCTGAATGTTAGTTTGAGCCTTAAAAAGAGGGGTGGGGGATAGGAGAGATGTTACAATTGTTTTGTTTGTATACTGGAACAATGTGTATGGTAACCTTTGAAGAACAAAATAATTGTGTTATTGTTGAAAAATCAATAAAAATAATTGGAAAAAAAACCACACAAACAGCCTCCACAGCACTTGTAGAATGGGAGGCGTTCAAAGTAGTGATGAGGGGACACTGCTTGGGGCAGTCGATAGGAGTGCAGAGGGAGCTTCATTGGGAATTGGAGGACCTGTAGAACAGCTTACATGTGCTGGATAATGTGCAAGGATCAGGTCCAGGTGTGCAGGATGCTCTACAAAAGACAAGAGCACTCTATCACCAATCCCTTGAACGGTTGCGATGCCACGATTATAAAGGGTATCTTACTAAAGTGCAAGAAGAGGAGGGTAGACGTGGTAGATTGTTGGCATGGTTAATTAGGCCAGAATCCCGGGGCTCACCATTCAAACATTTCTAGACGATGCAGGGGACTCAGTCCATGACCCGAAAGCGATTAATAACCTTTTTCGGGAATACTATGTGGCTCTTTATGGGGCACCCCTGCCCGCCTCTTCAGTGGAACAGGGGAATTCCTGATATCACTGAGACTTCTAGTGCTGGATCGACAGGAGGGAGAAGTGTTGGGAGGCCCAGCGATGGAACGGGAGATTAGGACAGCCATAGGTTGTATGGCTACTGGGAAAACACCAGGCCCAGATGGCCTTCCTGCAGAATTCTATTCGGTATATGCCTCAAGGCTGGCCCCTCGCTTGGAGGCTCTGCATTTGGAGTCTTTTAATCTTGGCCACCTCCTGGAATCTGCACGAGATGCCTTAGTGATTCCACTTCCCAAGTCGGCAGCTGTGGGGGCACGGGTTGTGGATTTTTGACCGCTATCCATGCTTAACATGGATTTTAAAATACTCAGCAAAACTCTGGCCCTCCGCTTACTCCCATACATGACCACTCAGATCCATGCAGATCAGAATGGGTTTATCCCATCCCGGAATACATCACACAACCTACGGAGGTTGTACTCTGTGTTATATCATCCAGATGTAAGGCCTGATTGCCTGAAGCCATGAGACGTATGGCATTCGGAGAGGGCTGATTGAAATGGGTGACAATGCTACATGCAAGACCTACAGCGCATGTTAAGACCGGGAAAATAGTATCAACAGAATACGGGGTCTTCCGCGGTATGAGGCAGGGATGCCCACTGTCGCCTCTCCTGTTCGCTTTAACAATCGAGCCACTGGTGGCATTGTTTAGAGAGGAAGGAGAGGGGATAGGTGTAACTGTGGGGGGACAAACTCATATTGTCTCCCTGTTTGCAGATGACCTCTTGATATACCTTTGCGACGCAGTGGCAGGATTTGTAACAGCACTAGACCTGCTGGGACGATTCGAACGCTTATCTGGACTAAAAGTCAATCGGACTAAGACTTATTTATTCCCCACAACAGCAGACCTTCCCCGACCCCTGGGACTCCCTGTGGGTCTTAACTGGGCCCCTCCACCTTTAGATACCTGGGAATTCATGTTTTCCACTCCCTAGATGATCTACGCGAGGAAATATCGGTAGGGCTCTAAGATCGCTTCGATCGTGTGTCCCCTTCTGGTGCTCCCTGGTGCTCTGGAGCCTAAAAATCAGGCTCCCCCTACTCAGCAATTTCAGAATTGTATGTGTGCCATTAATCGTTGGATGAGTACACACTGTCTTAAACTCAACTCTGATAAAACAGAGATCCTGATTTTTGGTAATATGCAACCAAACAGGGGCAATCTGTGGTGGCCGGCAGAGATGGGAGATCCACCTATACCTGCGGTTAAGGCTAAGAACCTGGGAGCCTGGTTTGACAACAAACTTTCACTTACCCAGCACACAAATGCTACTGTCTCCGCCTCCCACTTCCTTATCAAGAAAGTAAGGAAGATTCTCCCTTATATTCCTGTGGACACCAGAAAAACGGTAGTCACATCGTTGATTCAGTCTAAACTTGACTACTGTAACGGGCTGTACCTAAACATTCAGAAGCAGTGCCTAAAAAAGCTTCAGAGTGTTCAAAATACAGCTGCACGGTTACTGTACAACATCCCTAGGTGTAAATCCGTATCTAAAGAGATTCGCAGCCTGCATTGGCTTCCTGTAGCACAACGGATAAAATTCAAGGCTCTGTGTCTGGCGTACAAAGCATTGAACCACACGAGTCCTGTATTTTTGCAAAAACTTCTTGCCTGGTATGAACCGACCAGACATCTTCACTCTACAGGAGCCAAACTCCTGACAGTGCCCAGAATCCGAACATCGCATTGGGGCGGCCGCAGCTTTTGCTATCGCACCTCTAAACTCTGGAACACTCTCCCGACTGAGCTCAGAAGTGCGAGCTCCCTCTCCTCCTTCAGGAAGGGACTGAAAACCTGGTTGTTCCAGAACTAGATGCCCGAGCAGGTCTACTAATGTCCTCAGCGCCAAGACACCTCCGGGTATACGCGCGCTTTATACATTTCAGTAACATTAACATTAACATTAACATTAGGCTACCAATTATGGCCCGGATTTCCCTATCTAAAATGGTCATGCTGCCACTCCTGTTATATTTTTTTATTAATCTTCCAACCTCCATACCTGCCATGTGGTTTAGACAATTAGACACACTACTATGGGACCTTATTTGGGAGAAAGATAGAAGGAGGGTATCCTTAAAAACACTGCAACGTTCTGCGACTGAAGGCGGCTTGGGGGTGCCGAACTTCAATCTCTATTTTCTGGCCTCCCAGATGCAGTGGTTAGTGCAGTGGCTGGAGGGAGTGGGACCAGAGGGAACGGATAGGATGAATTCCGGAGCCTGCACAGATTTGCTCCTGGCCAAGATGCTTCATGCAACAGTGGTCACCCCCCAACAATCTCTATTATAGACTATAGCGCTACAATGCTGGAAACGCTGTATGGTTAAAGTGGCAAGGGCCCCCTTTTATACTCCGGTCATGCCCCTGGTTGGCCTGCCACATGGTAATCCCAAGACAATGTTCTGTCCTGACCAAATGAAAGTCTGGACTGAGGTGGGACTAGACATGGTGGGTGATTGCTAGCAGTAAGCGACTCCGGCCCCCTTTGAGGAGCTAATTGAGAATTTTTGCCTCCAGCCTAGTCAGTTCTTGCTCTATGAAGCCGTGGTGCGAATGTTTAGGGAGTTGTGTTTGTGGGGGCCGAGAAGAAACCAAAACACATGCAGTTTTGCACTCTATCCTTACTCTTGGGAATGCGAAACAACATGTAAAATGGTTTTATGCCTCGTTGTCGGAGATGTCTCGCGACCCCTTATCAAAACTCTCTGAACGTTGCGAGTCCATTCTAGATAGGGAATTACCAGACCCAGAATGGGGTAAGGTTCTTTCCTCTCCCCAAAAAGTCTCTAACAATACTAGACTAAAATATATGCAGTTCAATTATATTCATATGACTTATATGACCCCACACAGGCTTAGAATCGCCTAGAGCGGAGAAATGCGTGAATGTGTGTGATGTAACCATGAGGATGCGGACTTCGTCCATATGACTTGGGGCTGTCCCTTGCTGCAAGGGTGCTGGACCTGGTGGGGGCGGCGGTGGGGCGCACGTTGGAACTCAAGATTGAGGTCTGCTTGCTGGGACTCTTCCCCCAGCCACCTAAATACAAGGTGGAAAACAGATTTTTAGACCTCTCCTTTGTCCTAGCTAGAAGGAAGGTCGCAATGGCCTGGAAGATCGTAACTGGACCCATGGTTGAGGCATGGAAATGAGATGTGACACACTGGACTGGTGCAGAGGGCAGGGTTCTGGCCAGGGAAGAACTGACAGGATTGAGGGAGCGTCCTATATCAGGGCTCTTGAGGCAGGTCCTGGAGGCATGGGAAAACCCAGCAGATAACTGCGACAACAGTGTAGGAAGCGGTGAGAGTGCCCAATCTGATGGAGAATGTAACCAATCTACTGAAAACCCTGATAGGAATAATGCCATAGTCACAGACTGAGGTCTAAATAGGCGATTACTGCGCGAACATGTGAACGACTAACCCATAGATCGGTAGACCCCCTAGGTGGAACCTATGTTCCAGTCTGCCCGCGGAACGGGATAGCTGTTGGATTAACTGGCAACTGGGCAGCCAGTAGTGGAGGCCAGCGGATGGCCCTTCCCCTCACACATTGGTTAGATTGGACCCACTCTGCACAGTTAATTATTACATTTGATTTATTGTTTTACAAAATGTGTGTAGTTTACCCTTGCAGGCTCTCTTCCCTTCTCCCCCCCCCTTTTTTTTTTTGTATATGGTAGCATACTAAGCATGAAGTTCTACACTCAAGTCCCACACAGAGAATACTGCTTAATTGCTATATAGACGTGCAAAGTGATGTACACAAGTGCCCCTGGATTTATGCTGTTGTTACGATTACTAGCTATCAAAGTTGGGTACTAATGACTAGCTGATGGGACACCTGGGCTTATGTGTGATACTGTTATGCTGGATGTTACAATGCGATATGTGTAATGTATACGTCAAATTTCTAATTGCAGATAAATTAAAAGCCAATAAAAATATGTTTGAAAAAAAAGTGTGTTAGTGTAATTTTTAGACCAGGTTTTACCTAGTGGTAAAAAACTGCAGCTAATGGGACCTAGCGGTAGGTTTTATTTTTTAGCAGCGTTCAAGAAAATCCTTGTACATTTGGAATTGTGTGTTTTGGGGGTGTTTTACTATTGGAGCACCTACCTTGCATATCATTTTTGGTAAGTCCTGCTAGCTGAACTGGCGTTGTTTAAAATAAGTGCTAGCTATGTAAAAGTGATGCTAGAAAGGTCTAGCGATACTTTGTAAATGTGGCGATAAAATAAAACTGCTGTATCTTCAAAAGAATGGCATTACGGCAGCATTAAGTCCTTGTAAATATGCCTGCAGAGGTTCAAGGCAATATGATAAAGGGCCAAACTACCTAAACCCACTTGCGAGAAAGGGTCTGATTTTGACCTTTCCGGCCCCTGAGCCCAAAGCAACAATCAGTGTAAGTTAAGTAAGGTACTAAGAACCGGATATTTCGAATGGGAAAGTATCACTATTCGTCCATTAGAAATATCTGTCCATTGAAAGCACTGGCAACAACCACCTGAATGCATTCCATTCCCCATGTCTTGTAATAAAGGAGGTGGCGGCAAAGGGCCTTCACGCATCATGTTGAAAGCATGCGGAGTAAATACACAAAGCGCAATCCATTACATCTCATGGATATTGTTGTCCTGCTCATTTGCCAAGGGAAGGAGACAAGTTAAACACGTGGGTATAGTATCATTTAAATCCTGTTTCTCACTGCATTCATTAACACAGCCTAACACCTTCGGAGAGAGGCCTCTTGTATATTTCATAACATCAATAAAGGCTCTCAGTCTCGACAAGAAAGGCAGTCAGGTTTTTCACCCATAGTTGAGGATTAGTAATGCCAATCGTTTTCACTTTTGTTTATTGAAAATGTTTTTGAAAGTTTCTTTAGCACACAGAAGAGAAAACCCAGAGGCAGCAGTGACAAGTGCAGATTTCCCATTAACAGGCAGGTTTGCACTGCAAACTGTTATATTTAGAAGTGGGCAAAACTTTATACTTCACCTGGAGAGTCATAATCATAATCGTCTTTATTCAATTCAGAGTGATGAATCATAAAAGTTTGCATAACAATACATTTAAAAACTTTAAATAATTGTATTTTAAAAGATAAGAGTACAGATAAAAAGCATGTGCAATTTAGCATACAGCAGTTAATGACTTCCTTCTGAAAATAACAGCCCTCAAGAATCTAGCTAATACCACACATGAATACAAATTTAGGAGTGATTGTAAATATAAATACGCCGGCCTACATTGTCTAAAATTTAGTGATTTCAATAGAGGATTGATAAAAGAAATCCTCAAATCATTATAAAATTTACGAAAAAACGGTACATGTATGGTCGATTGTTCAGACATGTTGTCACAAGGGCAGTACATTAGTTGTCGTGACCAGTTGTTAGCAGTTGGGAAGTTTGTCAAATGGTGAAAGATATCAAGCCTGAAACGCGTCAAAACAAACCTATGTTGGGGATTAAGAACACTAATTAAATATGGTTGAATCGAGAAACAGGTCAAAATCATTTGGTTGTGCTGTACAGTTGGTTTGACCAGTTCCACCGATCATCTCGCATCTTTCAATAGGTTTAGACATTCTGTTTTTAGTGATTTCCTTGTGATGTGTTTCAGGGTTTCAGGGTTATCATAATATTCAGGATGACTAATATCAGTCATACATTTTTTGATAAAATTTAACCATGGAATTTTCAGAGCAAGCTCCAAATCACAACAGTCCTGTGCAATAGAACGATTAAAATCCATATAATCAGAAGTCCAAAGCTTGTACCAGAGGAGCTCTGGCTGCACTTTTATCAAATCAGCTAAATGAATTGCTCCCAGTTCCGAGTGGCATACAAAATTCGAACAGCTGGTTGGGAGCCCAAGGAGATTTTTAAAAAGAGTCCACATTTACATAGCCCCATAGCTCAGAACCATATATTGCAATTGATCGGCATTTGGCATTGTAGATGGTTAACATTTCTTTAGGAGGTTTACATCCCAATTTCCTCGAAAAATTGCACAGGCCCGTAATTGATCTAAGAAATTGCATCCTTCTCGAGCTTACTGCACTTCTCCAATTACCTACACCATCAAATAAAATCCCCAGGTATGAAAAAGAGGGTGTTTGTGGTAAAATCACTTTTCCTATTGAAATCTTACGCCCCTTGGATAGTCTTCGGCCTGCTTTCATGACAAAGGTTTTACTAATGTTGATTGATAACCCCAGATTCTCCATAAAATGAACAAATTTGTTTAAAAGACGCTGTAAAGCCAGTGGAGTGCGGGCCATAAGCACTGCATCGTCTGCGTAGAGTAAAACCGGTATAGGCCGATGTCCAATCTGGGGCAGGTTGGTGCATGCTTTCGCAAGGGTGCTACCCAAGCTATTAATATATAGATTGAATAAAAAAGGAGCGAGTACGCATCCTTGACGAACCCCTTTTCTGATGTCAAAAGATTGTGTGCATTCACCACTCGTCCCAAAGCGGACCTTAGCGGAACCGGTTGAGTATACATATCTGAGGTCGTTGATAATAGCGATATCTATACCCATTGAAGTCATGACACACCATAGTTTGTCATGAATAACACAGTCGAATGTGGATGACAAATCCACAAAAACTAAAAACAAGTTACCACGCTTAATATGTGTATATGTGCCCACCAGTAAGTTCAAATTAATGGCTTGCTCCGTGATCCCAATTCCCTGGCGAAACCCATATTGGAAATCCGAGATGATATTGTTAGCGACCGCCCACTCCTGCAATCTGCATAAAAGTATGCGACCTACCACTTTGACTAAAGAGTCTAGCAAAGAGATGGGTCTGTAGTGCGCTGGACAATTACGGTCTCCCTTTTTAAATATTAGCACAATGTGGGATTTGGACCAGGAACTTGGGAATCCAACACTCTGGCAAGATCTAAAAACCAAAGTCAAAAGAGGGCCCCAGAGTTCAATATTTGTTTTAAAAAGGTCAATTGGGATGCCGTCGGGCCCCGGTGCTTTGCCTCCCTTACTTGATCCCAGAGTCCAAATCAACTCATCCAGTGTGAAATTAAAATGAAAGTTTATAGGCAAAAATGTAGACCTGGTAAAATCAGCAGCCGACTCGGGCGCAGAGCTATTTCGACTGCTATCAATTGGGCCAGAATATAGGTTAGAAAAATGAGCTAACCATTCTTCTTCAGTTATTGCAACCTTGATTCTAGGAGGGACCTGGAAACTTTGGGGCATATGTTCAAGGGAAGTGGCGGAGCGTGTCATTAGCCTCCTTGGCTTAACGACACACTCCGCCACTTCTGAAACGCATGGATGCACCATATTTACAAGAATATGGTGCAGCCCTGCGTTTCCCCCTGCGCTGACGCTTTGTTTAGCAGCTTAGTGCCAACGCAGGCACCCTTGCACCATAGTGCAAGGGTGTCTGCGTGCAGGGGAAGATTGTTTATGTACAGGAAGGTCCCCCTTCCTGCACATAAACAATTGTGAAATTCCATTTCGTAACTTCTATGTGTGCTGCTTAATGCAGCACACACAGAAGTTGCAAAACGGCATTTTAAAAAAATTATTGTTTATGTGCAGGAAGGGGGACCTTCCTGTACATAAACAATCATCGGCTTTTTGCTGTTTTCATGTGTGCTGCACAACGCAGCACACATGAAAAGAGCAAAAACGAGGAGAAATTATACATTTCTCGTCACTTTTCCAGGTTAAGACCAGGTTTTCCCTGGTCTTAATTCGACGCTGCCTCCTATTTACTCCCTTGTAAATAGGAGGCAGCGTCATAATCAATGGGTGTTGCAGTGGAACGCCCACCGCAACACCCATTGCCCTCCCCTTTCACGCTATGCTTAGCGTGAAAGGGGGTCTTATTTACAAGGCAGCGTTAAGCCACATTAAGTGGCTTAACGCTGCCTTGTAAATAAGGCGAAGCCCCTATCGCCACAAGAACGTAGAAAAAAGTGACTTTCCCGTGGCGATAGGGGCTTGTACATATGCCCCTTTGTCCTTCGTAAAGGCGGTCCCAAAGTGACATTTTGCTTAATGCAGTCTCTATTACCTGCAGCAGGATGTCCTGTCTGAAAGGAATATGACTCATTACATCGCATAGCAATACCACGCATGCCATTACAACGCGGTTATTTCTACGCGATGTCAATTACAATGACTACTATTACAACGCAAAATTTTACCACGACTATGCCTTTACCAGGCATGCCATTTCAACGCAAAGGCATGCGTGGTAAAGGCATACTCATGGTAAACGTTTGCAAGGTAAGTGACTCCACCCTACCCTACCCTAAACCCTAATGTAGTACCACTGCACGACCCTCCCCCGACCCCCAGTCCTCTCCCTACAATAGCACTACACTACACGACCCCCGACACTACCCTAAATCCTAAAACACTACCCTGCACTACACAAACACCACAACACTACCCTAAACCCTAAAACACTACCCCCAGCACGACCCTCCCCTTTCCCCCAGGCCGGTCCCTACACTCAAACACTACTCTGCACGACCCCCCGACACTACCCTAAAACCTAAAACACTACCCTACACTACAAAAACACCACAACACTACCCTAAACCCTAAAACACTACCCCCGCACGACCCCCAGTACGGCCCCTACACTATAACACTACTCGCACGACCCCCCCGACACTACCCTAAACCCAAAAACACTACCCGACACTACACAAACACCACAACACTACCCTAAACCCAAAAACACTACCCCCAGCATGACCCTCCCTCTACCCCGTCCTCTCCCTACAATAACACTACACTACCCTGCACGACCCCCCGACACTACCCTAAATCCTAAAATACTACCCTACACTACACAAACACCACAACACTACCCTAAACCCTAAAACACTACCCCCAGTACAACCCTCCCCCTTCCCCCAGTCCGGTCCCTACACTCTAACACTACCCTGCATGACCCCCCGACACTACCCTAAACCCTAAAACACTACCCTACACTACACAAACACCACAACATTACCCTAAACCCTAAAACACTACCCCCCGCACGACCCCCAGTACGGCCCCTACACTATAACACTACCCTGCACAACCCCCCCGACACTACCCTAAACCCAAAAACACTACCCTACACTACACAAGCACCACAACACTACCCTAAACCCTAAAACACTACCCCCAGCACGACCCTCCCTCTACCCCCAGTCCGGTCCCTACACTCTAACACTACCCTGCACGACCCCCCCGACACTTCCCATAAATCCTAAAACACAACTCTACACTACACAAACATTACAACACTACTTCGACACTACCCTAAACCCTAAAAAAGTAACCCCCACCCCAAGCACAATCCCCCTTACCTCTCTCTCTCCTCGTGGTTCCTCTCTCCTGGTTCCAGCGTCGTCTGAGGGGCGGTGCACGTCGTTGTGGGGAATCGGAACAGCCTCAGTATCCTCACAACGATGTGGATAGCCATTACATTGCATGCTTTGTAAAAGCGCATGCGATGTAATGGTATGCGTAGTAATGGCTACGCGTTGTTACATCGCATGCGTTGTAACGTATGCGATGTAATGACTTGCGGGGTAACAGCCTCGTTGTAATGGCTGTTTACCGTCCGAAAGGGAGGGAACTGCAGGATTTAAGGAATTGTTTTACCTTACCCAACTCAGGGCTACTCTTAGTCCTGAGTAGCTGTGGAGAAATTAAATAGTTGCTGCTATGTAGCCACACATCTCATTCCCTAGTCCTGGAAGCCCTACCCTGCACCTCAGGCTCCATGGAATTATATACATGTGGCTCAGAGGTCAGTACTCACTTTAGGAGAAAGGAAGAGGCTGATGAGTGGTGGTCTTTTTTTTTTTTGCAGTTTTAGATAGCACGAACTTGACCCGAATCAGGTATCAGAGCGCTTTACATAGCACCAGTTACGTTACATGAGGACACACATTCATTTTGGTTAGGCACGGGGAGATTAAGTGATTTGCCCAGAATCACATGATGTTCAGCATCATTGCCGAGACTCGAACCCAGTTCCCCAGATTCGAGGTCAGCCGCCCTAGCCGTTAGGCCAACTCCTCTCTTGCAGTCCTAAGTGCAGCACCAATGTTTCCACTGCTTTCCATTGGCCCATTCTTGCACCCTTTTTTATTTTTCGATCAGCTTCTCACGTCCTGAAGTAGTGAAGTTTAAAAAGAAAAATTACATGAAGCTATGTAGCGTTTGGTTTCACAACTTCTCATACACCTAGTTGTATATAAGTGTAGATTGATAAATATAATTTCGCTACACAGTAACTAAAATGATTGACACTATCAGGCGATAAGAGGGATGTACTTGAGCAGTAAAGGTTTCAGTGGGGTGGGAGCAACGCATGGCTGGAGAAGGAGTCGTGGGTATGTAGCAATTCAGAAGAGCAAAGGGAAAAGTATGGTTAAAATTGGTAGGGTGAAGAGCTAGGCTGAAGAGGAAGGAAACAACTCATAGTCAAGGGGCAGGCAGCAGTGCAGGATAAAGATGGTAAGGAGAAGCACTGGATCAAGGGATGGAACACAGCACTGGAACAAGGATGGAACACAGCAAATGGTCCAAGGGGAGGAAGGAGCAAAGGATCTGAGGGAGGGAGCAGCACAAGACCAGGTACAAAGTGCAGTACAGGTTTTAAAATGGTCGAGACAGCTTGAGAGTAAAAAGGGCAGGGGCAGTACAGAGCCTAAAGAGGAATAAAAACAGTGCGGGCTCAAAGGATGGGAGCAGTGCAGCATCAAGGAGCATGGGGGCCACTACACCAAAACCAAATAAACAGCCATTTGCACTACTTCCTTATCTTACGTTCTAGAAAGAGCCACCAAGTATGGTGGTGATCCAATCATTCACACCCTAGCCTCAACGTTCTTAGCACTTTCAATTTAAAGCCAAATATCTAAATATTGATTATGTCATTTACATTATTCACTGCATACTGTCTTTTGGCTACTTTATAGTACCAGTGGTTTTGACAACTAGTGTCCTGATGCTGCGAAGGGAATTTCAGAGTACACTTGGGAAAGGTTCAAAAGATTGTTTGGTGTACTTCAGTTGATACCCCTATTCAGCATGGAGTTCAGTCAAAAGGGAGTTTTAAAAACTATTTTGAGGTGTTTTTTAAAATGTTGCCAGATTCGGCTGAGCCACCGAGATTGGTTTCGTGCATTGCAGAGCCTGGGGCACTGTTCAACCAAGGACATGCCTGCATGTATCAGCTGCTTGAAGATTATTTCACTGAATAAAGAATCCTGACTTGTTATGTTTCATAGGGTACCCCAATATAGGCCTGAGTAGTCTCCTGAACCTTCACCTACATTTACTGTACCATTACACTACATAACGGGTTTTGGTATTGACCTTTTACCTAGTTAAGCACTACATAAAGTGTTGTGTGGTTTTCCCCGAAAACTAGCCTCATTAATTATGCATGAAGATTCTCAGAATCACAGCAGGATTACCATCTTCTGCATAACTATGTATAAGGGTCATCCCTTCCATCATCCTCGACCGACATGACACAGCAAGGTAGAATCCCCTATGGGTACCTTTTGGGTATATATACACCATATCTTTGCTAAGGCAGGCTAAGGAGAAAGACTTCCATGCTAGGAAACTGATGCGAGATGCTGAGGTTCCTGCATGCAGACACTCCAGCTCGCAGTGGTCTGACATCCCTCGTGGGGTGTCCATCTCGAGACCAAGACGTGGTCCCACAGTCTCTCACTTCGGGTAATGGGGTTGGCTTCAGCCTAGGGTGATTCTTGGCTCTACACCTACATACATGCTAGGTACACGTAGGTACATCTAGTTAGGGGTGCATTGTAGGAGTACGCATTATTACTGTCATGTATTTATATACCTGCCTGTATTCATTGTTTGAGCACTATGGTAGGAATCTACCATCCATTTACTCTATTGGTGCTTATAATCATTTATATCTGTTTCTGTCTTATGGTTGTTTCAGCACATCTATTTTACACTAGAATGATGCTGGTTCAATAAATGCTTATTGAAAACGTCTCCACCGTTTATTCTGTGTATCTCTCCCTGAGACCAAGTGAGCACGAGTGACTGAGCAAAAAGTACTGTACTGTTTCCACGATCCCTGATGGGACAGGGTTGTCATGTTCGATAGCTGCCAAGAACTATTCTCTCCTTGGTAAGAGGAGTTTACAGTGGCACTGTGAGCTAGCCAGGTATACCGGCAAACATACCCGGTGGGGTGTCTGGAATCAGTCTGGACACCAATCCCACAGTCTATGTTGTCTAAACGTGCAGATCCTATGTAGGTTTATAGGAACTACACGACATAGCACCGCCAACGTTGGTTTGGTACTTATTTAACGGTCAAATCTGAGTAGTTCAGTCGTGCCTTTCTCAGATACCCCTACTCACATTTATTCCAGAGACGTCTGGAGTGGGAGGGAAAAAATCCACCACAGCAGAGTAGGAATATCCTATGTATTGGCTGTACGTTTATTCAAGATTGAAGGACAAATAGTTCCTATTGTGCATAAAACCTTATCTCGGTTTCCTTGAAACTTTTTCAACAATGGCTGGCGAAGACCTCACTGCGCCAGCACTACGTACGAATGAAGTGAAGGTAGGGGAACAAGAAGGCGAAATAAACATTTCAGAAAATGTCAGAACTACCTTTACTTTAAAACTAGCAGACTATGGAGTCATAGCTAAGGGTGGGACAGTAACATTCGTGACTGAGGCACACGAATCATATAGGACTGATGTATTCTATTCATAGGTTAAATTCCCACAAGCAGATGCACACACAAATACATTTCATTCTCACACTGAAGATAAAACACCAGAGGAATACTGTCTATATGAGGATATTGAAGATCCGCTCACCTACCAGGAGCTCATAAACTGGTTTAAAGGCACCCTCCCACAAACAAAAGATAAAGTTAGACTCGGTCCGCTCGGCAGAGACGGAGCGACCTGGCCAGTCCTAGCGGCTTACACACTGCATGCAGACATTGATACAATGCCAGTAGCAGACTTACGTCCGCTACACAGAGAAATAATAAAACTTTACAGAAACCTGACACAGTTCGTTAGGAGAACACGCACACTACAGCCATCAAGGGCTACACCAGCAGGACATTTTCAGGGATCTACAACTAAAATAACTCCACATACGCTACACGCAGTTATGGATAAAATGCCCACTAGACGTGAGCAAAGGCCATTCTGGATAGCTCAGAAAATAGTACAGTTAGAGGCAGTGTTTTCACACACAAGCCATCAAGAAAAACACAGAATGCTAACAATCTGCTTGCAAATGGGGATAGCTCCCCAGATAGAGGATTGTGTGGAATATCCACAAGGACCTACCACCGATTTATCCCCACCTTAACCCATCAAAAGTGGAGATAGATTTAACACCCCATTCACAAGCGGTTGCAAACTGCAGACATCGCCAGTATTCCCGCGACAACTGCCCCAAAATTTAACACCATGGTGGACACCACCAACTAACCCTAATGAGATGCAGAGTAGGCGTTTCCGTGCAAAAACACATGAAAAAACCACAACACCACTTTCACAACGAACTGCCAGATCTGCGAAGCGAACCAAAAACAGGCGATAATCCGCGGTAGCACCAGTGATTTAACACCTGCCTTTTGCTGGTGTTAAGCAGGACGACTACCTGCAGCATGAAAGGGAGCCCAGCCAAGAGCCACACCCGAAGACCCACAGATGCCATGGAGACAATGACCATGCAGCTCGGAGACCCATGAGGGACACAACAGCCACCACCACCCACCTGAGGCCCGCCACCACCCCCAGGACCCGTCCGGCCCCCTCCTCCCCCCGGGAACACCGCAGAGGCAGCGTACACAAAGATAGCGGACCCACCTGAAACGCACCTGCCACCCAGTCCCAACGCCAGAGGAGGACATTCCCCACTACAGGCCCAAAAGGACAACCATCCCCCGCATCCTGACCCACATCCCCCACCTGCTGACGGTACCAACCCAGCGGACTACCAACATCCCTCCGCAGACAAAGCTGCTGGCTGCGCAGCACATGTCGGCCTCTGGTACCATCCAACCCACAACTGCCAGAGTCGGAGGAGTCACACAGCCAGCCCCATACAAGGTCATCACACCTGTCCTGGATGCCAACAACAGCCTGGTACCCCAGCACCTCCACTTCACCCACACTGCGCAGGAGCTGCTGGAGACCAAGCAAGGCTCCTACGCCATAGCTGGATTACCTCACGTGTCAGGGCCAATCAACTGCACACATGTACCCCTCGTGCCCCCTGCCGACACTGCACACAACTACCACAACAGAAAGCACACGCATATCATGAATGTGCAGGCAACAGTGGACCGCCCGGGACTCCTCAACAATGTTGTGGCCAACTCCCCAGGCAGAGTGCATGATTCTCACATCTCCGGACAGTCCAGCATCACCCAGCGCTCCCAGGATGGCACCCATGGAAATGCAGTGCCCGTTGGTAAGACCAAAATGAACACACCACAACTGGGCACGCAGCACAACTACATTCAACATGACACACAACATGCCAACCGACCAGACACGACAACACGACTCCATTGTGAAGCTGGCCTTGCCATGCCCACAACCCAGCCACGGCATGGCACCACAGACACACAATAGCAGGATGCGAGGAGAGGCATGGAGCAGGCATGTGCGAGAGCGGCAAGTGATCAAGGAATGTGAACCCACCCAATGCCAGGTGTGGCGTGGAGGTGCCGGACAGAAAACAGAGTGCAAACCACGGAAATGGCCATGTGGAGATCAACTGCTGGTGCATGGAGTGCAGTGGCCAGTGGACGCTACCATGTCCCCACAGGCTGTGGGGCAGAACGTGGAAATGTTGCACGTTACGTCCCCCCCTGCATGCGCGTGCGTAGTGGGTTGGACCTGCGTATGCCAGGCCTGCATAGGGGTGTGAACAAAAACCCCGTCACACTGGGCGTGGTTCTCATTCGGAATGGACAACGCGTCTGCCAGTGCGGCAGCTCTCGGCCCGCCACCAGTCCTGCGACGAGCACAGTGGGGCCTGCGTCCTTGTGCGCCTGCTGCACCCCGGGCTGCTGGTCCCCTGACCCATCATGCTGGCCACAGCGCACCAACGAGGCTCCGCTCACCTGAGGCACAGGGTCAGACTGATTTGCATATGGCCATGTCTGAACTGGGGTGGTGGAGTGAGCTAAAGAATGATGATGGATTAAACCCAGATCAGTTGACTGGGGGTGAGTGTTTGATTAGCTCAAACGCTCCGTCCATCATCCCCTTTGGTATCACCTGCCTACACCGGCCAGTGCAAGCTCCAAGCACCAGTCCTGCGACCTCTGCAGCCTCCGCAGACCATCGCTGGCCCCCCCGACGCTGGCCCACATTACTCCTTTCCCATTTACATACTCCACCTGCGTCCTCCTGGGCCCAGTAGGTCCAACATGTGGAACTGTGTCCTGAGTCTTGAATGGCAGTGACCCCAAGTCCGTGGCAGCGGCCACAGCACCAGAATCCCTTCAATCAGTAAGGCATAATTCCATATCGCAAGCCAGCGACACGTGGTGCCACTAACCCTGTTCAACGCCAGCCGGTGACACGTGGTGCCACTAACCCTGTTCAACGCCAGCCGGCAACACGTGGTGCCACTAACCCTGTTCAACGCAAGCCGGCGGCACACGTGGAAGAGGGCTCAGGACTACCCTGCGGACCAGTAGGTCCCACATCCAGCACTTAGTCTCCAATCATGAATGGCAGAGTCCACACCAGTGAAGGCACGGAGAGGAGTAAGAGGAAGATGCGGCTCAGTCCGGAGGAAAGCCGGATCAGAGTCACAGAGGTGATCGAACACTATCAACAACTGACCTGGTGCCATCAACCCTGTTCACCGCAAGTCCGCGTCCCGTGGTGCCACTGAACCTGAACTACGCAGGCCGGTGGGACCATCCAACCTAAGCCGGCGACACTCGGTGAATGGCCCATGCTGACTGCTGCCTCAGGTCCAGTAGGTCACACATGTGGAACTGTATCTTGGGTAAGATGTGGAGGAGTCCATACCATTGGACATGGCTCATCGCAGTCGGCATCCCCTAACAGCACTGGTGCCACTAACTCTGTGCGCAATGAGTCATGGGCACTATCTGGTTTGACCTTGGTGGCGTCTGAGTCCATGGCCTGGTGGTTTTCTGCATCTTCATCTGGCTGGACCGGACTTGGTGTCCGACATGTGTCTGGTCCATTCATCTCCACCATAGTGACTGTTTCAGCGTGGTTCTGCCCTCTGCATCATGCTCTGGGGGCACACCTTCCACTGTCCACCGAGACACTCCGCGACAAGCCCCTTTGTCATCTATGGAAACCTGCTCTGCACTCGTGACCCTGCCCCAGTGCCCCGCAAGTCAGCGGGCCGTGGCGGCAGGCCCGTGCAGTACACTGTGCATCCAAGGCCACTAACTCTGTGCAGCACAAGTCATGGGGCCTTAATGGTTGAATGGTTGTGTCCTTTACGATGTACACTGTTGTCGATTTCTGACTGCACCAGGCAGCCCTTGCCGGCTGGTGTGCACACACCCCACACACATCCAACACAGGTGTCACTCGATATGTGTGCCTGCTAATAAATGTGGCCGGGCGCACGTGCCCGTAGCTATTCACACCATCTGAGCAAGTGTGTCCGTGTGGCCATTGTGTCAGCATGATGGGCACGGCACTGCAACATCACAGTGTGCTATCCTCAGCGGACGATACCATGTCACCTCAGCATTGGCAGGTACCTTGGACATGTAGCTTCGCCCGGTCCCCCCTGCATGCACAAGCGGCGTGTGCTGGTCCGGCGTACGTCAGTTCAGCGCAGGGGTGTGCTGAATTGGCAGGGAGAGCAGGGCGTGGCTCGGACCTGGCCTTGGGCAGGATAGTGCGGTAAGTGTGTCTCTGTGTAGGGGTGTTGTCGCCACCAGGGCCACAGTAGATGATGTTGCAATGTAGCATGCACCAGGAGGGTGGGCCCGCACGGACGGGGAAATGTAGGAGCGCAAGACCGCTCGGGGTCTTGGCACATGCATGCCAAGTGTTATGTGTATCAGTCCTGCGGCTGCATGAGTCAGTTGCCTAGCCTCGTTCGCAGCGTGATCACAGCCAGCCATGGACTGTACACCTGTGTCCACCCTGTCCGGACCATTGACCTACACTCACGTGGCCGCACACCTTCAAAGGCCAGGGTCAAGGTGTTGTTGGCATGCCGCTGGACATGCGCGGACAGGCATTACAATGGTGTGCCATAGGAGTGCACGTGATACAACCGCGCAGGGCACACAAGTGTGGGGGCTCATGGGAGGGTGGAGCAGCTGTGAGGCAACGTAACACACAGTGAGGCCGCACATGTACCACGTGCTGGGCATATCATCCATGATTCCCAGGGTCGCAGACATCCCACCACACCCACGGCAGGCCTCCGTACGTCTCCTGAATGCATGCAGATGGTGAAGTTACTGTAGGGATGAAGGGTCCTTTGTCTGTACTATCAGGAGGTGGCACATCTGCAGCTCCGAGCTGGGACTTGCATGTGGCCTGCACCCCCTGACAGACACGATAGCATTTACTTGCGACTCCCACACTACGCACTGCCCGATGTGAGACCAACGTGTACACATCCCAAATGCAGAAGTCCTTGGTCGTAGTTAGCGTGCGTGAGATGGCCTTCACACGTACTCCCACCCCAGTCCTGCACCCGTTGCACACAGACACTGCTCATTGCTCCGACCTGTGCCATTTCATCCACAGTACTGGCGCAGGGCAAGCCGGTGCCGCTTCAAGCAGAGCCACTGACGCAATGGCAGACCATCTCGGACACATGCGCTACCCCGGTCACGTGGACCTGTACCGTGCATGTCTGCTGCATGTACTGGGGGCACTGCCGTTGGCAGTGCTGCGGATCAGTTACCGGCTGAGCTTCCGCCTTGCGAACGTCACCTGCGTTCAGCCTGTGTTGCATTGTTGCTCGTGCATATTAGAGTCGACCATGGATGTCTGCCTCTCCAACGTGACTGTAGCTGACCTGGATTTCGACGTGTGTGTGCGCCCCCTGTTGGCACACGACCAGGAGTGTCACCGTGATGCCCGTTTATGGCATGCATGGATGTTTGGCATGCATGCTGGCAACTGGACCTGGGAGATTGCACGAGTCGTCGTGTGCAGTGAGCACATTGAGCCGCTACCCGATTGGGCTTTGGTGCACATTGGGGCCCGGGGTTGGAGTCAGCACATCTGTCCGGGTCAGCTGATGGATTACGTCGATGACATGTCAGATGTGGTGGACAATGATCTCTCATTGGAGATGTTGGCCTACGCTGCTGCACTGGCGTTCATGGACAAGTGACAAGGTACCTGCAGCCACAACTGGTTGTGACCCATTGCACGTGTCCCGACGCCTGGTTGCATGTTGGGAATCTGGTCACATGTCCCAAGAGGACAGTGGACATGGCTGCATTGGCCTGGACTCCTGATCCATGTGCGGACAACCAACGAGGGTTGGCACTAACTTGTGTTGGTGATGGACTCCCCCGGGGTGGACATGGGCGCTTTCCTAAGTTCCTCATTCAGACATGCGGCTGCATTGGTCTGCATTTTGTGGCACTTCTCTTGGCCGTATTGACACGCACTTGTTGATAAAGTTTCCGCAGTTTCACTGGTCTCCAACTGTGTTGTGTCTTGATTTGTATGAAAATGTGTGTGTCACGGACTCTCTGGATCCCTGCCATACGTGCATTGCTAGCCCATCAGGGCTGTGGGTTTGTACTTGTGCATTGTCATGTCCCTGTTTCGTGCTTTGCCAGATGCGTATGGCCATTTAGCGGCCACAGGCGGGTGCACTTGTGTCCTGTGTTAGGTTGTGCAAATGTTGTTGGTTGTACCACATTGTGTTGGATGTTGGGGTGCTCTGCTTCCTATGTGTGTGTGCTGCATTGTGTGTGAGATGTCCCTTCAGCTCTGCTTTGGCTCACCCTTCACCCTTTCAGGCAGTGTGGTTTTCACTTCTTTGCTTGTTCAGTGGTGTGATGTTGCCGGGTTGTGTGACTTGTGCTCTTGGTTGGTGTTGTTACTCTTGAGCATGATTTGTCTGCAGTTGTGCTGTGCTTAATTGTGCATGTGTGCCATTGTGCCCATCTCCCCCCGTCCCTCCAGTCCCTGGTCATTCCTCTCCCTGTTGCTGTGGTGTCTGTTGTTTTGGGCAGTTTCCGGTCCCCGACTCCTGCCACCATCTCCAGACTGATGTGGTGGACACCATTTACTCCATGTCACCCAGCTCCTGGTGTGGCGCTGGACTCCCACCTCGGGTGTGCATTGCTGCCTTCTTGTTGTTAGCGTATTTCTGCTTGTTTGTGCGTTTCGCATCATTCCGGCTGTTTGGGTTTTCTTCCATTGTCCTCCTCCACTCTCCGGCTGCATTGACCTTGTCCATGATGGCCTGCCATGTACAATGTTTTGTTGCCAATGGGGCTTGTGGGGTTGTATACTGGCTCAGGTTGCCTCCATTGTGCTTTGCTGTTATTTTCTGTTTGGTTTGTCTATTTTTTCCTGCTTTTGTTGTGCTTATTCCGGCCTGCCGTGGGTGTGTGGCGGGCCTGGAGATGCTCTTCGCAGCTTTCCTCATTGCGAATGGGCTCATCGCACGTTTTTTTGTGTTGTGGATTGTGTTTTTATGTCCGTCGAGGTGGTTGTATCGCGGACTTTGGCCGCGTTTTCGGCGGACTATCGCATGGTACCGCCGTGTTGTGAATTCCTGGTTGACAAGGGGTTATTTTCACCCGATAGGCTGCGATGTGTAAAGTTGCGTTAACATTTTTTGGAGATGTTTAGCACACGTTCTTGTGAATATACCCCCGTAACTCTTGGGGTACAGTTTTCGCCGCCATATATACCAGAACTCATGGTATCCCTTCAATAGCAGTAATAACAGATGTATTAAGACAAATACAGAATGAGTATGGAGCAGAACCTGCTCTGAACCTGCTCTGAACTTAGGGATAAAACTGTTAGGAAAATTTGCCCAGGTATCAACTATTATATTAGCAAACATAAAAGAGGAAGCAGCAGCAGTGGCAATTCCCGTACGCCTGAGGGATTTCACTCCTTTACAACAGGAGCGTGAATTACCTAAATTTATCAAAGATACCTATGCCGAATTAGGAAGAGATAGTTTGGGAGCTAGAGCAACAAAACCTCAACTCGTGGGTGGTCCTGAGAAGGACAACACCAAGCAAGCACCTGATTCTTCCAAGAAGAAATGGGATAATAAAAAATAAAAGAATAGAGAGAATAGGTCACAATCCAGGGGTGGGTCTCCTCGACAGGAGCCCTTCGAAAGGAGGAACAACCTTAGGAATCGAGAAAACATTAAAAAACCTGACAGGTATCAGGATACTGATACACGTTCCTCTTGTTCCTTTCAGGGTTCATCAAAAAACTCAGAGAGGGAAGGACGGTTGGAACACAGACAAGAAGAACAGACAAAGTCCAGAGACACACAATGTACTTCGGACTATAATATCAAAAAAGAAGATAAACTAAAATCAAAACCTCAATTTAAAAAGAAGAAGGTAGCAGGTCTTAAAGTTAGACATGCCCAGAATTCTGAGGACTCAACTTCTGAACGGGGAATGGGCTCTGATGATGCTGAAAAGCGCAGCAGAAGTAACAATAGCTCGTCAGAACCTGATGGAATTTCTGGTAACAGCGGAGTTGAATGAACACATCATGGTGGAAACACCTGATAGAAGGGTAAGTGTTCCACATCGGTTACATGAGATAACACTCCAAATGGAGGGGGACAAACCCCGGAAAATTAAAGGTCTCTTTTGGGAGAACCTTACTTTTGGCTATGACATCCTTTTGGCCAAAAAAGGTTGGCTGCCTAAGATTGTTATGGAGTGCCCAAAGGGAGAAACGTTCATTTTACTGGCGTTTTCCAACCTCGTTCCAATACACTTAAAACTTACATATGCTCAGGAGTGGGCGGTAGCACTTGCTACAGTATTATATCGCAACCATGTAGGGTTTGATGCTGAGTCACCTCACCATAGATAATAGAAATTTGCACCTCTTCAATGAATAATCCTTTAGTTCCTGTAATGAAAACTTATAATTCATATCGTCTAGTTTTAGACTACAGACATCTGAACACATGCACAAAGACATTGCAGTACAGAATGCACACAGTGCTGCATTAATGAATAACATTCTGTGGAAAAAATACAAAACGACACTAGATATCTCAAATGGATTTTTCTGCCAAAATATAGCGCCTGAGAGCAGATATTTGACAGCATTCTCAGTCTTCAGTTCTCAGCGTCAATTCTGTTGACTCCCCAAAGGGTATAAGAAATGCCCGGGTTGGTCTCAGCTAGGGTAACTGAGTTACTTCAAAATTTGCATGAGGAGGCATTGTCCTTTGTAGATGACAATCTAACGGATGATGATTTAAAGGATCATTTGACCAGGGTGAGCAATATAATTTTGGGGTTCGCCTCTGAGGGCTACAAATTCAAATCGAAAATAGCCCACCTCAAAGTCCTATTTTTGGGATATGAGCTTTCAAGTGAAGGGAAAAGCCTAGCAGCTAACTTTTTAGATCTGTGTGATCGCGGACCAATCAGGATACACTTACCTAACCTTTAATGAAAGCGAAACAGTACCAATAGCAAACAAATCACACTTGTACACAAACGCTGAAATGCGTTTTGCTTCTACAGAGAAAATTCTGACAGCAATACAGACTGCTGTACTGAGAGAAAGAGCACTGGCTCAGGGGAAACTAATAATTGTTGTAACTCCGGTACCGGCCTTAGAGGCTGTTACAAAGGCAAGCGTTCCAAACGCTAAAGCTTTACACCTGAGATGGATACAATGGGCTAATTCTCTCACTGAAACAGATGTAGAATACAAATTTGATTCTACATCTGTTGCACAAGCATTTCTGCAATACGAACAAGAATATCCTCTCCCAAACGAAATAATGCCTCTAGATCAGTATGAATACATTATTTACACTGACGGTTCTGCTCAGCCTGCCATATGAAGTAAACAGCAATACAGCGCAGCATGTACGATTGTAAAGGGACGTATGCAGGATGGCAAGTTCCATCCTAGCAGTACGAAGCCGCAGTCTCTAGGAGACTGCACGGCACAGCTGGCAGAATAAAAAGCCCTATTACTGGCACTAATACAAACTGATCGGGAATTCCCTACACTCATAGTGTGCGATTTGTTTTACTGTGTCCAGTCTTACAATGAATATCTTCACTATTAGGTTCAGAATGGGACTCAAAAGGTTGCACAATGAAGCACAACACGGATCCAATAGAGTCACACATGGTTACACAGGCTGGGGAATCGTCACGGTGGGCGCACTGATTTTTGGGATGAGAGAGGCGGGTGCTTACTGTTCTACTGTTATGACAGTACAAACGTTGAAGGTTCTTAATTGGAACGTCAGAGGGATGGCAGGTCTGGATAAGCGTCGAAGGGTACATGCCTTCCTGAAAAGATATAAGATAGCGGTGGCCGGATTGCAGGAAACACACATATGGGGGAACTCAATACAGTGCCTACGGAAGAGGTGGAGGGGGCAGATTTATGCCACATCATATTCGGGTTTTGCAAGAGGGACACTTATATGGGTGGCGCCAGGGGTCCCGTTCCAACACCTTCACCATGTCCTGGACCCGGAAGGGCGATATGTCATCCTGTTTGGGAGGTGGGAAGGGAGAGAGATATGTATGATCAACGTCTATGCCCCCAATCTGGATTGCCCAGATTTCTTCCCGCTTGTCCGAAAGGCGGCTACTCCATACTTGGGGGCTGAGGTTCTCCTTTTTGGGGTTTTTAATTGCATATTTGATGGGGACCTAGATAGGGAACCACCCAAAGATCCCACCAAGACTCGCATGCTTAGATCCCTTACAAGTATCCTACATGGTATGCAACTCCGGGACGAATGGAGAGCATGCAATCCCAAAAAACGGGAGTTCTCCTGTTACACACCCGCAGCCCAGACTTTTTCCCGCATAGACCATTGTTGTCTCTCCGCGGGTCTATCTGCTGCTACACAGACCATTTCATACTTACCGAGGTATCTCTCCTACCACGCGCCGTTACTGCTGACCTTGACCAGCGGACCTGGACACCCGCCTATTCCGTTGTGGCGGCTTTGAGCCGAGGCACTCACGGACCCCCCGTATGTGCAAACAGTGACTGAGGCACGTGGTCATTATTTCAGGGAAAACTGGGGGTCCGCGTCCTCTAGATCCATGGAGTGGGAGGCAATGAAAGTCGTTATCAGAGGGGTTTGCAAGAGAACTACCTATGGCGTCCGACAGCAGCTCAGTGCTGACATTGATAATTTAGAGAAACGACTGCAGTCCCTAGAACATATACTATATGAGACTCCCGCTAACGTGACTGAGTGGACGCGACTCCACGGGACCTTCTTGAAGCCTGGTCAAGACTGGAGAAACATAACTACACCACTTATAGGCAATGATTGTACATGGAGGGGGACAGATTGGGAGCACTTTTAGCACGACTTATCCGCACAGAGATGGTGCAGACCCCGGTGCTGAAGCTTAGAACTTCCATGGGGAACATGGTATATACCCAAGACTCGATTATTCAGGAATTCGCTGCCCATCTACGTCAGACATGTTCGACTCTGACACAGACTCGCCCGCAGACATTACAGGACATTCTTGGGAACATAACCTTCCCTACCCTTGAGGATGATGACGCTGAAGTTCTAGGGGCGCCACTCGCTAGGGAAGAAATACTAGCAGCGATTCAAAAATTAAAACCAGAAAGGTGTCCGGGGAGTGATGGTCTCCCCGCCGAATTTTATAAAAAGTTTGCCCCACAGCTGGTAGACCACCTGTTGATGGTATATAACGAGGCTCTGGATGCGGGGACCCTCCCTCCCACCATGATGGAGACGCTCGTAACCATGATTCCAAAGCCAGATAGAGATCCCCTCTCCCCGGGCTCTTACAGACCTATCTCTCTGTTAAATATTGATGGGACAATTCTGAGTGGTGTGTTAGCGACGCGCCTTTTGCCATATATGTCCCGATTGGTCCACCCGGACCAGGCTGGGTTCATTCCCGGTCATAACACAATGCATAACCTGCGTAGGCTAGCTCATGTCTGGCACGCACCACATCTACAGGGGGAGGAGTGGGCTTTGTGTCTCCTAGACATCCGACAGGCCTTTGACTCTGTTGAGTGGGACTATATGTGGATGGTGCTTGGACGGATGGGACTGGGGGGAAGATACTTGAGATGGCTAAAGCTGCTGTATAATAAGCCTACGGCTCGGATTCGCCTTCGCAACCAGGTGTCAGAAAGATTGAATCTCCAGAGGGGCACTCGACAGGGCTGCCCCCTATCACCGCTCATTTTCGCTCTTGTGATGGAGACTTTGGCGGTCTCCCTTAGAGTTAGGATGGCACATCGAGGGATACGATTGGGTGCGACACTCCACGTGGTGTCAATGTATGCTGACGATACCTTGGTATTCCTCAGGCGCCCGGAAGAAGCGGCTCCTGAGCTCCTGTGGGAACTAAACGACTTTGGTGCACTGTCGGGTCTTTGCCTCAGTCCGGGGAAGTCTAAGCTCTTTCCAATGGGGAGCCTGGTGGGCAGAGAGGAGAGTGAGTTACCTAGGGTAGGGATGACCTGGATTAGAGACTCGGTACGGTATCTTGGGGTAAAGCTCTCGCATTCACGGGAGACCTACCTGGAGCGCAATATGGGGAGTTGTGTAGAGGGAATTCGCAAATTGATTGAATTCTGGAAGGAGCTACCCCTGTCACTGTTGGGACGGGTGGCATTGATAAAAATGGTGATTCTTCCACGTTGTTTATACACTATGCAGAATTCCCTCTATTGTATTCCATGGACATACTTTCGTAAGCTTGATCACCTACTGGTGGATCTTCTATGGGGGCCCAAAAGGAAAAGGGTGAAACTAGACACCCTACAGAGGACATGGGGAAAAGGGGGATTGGAGGTTCCTAGGCTAGGTTTTTATTACATGGCAACGCAGCTGCAGCACGCCGTCCAGTGGTTATATGAAGACGACAATTGGGAGAAGCGGTTGTTGGAGGGTACACATGGAGAGATGCCTCTCCCAGACCTCCTCCTCCTCATGATGGTATCCTGAGTTCCAGAGAGTCTCCCATACATTACAAGACATGTGGCTGAGATTTGGGAACTCGCAATCAAAACTGTGGTGAAGAGAGCGCCATACCCCCCCGGGGGCCCCGCTGTGGGCGGTGGTGCCGTTCAAACAAATAAGTTGAAACATGTCCATTCTTAGGTGGACGGAGGGGGGCTGCTCCATGATGGGGGATCTATATCTGGGTCAGAGGTTCATTACCAGAAAGGAGGCGGAAGCCACGTTTGAGCTAGGTAGGGGGCAATATCTTCAATATGCCAAGATTTCGGCAGTCGCACGAGAGGTGTGGCCGATGTTTCCAGAGGAGCCACCGACTACTGCTATGCTGCAGGCTCTTGTGACCTTATCGGGGGGCCGTAGACTGGTATTGCACATCTATAAGGCATTGAGAGAAGATCTGAGTATGTGCCCGCTTCCTGTTCAGGCTAAGTGGGACGTGGCGCTAGGGGAGCCCTTGACAAACCCTGAATGGCAAAAGGTGCACGAAGGGGTTAAAAACATAAGCTCCAATACCAGATTTAAACTTACACAATTTAACATAGTGCATCAAACCTACCTGACACCGAGTGTTCTACATAAAATATACCCGGATCGCCTCGCTGAATGTCCCAGGTGCGGGCAGGGTAACGCCCAATTCCTACATATGCTATGGGATTGCCCAGGGCT
Source organism: Calotriton arnoldi (assembly GCA_963921515.1). Taxonomy (NCBI): domain Eukaryota; kingdom Metazoa; phylum Chordata; class Amphibia; order Caudata; family Salamandridae; genus Calotriton; species Calotriton arnoldi. The sequence continues at coordinate 147,914 of CAWUFW010012116.1, forward strand.
GGGGCTTTTCTGGGGGGAAATATTGGAGACTTTACGTAGAGTAACGGGGTGGACACTACCTCAATCTGTCAAAGAGATCTTGTTGGGACTGCTTCCTAAACCCAAAGGGAAAAAGCTCACACGTGAATTCGCCCAGCTGGGACTAGTTCTGGCAAAAAGGAGGATTGCGATTAGCTGGATGAGTCCGAGACCCCCCATGGCGACGCAGTGGGCTGGGGATCTGCGGGAATGGGCAACAGCAGAGTTGATTCGGATGAGGCGCGACCAAAACGATGACAAAAAATAGAAGAAGATGCGATGGCTTGGTATGCCATGATCACAGATATCCACAGGGGGGAGGATCTTTCCTCACAAGTAGTAGAGACACAAGATGCTGCTGAGAATAATCCCGAGGGGGCAGCAAGCCCACAGGCCTCACATACCCTGGGCGTAGTGTAAGATATCTTTACGCATATTAAACATTTGGCCTGCAATGCACCTATAAGATAGTGCTATCCCTGATGTGACTCGGGGGTTGGGGGAGGGGATAGTTAAAGTTATTATGTTATGTTTTCTTCCTTCTGGATAAAACTGACCGGGATGCACCTTACTACAATATTATAAGTATCGACACGATTGTTGTGGAAATGCACTGTTCTTTATTATTTTTCTTTCTCTAGGATGGAATTATATCCGGGAGAAGATATTTTCTTATGTATATTTGTACACGAAATGTACTGCTTGATCAGTGTATTGCAATATGCTTGTACGGCTAAATCAATAAAAATATGTTTAAAAAAAAAAAAATGAAGCACAAAATGCTTTGGGAACAGGTGGCAGAGTTGAAAAAAGACTTGCCAAGAGCTCATGTGATACACACGCTGAGTCATCAACGTGATGGCGTTCACGTTGAAGGGAATTCATTGGCTGATGAAGCCGCAAAAGGGGCAGTACGAACTGCTGCCGTAGCTGCAATTACTCGTTCTAGCACGAGAATAGATGGACAGATAATGGTAGCTGTCATTGCTTCACGCAAAAACAGCACAGCCTTGTCAAAAGGCTTTCCACTCAAGTACTCCTACAAGTTAGATGCAAAAAATATTCCGTATGCTCAAATTCCAGGAGTGGGGGATAGAGTAATACCAAACATGGATCGCAGGTTAGGTTTAATTCTAGCTGCACACAAGGGTCTGGGCTCTGCACACGCAGGGGTTACTGCAACTGTTTCATTGCTGAAACAATGCTATTGGTGGCCAGGTCTAACCAAACAGACGAAAACGTTTGTACTTAGGTGCGACATCTGTCAGCAGATGAAGGGTTCGACTATAGCACGCCCACCACAAACACCATTACTGATATCAGACAGACCTCTCGCTTGTGTCTATTTGGACCACTGCGGCCCCTTACAATCTGACGGGGCTTACAAGTACATCTTGGTGGCAGTGGATTCATGCTCTATATTCCTGTGGGTTTGGCCTCAGCGCTCGACTGACGCTCAAACTGTTATAAAAGATTTGCGAGTCTTTATAGGGACATACACAATTGGCACATTAAATTCTGACCGTGGCCCCGCGTTTAGCTCTAGGGCTTACAAGGAAGCCATGGGAAGTTTGGGTGTTGCATTGCGGTACTCCTCTCCGTACCATCCCGAGGGAAATTTGGTCGTGGAGAGGAAAACCGGGACTTAAAGCAATCGTTAACAGCAAGAGTATTAGGTTCGGGTGGTAGTTGGGTCAATCACCTATATGGGGTCCAGAGGGCACTAAATAATATGCAAATAAGTTCCCTAGGAGGTGTCACCACTTATGAGGTCCTATTTGGGACGAAAATGTGGGTACCTGATCTCGATTATGAAAGCACAGTGGCGGATGAAAAACTTTTTGATATCGATAAACGTTTGGCTGTTTTACAGGATCTTAATGAATTCCGGGCACTACAAAGCAATGTGCAAGTAAAACTTACCGCCACTAGGAAAGTGAAATTAGTAACGGCAAGACCTACCTGGATCCCAAAAGTCGGAGATCTGATCAGAGAAAAAATTGTGGACAATAAAGAATTTGGGCCATCTTACAGAAAGCCTGTACCTGTCCTGGTTGTCGAAGGAACAAGAACAGCACTTCTTCCGCCTCTTGCCGGCAAAAAAGAGAATAGATTTGTCTCAATTGATCTGATCAAACAACACTATGTGGCCGATCCTGAATAGCAGGCCATGTGGGCTCCTGGGTAGCCGCCGCTCTCCTCTCGCTACAGGAAGTTCAGGCAGAAAGACTTATAACGTTCAAAGAGTCTACAATTTGAAGTAATGGAGTCACCAACAATGAAATGGAACTCGTTCCTATTGAAATTGAACAACAAAATTCAAGTGAAACACAAATATCAATTCGGACTACCACCGTCATCTTCATCAATATGCCACTACAGGAGACATCTGCCAGTTCTTCAAAACCTTCTGAGTTACCAAAGATAGATCGAACTGCATCTGGCTACTTAATCAATTTTGGCAAAAAAAATTCTGGATCCGAGTGAACCTGAGTCACCGCCAGCTTAAGTTTCCCGCAAAAAACAACTTCATGATTTCTATAGTTTTCTGAAAAAGACATACCTAGTTTCACCATGGCTACAGCTCTGGATAATCACTGGAATACTATTCCTACTCTTCTGGATAGGTTAAGTTACTGTCTTTTCCTTGATCATGAATGGATACTATCTCCCAGAAGGCTCTGCAGTATCAAGTGTAAACTTGGTGCTGAAAACTCATACATCATCTCATCGTGAACAAAGAGACCTGTCCTATGTGAACATTACAGCAGTTCCAGTTCCTGACGGAATAGTTTGGGATATGGTTTCATATGATGTATTTGGTCCCACTGAACTTTGAAAAATACCTCATGTATTTAAAATTTCTTTAATTGATATCATTACCTCCAGTACATACTCTGACGATTGGGATTTTTAAACTGTTAATAATATGTTGTCTGGTTTAGAACTGTCTGCAGCATTTTCAACAAATGAAATGTTTGATGACTCTTCTGATTTTAACGAAATGTACTGTTATCAACATTATGGTCATCACTTTTGCATAAAACGAGTGCACCACGTAATATTTTTGTATACCACCAATGGGAACATTGCCCTAACACCACCGAATAGTAGTTCACAAACGTTTGCACAAAAGTTTTATTATTTTTCTGGATTCAATACATCTATAGATATTAAATCAGTCTGGGGGACTAAAGAATGGCAGGTTCAGGGAACCGAGGCGCTATTTAGAGCATGCCTAATACCACAACAAATGATTTTCCTGAACAACACTGTGCAACAGACTTCCTGTCTTGGGTTAGCCAAGATTAAGGACTTGAACACACCTCGCATTCCCTCGTGTTCACACTTCGAGGATTGGCGAAATTACACAGAAAATGGTGAGGGTACACTAGATGACATTATGCAGGGCATTTCATACAATTTCAACAGACCCCAATTGGACGGGATGGTTAGTTTGGCCTATTGACACAAATAGGTGTCAGTCAAGAATCAAGGGTACCGCAGAAAGTTTTAGTATCCATAGGCTTGACTTACGCTATGTACAACAAGAACATCCAGGGGTGGTGACATCATACAGTGTTGGGAAGTTATGCCTAGATTGGCTAAGAACCTCAACACTGTCTCAGGTGAAACAGGTGAAACAACACTTGTCCCTACTGTCAGATGACATGGATCTCAGGAATTTTTACTAGGTCCCCAAAAGCCACGTCAGAAACGCTTCTTATACGCTGTTTATAATGAAATTTGTAAAATCTCCCAACAGGAAGCTGTGGAGAGATTGCGTGAAATTGACAGAATTAACTTGGAAAAGTCTTTGGCTGTGGTTGATAATGGTATGACCACATTAACATCCAGGATTTATTCACTGGGCTACATTGTATCTTCTGCTATATATATAATGGAAGAGGATCTGTCCATCTTACAACAAGGACAATCACAGTTATGTTCTATTATGCTATTAAGCTGGACGCTAGAGTCACTGCGCTCTGGTTATGTACCCTGGAGATATATCAACAGTACGTCTCTGTTCTCTGCATATAATATGAGAGAAAAGCAGACAACAATGGCACAAAGAGATGCAAAATATACAATGCTGTGCATTGAAAAATTAGATAAATTACCTTTTACCGTGGCTGAGTCACTGTCCACAGAATGGTTAATTCATGGCCATATCACATTACCAGTAACAACTTTCCAGTTTCAATATTTCCGAGAACACCTCTAGGTAGGCAGGTATGATGCAATGGGTAGGGAATTCATCCATGAATCTTGGGAATTACCATATAGATTTTGATGCAGGAACTGGGATACTGAAGTGTTTCTTAGCGGTACAGGCTGTGAGAATTCTTTGAATGAATCTCTCATTTGCTAGGATATTATGCTTCTCGGCACCTGTAACGGTTCAGTAGCTAACTTATCGTGTCATTTGAAGGGTTACCCAGCTGCTGTGAGTAATCCAGTGTTCAGGCTGCTCTCGAATGGGAGTTACTTAATGCTGAATGATCAAGGTTGTTGCGGGATGCTTCCAGGCATCACATATCTTGTCACTGTAAGTTCCAGGGTTACTTGTTGCATGCAAGTATTGTTTCCAACCACCCACAGAGTCAGGTAGGCGCTGTTGTGGCCTTCGTTGAATGTTTCCTTTATACGGTTTGATACTCTGAGCCGAATGATAGCCATGCTTTTACAGAAAGATGTGCCCTTAACCTCAGCCCGAGAGACTTTTGAGAGAGCTGAGATATAGGCACTAGTACGAACTAACTTCCCGTTCCATTTCGGAGAAATGGTACAGCGTATCTTTAACACGAAGGGTATAGTAGTACACCTATTTAAGACCATAGGTTCTGGACTGTTAAGCACTTTTCAGACAGTCTTCGGAGTGATTCCAGCATTTGCACACTCCATATTCAGAAGCATTTTTGGAGGGCTTCTGCTAATCCTGCTACTGGTAGTGGAAATACTGATTTTAATTTTTCTGCTACGCAATGGACGTCTTAGTCACCAAGGAAATGGAACAAACGCTCTTGGAACGACTTACTGTGATCGCATGGTACTCCACCTTGGCACAACTCTACTTCGGGAGCTAAGCGAGTCTTGGTTCCTATCGTTTCGACCAGTCTGGATTGACTGTGTTTTGCCTGTTCTCCACTGCTTGTTCTTTTCAGCTATGAATGCGTGTTGGACCTCTGTCTAACACTTCCATTGGTTGCTCCACCGGACGTGGATGCATTGCTGGACCCATTAATGGCCCATGTATTGCAGTGTCCCCAGCGTATTCCAATGTTGATGTCAGCATTCTTAGAGCCACCATGGGACGCTTCAGCTCCTGTTGGACTGGATACTGGCTCTACTACAGGCACACAGGCTTTGGATGTTACAAATGCTTCCCCAGCATCGGCTGTTTGAACTGAGGAAGATCATCTTTGCTCAATTGACCTGATCTGTGAGGTGTAACAGGCACCGTCATCTGCGAAGGCAAGCAGCAGTGATGTAAACACAGGACACATAAACATTTGGCTCTCCGTGTGCTGGAAAGAATTCTGCCTTTTTCAAAACAACTAAATATGGAATTAAAAAAAAAAAAAATTATTTTCTATACTATAACTGAGCTTCATGGCTTTCAGACGTACTCAGTGGTTCGGACTATATATATGAACATTTTTAAAGGACTTTTAGAGTTTATTTTTTTTGAGATTTTGAAAGCTTTTTAACGCATTCTTTAACAATGCTTTATGCTTGATTAGAAGGGCATTCCCTTTGTTTTTAGTATGTCGTCCGGTCGGACGAGGAGTGGGTCTTATGTTTCAGAGGGTACCCCAATATAGGCCTGAGTAGTCTCCTGACCCTTCACCTACATTTTCAGTACCATTACACTACATAACAGATTTCGGTATTGGCCTTTTATCTAGTCAAGCACTGCATAAAATGTGTGGTTTTCCCCGAAAACTAGCCTCATTAATTATGCATGAAGATTCTCAGAATCACAGCAGGATTGCCATCTTCTGCATAATAACTATGTATAAGGGTTATCCCTTCCGTCATCCTCGACCGACATGACACAGCAAGGTAGAATCCCCTAAGGTTACCTTTTGGGTATATATACACCATATCTTTGCTAAGGTAGGCAGAGGAGAAAGACATCCATGCTGACACACTGACGCGAGACGCTGAGGTTCCTGCACGCAGATACTCCAGCTCGCAGTGGTCTGACATCCCTCGCGGGGTGTCCATTTCAAGACCAAGATGGGGTCCCACATTCTCTCACTTCAGGTAATGGGGTTGGCTTCAGCCTAGGGGGGTTCTTGACTCTACACCTACATACATGCTAGGGACACATAGGTACATCTAGTTAGGGGTGCATTGTAGGAGTACGCATTATCACTGTCATGTATTTATATATGGAAGCAGCAAAAAGAGAGTGGGGAAAGACAATGGGGGACGTCCTTTTCCCCTAATTAATAATTTAGAACAACGTGGACGAACCCACTAATGAATCCTCGTGCCAGGATGACTCAATTCTGAGTGTTGGAATACAGAAAAACCCATTGGTTTTTAAGAAGAACCCTCACCCACCAACCTAGTTGGTGGCATGCTTCATCATTGGGTTCCCAGCTGGGCTGCCGAATGCAACCCAGCCGTGCTTCTACGCCTGTGTTACAGCGGAGCGGGTTTTGATTTTTTTATATGTGAAGTGTGCTCAGAGTGGTGATATTAAAAATGTCTCTGGGATCCCCTGCTGAAAAAGTTTTATTCCTGGGGTCCTGGGACACAGTAAAAACAGTGCGGGATAGTTATCCCTTTAAGTATTGGTCGACATGTTTCAGCCTTCCCAAAAATTATTATGAGGCTTTCTTCAGGACCATGTGATGTGAATTGTGATGTGGCAAAAAAAAAGCGACGTGAATTGTTTGCAGCACACGCTCTAAGGTGTGCTGTGTATGCTGTGGTGTAGCCGTACTTACGGACCCACTGGCTGGTTAAACATCAGCTACGTAGATTGGGTAGCTTTAATGGGTCCCGGAAGGGGGCGGACTCCTGTAGTCAAACATTCATCAAGGTTGAGAGCCCGCTGATCCTACCTATTATGGTCTTCTCGGGATCCTGTAGTCGTAATCAGGGCATGATTATCGGGTTGGGGTGGGGCCATTGCTGCTAAGTGGCAGTTGGGAGCTGTGCGCTAAAGTTTGAAATGCGCATGTGTAGGAGAGTAGGATCTGCCTCTTATGTTGCCCCCACTTTTTTTCTGATGTTTACACTGGTTTCTGGCTATAGTCTGGCTGGGTCCCTGCTAATCAGGGCCCCAGCCACTCTGTTCTCTCTAAACGATTTGGAGTGCACTAGTGATTGGATACTGTGGTACCTTATGAGTCCCTACTATATGGTACCTTATGTACCAAGGGCATAGGTACTTCACAGGCCTACCAGGGGCTGCAGCATGTATTATGCCACCCCTGGGAAGCAGACTAAATCTGACACCACAGGCCTGCTACTGCAGCCTGAGTGAGGAAGTGCTAGCACTCCTCACTGAGATATAGGTTCCCTATATCTCTCCTACACACACATATAACCCTATCAGTCACCCCTAAGGCAGGCCCTAGCAATCCTGAGGGCAGGGTGCTTGGCTTCTATGTGAGGGGGTGCCTCTGCCTGAGCAGGGCCCCTCTGCAGCTCTCAGAGTCCATTCTCTGGTGCTGTTTGTGGATGCGGTTAAACCATATACTTTTAAGTGCATTATATCCTCGCGGTAAAATGCTAACTTTGGAATGGCTGCATCGAAACATGTCGTGTTTGGTGTCAAACACCTTGGAATACCACCCCCCGCCAGTCCTGGCGGCGGGGGTAGCATTCCACCCTTCTAGAGGGATAGACATGTACCTACTGTGGAAACGCGGTAGAATCCTGCAGAGCCCTGGCATCACAAAATGGATGCCACCAGTCACAGACACTGGGCTGCCCTCCTGCTGATGACCAACACTCGCAGTGGAGGAAGCCCAACAATAGATATCCTGTCCCAAGGGGTGTGACCACCTTCCAGACAGGGTTTAGTGTATTGGGGCTGGGTGGGTGCACTCTTAGAGTGCTTTGAAGTCCTGCACTGGGGGAGCAGAAGGCTCCTCTGTGCATATGCCAGTTCAAACCGGATCAGGGGCTACCTGTCCCTGCTCTGGCACGAAACTGGACAAAGGGAAGTGGGTGTAGCCACCCACTCCCCTGACCCTCCCATAGGTAGGGTCATAGAGCTAGTCCCTCCCTTTCTTTTAGTATAAGAGGGGGAACCTGTGCATAGCACCCTAGATTTCCCTGGATGACGCTCTACAAGAAGAATCCTGGACCTTCGACGTTCCACTACCTTTGGAAGACTGAAGAATCTCCCTTGGAGTCAAGGAGTGACTCCCCTGCTTGGCAGGCACCAAAAACTACAAACATCGGTCACAAACTACGCCGCTCCCGCCGGAGTCCGAAGTCCCTGCAGCCCAAGAAGTGGATTTCCTGACTTCTCAAAGGCCATCGTGAGTCCCCAGCGAAGCTGAGGCCAGTGGACCCCAAGAGTAACGAGGAACCGCGACCCCTGGGTACTGTGCACTATTGTCGAGTGCAACCCCTTCACAACGTTCCACAAACTTGTGCTTTAGACCACAAGTGGTCCCAGCCTCCAGCAGGAATTCCTCCTAAGATCAAAGGCCTACCACGTCCCGAGTGACCGTGGGCCTCTGTGAGTGAATCCTCCCGAGGCGTCTTCGCGATCCCTTGCCAGCCGGCTTGTGGGTCCCCAGAAGACTTTCTAAAGAAACCAAAGGGCTCCCCTGGTTGCTCCAGACCTGCCCTGACTTACCTTCGCTGGGTGAGTCCCCCAGACCTTGCTGGTCTGCGTCATTGCCTCTTCACACTTTCCCCGAGACTTGCTGTTACCAAGGCTTGTTGGCTCCAATCGAGTCGCCGACACCACAGTAAGCTGCAGACATCGTGGAGCACACCGAATCCAGCTCCTGGTCATCGTCGACGCCTCCTGGACCTCGTGGTTGAAGAGTCAAGGCAACCGTGAATGACCTGAATCTTGCGACGACGGTGGGCATCCATCTTCCTTGCCCCGAGTCACTGCCAAGTGACTTTGAACACTGTCCCCTCGGCTTTCAGGTCTTCCCTCTTCCGAATCCAGGCTTGGATTCCTCCGGACACTTCTCCTGTCGCCGCAAGCAGCAAGTCTTCACTGGCTCCCATTGAAAACGACGCCGCGACCCGACACCAAAGAACACCTATGCACCCGGCTCCCCTGGGTGAGGTAACTTCAGCACTACGGTGCTCCTGTGGGTGTGGGCCCTAGAACTACTTACCCTGTAAGTGACTTGCTTGAGGCTTCCCTAGAAGTGTCCTAAAACTCTAACTTTCTAAGTGCGACAATTGCGCTGACTCGTACAGGGTTCGCGTCTGTGTTAGACACACCGCGTCCATCTCCTTTGTAACACTATCTAAAACTGTATCCTTCGACTCGTACTGAGTCCGATCGGTGTTCACCTCGAACACACAAAGGGCCTGTAACTCTGAGATCTCCAGTGCACTGACTCGCACAAGGTTCGCGTCTGTGTTAGACACAGCGCGTCCATCTCCCTTGCATCTCTATCTGTGACCGCGTCCTTCGACTCGTACAAGGACCGATCGGTGTGTTCGCCTCGAACACGCAAGGGACCTTTAACATTGAAATCTCAATCGCGTCTGAGTGCATAGACTCGCACAGGACTCGCACCGGTGCCAGGTCACCGCGTCCTTCCCCTGTGGCTCTCCTACAACTACCTGGGGTGGTTCTTGGGGGTCCCTCGATTCTAGATGCACTAGACCTAGGTCTAGCAAACTAAGATTGTGATATTCGATTGTGCTAAACTTATTCTGATAACATTTGACTTGTACATATGTTCCTGTCCTCTAATCTCATAAAGAGATTAGTAGAGAGTGTTTATTAATAAATACATATATATTTGATATATATACCTGTGTGGTGTCTTTTCATTTGGTGATTCAAGAGATTGTGTGGTAAAACAAGCTGCTTTACATTCCTTCAAGACTTAGCCTGAAGGCTGCTCTCCACAGCTACCACTAGGATAGCTTTCTATAAAGGTTGTCTTAAACCTATCTACCATAAGAGTCGAATTGTTCTGGTGCAAGGTGTCCACTTTAATTAGTGAACAGCATATACCAGGCCAACTTCTCACATGGGTGGCAGCGTGTGGGATTCCAGCTTGCTATTGTTTTACCAGAAAATCTCTATTTGAATTACTAACTGAAAACCACTATAGGTACTTAAGGTACATATAAAGTCAAGCTTAGTATCGATAAGTTCTACTGAACTTAGAGCTGTGTGCCAAGGGATAGCACACCCTTTCTACAAGCTAGTATCAGTAGGCCACAAACTAGTGTAGGTAGTACAACACTGCACAACACTAGAATGTCCTTAACGGGTGGAACCAGTGGATCCACTCAGCCTCAGTATAAGGACATGGCTTTCTCTGACTTGAGAGCCATGTGTGTTGAAAGACACCTGAGGCTAGGACTGAGTCCCTCAACCCTGCACCTGATAGAGCTGCTGACAGCAGATGATCTTAGATTGGCTCTAGGAGCTAATGGGTCTGAATCAGTGGGTGGGTCAATTACAGTATCTGGGTCAGACGATGAAAATCCGAATGACCAGGACTCTGTGATTGAAGGGCCAGGCCTCAAGGGGCCTGAAAAGGACAGAGGAATTCTCCCTAAGAGAACTGACAGAGTGGATGAGAGGCATAGGTCCCCTTCCAGGGAATCTGAGCACTCTTATCACTCTGGCAGAGAATTTGTCCACCAGAGGAACTCATACTTTCCCATAAGAGAGACCTCCTCTGAAAGAATGTGCAAACTGCTGCAGTATGAGGAAGCAAGAGTTGCCCTCAGAACCAAGCAGTTGGCACTGGATAGAGAAGCCCTGGAAATCCAGAGAGCTTCTAGACGAGAGGGGTTAGAACCCCTTGGTGGCAGCAACAGTGTCCCTAGAGGCAGAGAATCTATTCCAGACCATAGGAACCTGAGCAAGGTTGTTCCTCCCTACCAGAGTGGGGATGATATCCACAAGTGGATAACTGCTATGGAGAGGGCCTGTAGAGTACAGCAGGTCCCCCAAAAGCAGTGGGCAGCAACCTTGTGGCTCTCCTTTTCAGATAAAGGTAGAGACAAGCTCCTCACTGTTAGAGAAGAGGATGCTGACGATTATGAAGTCCTGAAGAGTGCACTGATAGATGGGTTTGGTTTAACCACTGAGCAGTACAGGTTGAAGTTCAGAGATACCCAGAAGGCACAGACTCAGGACTGGACTGACTTTGTTGATTGTGCAACCAAGGCTCTGGAGGGTTGGCTGGTTGGCAGTAGGGTTACTGATTTCAAGGGACTGTATAATCTGATGATGAGAGAACAGATCCTTAATAATTGCCAGAACCAGTTGTTGCATCAGTACCTGGTGGACTCGGATCTGACCTCTCCCCAAGAATTGGGAAAGAAGGCAGACAAGTGGGTCAGAACCAGGGTGAGGCAGAAACCCCAGAACCAAGGGGGTGACACCAAGAAGCAAGATCCTAAGGGCTCTGAGAAAGGTGGGGATAAGTCAAAAGACCAGAAGTCTTCACAAGGGCCCCAAAAATCTGCATCTGGTGGGGAGTCACAATCCAACAAGGGAAAAGGCCAAGAGAAGCCCTGGTGCAAATTCTGGAAACAGAAAGGGCACTGGACTTCTGACTGTAACAAGTCCAAAGACCAAACCACCACCACTCCTGCCCCTAAGGCAACTGTTCCCCCTAGTTCAGCTACTGGTGGAGGTGGTACACAGAATAAGGGTGTAGTAGGGTTGACCCTGGGTTCTGAAGTGGACTCTGACCTAGTCAGAGTGCCCACTCAGGCAATGCTGATTTGTGAGGGAGACCTTAATATGTCCTTCCTAGTGAGTCCCAGTAACCTGGACAAATACAAACAGCAGCCTGTAATAAATGGCAAACAGGCTTTGGCATTTAGGGACACAGGTGCTAGTGTCACCATGGTGGCAGAGGATCTTGTGGACCCTGGACAGATCATCCTGGGCGAAATGTACCAGGTGACCAATGCAAGCAACGTCAAGACCAACCATAGTCTGGCAGTTGTGAATTTCTCCTGGGGAGGGGTAACTGGCCTCAAGAAGGTTGTAGTCAGTGCAGACCTCCCTGTCGAATGTCTATTGGGCAATGATCTAGAGACTTCAGCCTGGTCTGAAGTAGAGTTATGGACTCATGCTGAGATGTTGGGCATCCCTGCAGAGGTATTTGCTGTGACCAGGTCACAAGCAAGAATGCATGACACTGAACCAGCTCTGGATCCTGGAACAATGGACCAGATGCTTCCCAAGAGGAGGAGCAGTAGGGTAAAGGCAGTGCCTTCCCCTCTGTCTCAGATCACAGATTCACCCCCAGAGGGAGGTGAAGCAGATCCTGAAGAAGGAACTGCCCCAGAGGCACTTGAGCCTGATCAGGTTGAGTTCTTGGGGGCAGGGGGCCCTTCTAGGGAAGATCTGAGGAAGGAGCAACAGTGCTGCCCCTCTCTTGAACCCCTCAGACAGCAGGCTGCTGCTGAGGCTGCTGGGAGTGCTAGTGGGTCCCATAAAGTTTATTGGGATGAGGGACTCCTATATTCTGAGGGCAGAGATCCAGCCCCTGGAGCCACCAGGAGGATGGTAATACCTCAGAAGTTTAGGGGTTCCTCTTGACCCTAGCACATGACATCCCTTTAGCAGGACACTTGGGCCAAAACAAGACCTGGGACAGGCTTGTTCCACATTTTCATTGGCCACATATGTCAGAGGACACAAAGGAGTTTTGTCGCTCCTGTGTCACATGCCAAGCCAGTGGTAAGGCAGGTGGCACAACAAAGGCCCCCCTGATACCACTACCGGTGGTGGGGGTACCCTTTGAAAGGGTAGGGATTGACATTGTTGGTCCCCTTGACCCTCAAACTGCATCTGGGCACAGGTTTATCCTGGTAGTAGTGGATCATGCCACCAGGTACCCAGAAGCAATTCCCCTGTGGTGGCAAGAGCCCTCATTGGAGTCTTCTCCAGAGTGGGTTACCCAAAGGAGGTCATTTCTGACAGAGGTACCAACTTCATGTCAGGATATCTAAAAGCAATGTGGAAGGAGTGTGGTGTAACTTACAAGTTCACCACCCCCTATCACCCACAATGCAATGGCTTAGTTGAACGCTTCAACAAAACCTTGAAAGGAATGATTAAAGGACTCCCAGAGAAGCTTAGGCGGAAATGGGACCTTCTTCTTCCTTGCCTGTTGTTTGCATACAGAGAGGTTCCACAGAAGGGGGTTGGCTACAGCCCATTTGAGCTTCTGTTTGGGCATCCTGTGAGAGGTCCACTGTGTTTGGTAAAAGAGGGCTGGGAGCTACCTCTCAAGCCCCCAAACAAAATGTGATGGACTATGTACTTGGTCTCCGCTCCCGGATGGCAGAGTACATGAAAAAGGCAACCAAAAACCTGGAGGCCAGCCAAGAATTACAAAAAGCTTGGCATGACCAAAAGGCTGTACTGACTGTATACCAGCCAGGACAGAAAGTGTGGGTGCTGGAGCCTGTGGCCCCAGCAGCCCTCCAAGACAAGTGGAGTGGCCCCCATACAATAGTTGAACAGAAGGGAGAAGTCACCTACCTGGTGAATCTTGGAACTCCCAGGAGCCCCCTGAGGGTGCTCCATGTCAACAGATTAAAGCCATATGTTGACAGGGCTGACATGGGCTTACTCATGGCAACTGATGAGGACCAGGAGGAGGAGAGTGACCCTCTCCCTGACCTGCTCTCACAGAACCCTGAGGATGGGTCAGTAGATGGTGTTCCTTTGGCAAGCAGCCTCACCGACCATCAGCAAACTGAGTGCAGACAAGTTCTGCAACAGTTTAGACATATGTTTAGCCTGACCCCTAGTCAGACTTCCTGGTGCACCCATGAGGTGGACACTGGAGACAGTCTGCCTGTCAAGAATAAGATCTACTGGCAATCTGACCATGTCAGGGACTGTATCAGGACTGAAGTCCAGAAAATGTTGGAGCTAGGTGTAATTGAGCCTTCAGATAGCCCTTGGGCTAGTCCAGTAGTCCTGGTACCCAAGCCTCATACCCAGGGTGGTAAGAAAGTAATGAGGTTTTGTGTAGACTACAGAGGCCTCAATGCAGTCACTAGGACTGATGCCTATCCCATACCAAGGGCAGATGAGCTGATTGATACTTTGGCCTCAGCCAAGTATCTAAGCACGTTTGACCTAACAGCTGGCTACTGGCAGATCAGATTAGCTGATGATGCAAAAGCCAAGACAGCATTTTCGACTCCTGGTGGGCACTACCACTTTGTGGTGATGCCCTTTGGATTGAAAAATGCACCTGCCACTTTTCAGAGGTTGGTGAATAAAGTTCTGACAGGGATGGAAACTTATTGCTCAGCTTATCTAGATGATATTGCTGTCTTTAGTTACTCCTGGCAGGATCACCTGGTCCACCTCAGGAATGTTTTGGAGGCCCTGCAGAAAGCAGGCCTCACTATCAAGGCCCCTAAGTGCCAGATAGGGCAGAGTCAGGTTGTATACCTGGGCCACCTTGTAGGTGGAGGCCAGGTTCAGCCTTTACAGAGCAAAATCCAAACCATAATGGAATGGGTTGCTCCAACCACCCAGATACAGGTGAGAGCCTTCTTAGGCCTGACTGGGTACTATAGGAGGTTTGTCAAGGGATATGGATCTATAGTGACCCCCTTGAATGATCTGACCTCAAAGAAAATGCCAAAAAAGGTTCAGTGGACAGCTAGCTGTCAAAAGGCATTTGAAGACCTAAAGCAGGCCATATGCACTGCCCCCATCTTAAAGAGTCCAGACTACACCAAAAAGTTCATTGTCCAAACAGATGCTTCTGAGCTGGGTGTGGGAGCTGTACTGTCTCAACTGAATGATGAAGGTCAAGACCAGCCAGTAGCTTTTATTAGCAGAAGGCTGACCCCTAGAGAGAAACGTTGGTCAGCTATAGAGAGGGAGGCCTTTGCTGTGGTGTGGGCCCTGAAGAAGCTGAGGCCATACTTGTTTGGCACTCACTTCATAGTTCAGACTGACCACAAGCCCCTCCTATGGCTTAAACAAATGAAAGGAGAAAACCCAAAACTTTTGAGGTGGTCCATTTCCCTACAGGGGATGGACTATACAGTGGAACATAGACCTGGGACCCAACATGCCAATGCAGATGGACTCTCAAGGTATTTCCACTTTGAACACGAAGACTCAACTGGTCAAGGTTAGTTTAGTGTCCCTGCGTTTGGGGGGTTGTGTAGGAGAGTAGGATCTGCCTCTTATGTTGCCCCCACTTTTTTCTGATGTTTACACTGGTTTCTGGCTATAGTCTGGCTGGGTCCCTGCTAATCAGGGCCCCAGCCTCTCTGTTCTCTCTAAACGATTTGGAGTGCACTCTAGGTGCACTAGTGATTGGATACTGTGGTACCTTATGAGTCCCTAGTATATGGTACCTTAGGTACCAAGGGCATAGGTACTTCACAGGCCTACCAGGGGCTGCAGCATGTATTATGCCACCCCTGGGAAGCAGACTAAATCTGACACCACAGGCCTGCTACTGCAGCCTGTGTGAGGAAGTGCTAGCACCCCTCACTGAGATATAGGTTCCCTATATCTCTCCTACACACACATATAACCCTATCAGTCACCCCTAAGGCAGGCCCTAGCAATCCTGAGGGCAGGGTGCTTGGCTTCTATGTGAGGGGGTGCCTCTGCCTGAGCAGGGCCCCTCTGCAGCTCTCAGAGTCCATTCTCTGGTGCTGTTTGTGGATGCGGTTAAACCATATACTTTTAAGTGCATTATATCCTCGCGGTAAAATGCTAACTTTGGAATGGCTGCATCGAAACATGTCGTGTTTGGTGTCAAACACCTTAGAATACTACCCCCCCACCAGTCCTGGTGGCGGGGGTAGCATTCCACCCTTCTAGAGGGATAGACATGTACCTACTGTGGAAACGCGGTAGAATCCTGCATAGCCCTGGCATCACAAAATGGATGCCACCAGTCACAGACACTGGGCTGCCCTCCTGCTGATGACCAACACTCGCAGTGGAGGAAGCCCAACAATAGATATCCTGTCCCAAGGGGTGTGACCACCTTCCAGACAGGGTTTAGTGTATTGGGGCTGGGTGGGTGCACTCTTAGAGTGCTTTGAAGTCGTGCACTGGGGGATCAGAAGGCTCCTCTGTGCATATGCCAGTTCAAACCGGCTCAGGGGCTACCTGTCCCTGCTCTGGCGCGAAACTGGACAAAGGGAAGTGGGTGTAGCCACCCACTCCCCTGACCCTCCCATAGGTAAGGTCATAGAGCTAGTCCCTCCCTTTCTTTTAGTATAAGAGGGGGAACCTGTGCATAGCACCCTAGATTTCCCTGGACGACGCTCTACAAGAAGAATCCCGGACCTTCGACATTCCACTACCTTTGGAAGACTGAAGAATCTCCCTTGGAGTCAAGGAGTGACTCCCCTGCTTGGCAGGCACCAAAAACTACAAACGACGGTCGCAAACTACGCTGCTCCCGCCGGAGTCCGAAGTCCCTACAGCCCAAGAAGTGGATTTCCTGACTTCTCAAAGGCCATCGTGAGTACCCAGCGAAGCTGAGGCCAGTGGACCCCAAGAGTAACGAGGAACCGCGACCCCTGGGTACCGTGCACTATTGTCAAGTGCAACCCCTTCACAACGTTCCACGAACTTGTGCTTTGGACCACGTGTGCTCCCAGCCTCCAGCAGGAATCCCTCCTAAGATCAGAGGCCTACCATGTCCCAAGTGACCGTGGGCCTCTGTGAGTGAATCCTCCCGAGGCGTCTTTGCGATCCCTTGCCAGCCGGCTTGTGGGTCCCCAGAAGACTTTCTAAAGAAACCAAAGGGTTCCCCTGGTTGCTCCAGGCCTGCCCTGACTTACCCTCGCTGGGTGAGTCCCCCAGACCTTGCTGGTCTGTGCCATTGCCTCTTCACACTTTCCCCAAGACTTGCTGTTACAAAGGCTTGTTGGCTCCGATCGAGTCGCCGACACCGCAGTAAGCTGCATACATTGTGGAACACACCGAATCCAGCTCCTGGTCATCGTCGACACCTCCTGGACCTCGTGGCTGAAGAGTCAAGGCAACCGCGAATGACCTGAATCTTGCGACGACGGTGGGCATCCATCTTCCTTGCCCCGAGTCACTGCCAAGTGACTTTGAACACTGTCCCCTCTGCTTTCAGTTCTTCCCTCTTCCGAATCCAGGCTTGGATTCCTCCGGACACTTCTCCTGTCGCCGCAAGCAGCAAGTCTTCACTGGCTCCCATTGAAAACGACGCCGCGACCCGACACCAAAAAACACCTATGCACCCGGCTCCCCTGGGTAAGGTAACTTCAGCACTACGGTGCTCCTGTGGGTGTGGGCCCTGGAACTACTTACCCTGTAAGTGACTTGCTTGTAGCTTCCCTAGAAGTGTCCTAAAACTCTAACTTTCTAAGTGCGACAATTGCGCTGACTCGTACAGGGTTCGCGTCTGTGTTAGACACACCGTGTCCATCTCCTTTGTAACACTATCTAAAACTGTATCCTTCGACTCGTACTGAGTCGATCGGTGTTCGCCTCGAACACACAAAGGGCCTGTAACTCTGAGATCTCCTTTGCACTGACTCGCACAAGGTTTGCGTCTGTGTTAGACACAGCGCGTCCATCTCCCTTGCATCTCTATCTGTGACCGCGTCCTTCGACTCGTACAAGGACCGATCGGTGTGTTCGCCTCGAACACGCAAGGGACCTTTGACATTGAAATCTTAATCGCGCCTGAGTGCATAGACTCGCACAGGACTCGCACCGGTGCCAGGTCACCGCGTCCGTCCCCTGTGGGTCTCCTACAACTACCTGGGGTGGTTCTTGGGGGTCCCTCGATTCTAGATGCCCTAGACCTAGGTCTAGCAAACTAAGATTGTGATATTCGATTGTGCTAAACTTATTCTGATAACATTTGACTTGTACATATGTTCCTGTCCTCTAATCTCATAAAGAGATTAGTAGAAAGTGTTTATTAATAAATACATATATATTTGATATATATACCTGTGTGGTGTCTTTTCATTTGGTGATCCAAGAGATTGTGTGGTAAAACAAGCTGCTTTACATTCCTTCAAGACTTAGCCTGAAGGCTGCTCTCCACAGCTACCACTAGGATAGCTTTCTATAAAGGTTGTCTTAAACCTATCTACCATAAGAGTTGAATTGTTCTGGTGCAAGGTGTCCACTTTAATTAGTGAACAGCATATACCAGGCCAACTTCTCACAGCATGTCTCTTTGGTCGTCCATCTTGTGACGGCCAGCCAGGCATGCACAGTTTAAACTTCTCGACTGAGTTAGAGAAAGCACAGGCGGACGTCGCGGCAGGAAGGTAAGTGTATTTATTTTATTACTTATTTATTTTAGTCTCACCTGCCCCACCAACCTCCGTACATGCCAGCCACCACTGTGTGAAAGTCGTGGCCCAGGCAAGATGTGGTCGCCCATTCGGTTCATGCAGATGAAATTGCATTTCATCCTGTGAAACACACGACCCAATCATTATTTAGTGGTAGCCAAGTCACCCAGTTTCTTTTCGAGCACAAAGTTTAGTTGGATGTCATTGGCATAGATTTGGAAGTTCACCTGATACTGCTCTAGAAACTACCCAACGGGGTGCAAGTAGCCTTTCAGTTGTAGTCTGTAGAAGAAAGAAAAGAACCCCACAGCATGCCAGATTACGCCATGCATAAAGACAAATCCACTGACACAATCTGCAATTGTAAGTGCAGTTAAAAGGAAGGGAGTGTCCCAACCTAAGGAAGGT
The DNA here is from genome assembly GCA_963921515.1 of Calotriton arnoldi. Classification (NCBI taxonomy): domain Eukaryota; kingdom Metazoa; phylum Chordata; class Amphibia; order Caudata; family Salamandridae; genus Calotriton; species Calotriton arnoldi. The sequence continues at coordinate 166,841 of CAWUFW010012116.1, forward strand.
TCTGACACACCTGCTAATTATTTTAACCTTTTTGTTCATATTCTGTGGTTCACTTTTTCGTCTGCAGCAGAGAGTTTAAGGAACATCGTTACTGTTTTCTTGTTTATGTCCATAGAGAGGAAGGACTCTTCCCTGATGCTGGAAAGTACATATACAGTGCCTCTGCCAAGGATCTTATGCATGAAAGGCAATCAAAGAACACATTTCAGCTCCACATTCTCTCTTCACATTCTCTTAAAGATGCCAAGTAATTCTCTCTTCCGTGGTGTTACTGAAATAGGGTATGTTAGAGATTAGGTAGCAGGTAATGACGATCTTAGAGTCTGTAATAGTTTCCTCAGGCTGGCCATGATTATGTGTTTCAGAGGACATGAAACAGTTCCATTTATAAAGGCAACGTTTATCATACTTGTGATGGCCACAGTGAGTGTGGGTTGAATAGTTTCATGCTTGCAGCTGAGTATGGGCCCACAGATAAGCTGCAAGCCCTTTTGTCTGAGGGTGAGTCTCCGTGTGCCTTTAGTGTTCAAAGGTTTGAATGTGGTGAAAGTGAATTTAATGGATGAGATGTAGTGGGAATGTCTTGTGAGGATTCTATGTTCTACAATTGCAAATGTTGGTTAATTTGGACTTGATGAGCTCCAACAGGTCTTCATAATAGTGTTATGATGTAGATCTGGTTCTGCAAGGAATCTGGGTTAGACCTTTTCTGGTATAGTTGAAGAAGTAGCTCATTTAGCTGGGAGCCTTTCCAGATGCATTCCATTAGGCACACTACTCTGTCTCTCTTGACAGCTTTATGCTAACCTATCCAGTATAGTGTTCTCTTATATTAGTGATTTGTGCAATTGCCATTCCATGTTGCAGCTGTAATGTTTCTGTTTCTCTAACTTCATACTATACAATTCAATGCCCAGAATTGTTTACCTTATTTTGAGTGGATGCAGCTTATCTAGAGTGGTGGTATATTGAGGAATGGATTTGAACAAGAATGTAGGCTACTCCAGACTGCTTTGTTGTGTAATGCATGGCAGGGACAGGTAGTGTATCAATCTGGCTGTGATAAATGTAAGGTATAACAGGATTGAAAGTAGGGGAAAAATGAAATAAACTTTCCATCTGCGATATGTCATGATATTGGAAGTTTATAGTTAATGTGTAGACACTAGATCAAGCAATCATCCAGCTCTGTACAGTGGGTCACTGACTATCTATTTCAAGCTCATGGCAAGCATGCTGCAAATAACTCCACCAGTGTTGTGAATTTTGTCTATCAATCCACAGTTTGAAATCACGCATGATCAGAATTTTTTTGTCTATGACCTACAAATATATTTGGAGGATTCATCCAAGATACTGGAATGCCCTAGAAATGAAATTGAAATTCGTACTTGTAAAGCGCACTGCTACCCCAGCTGGGGTGTCCTGGCGCTATACGCATACCGTTGTGGAACCCTTCCTGGCTATTCCCTATGAAATGTCCACTCCTGGGCACCCCCAAGGTGAAGCCAGGCATCCCAGCGCTGGTGGGGCCGTTGTGGAGATTAAGCAAGCTATTGCCCAGAGTTGCAGAGTGGGACCCATGATTAGAATAGGCACCGAGGCGAGAATTATCAGGTCCGAGGAAATTGAGCCCAAGACCCGCCGAGGCGGGAATTGAACCCTGGTCCCGGGCCAGATCTCTGCATCAGGGTCTGCCGCTCTAACCATTGAGCCACACTTCTCCAGAACAGACTGGCACATGCTCGTCATCAATAAACACTCATCTCCCTCTCTATATGCTCCCTTGTATAACTACTCTCCATTAGTCTCCCCAATGTCACTGTCCGTCAAAGGGGTAAACATTAAGGCAAAGCATGTAATCAGCTGCAAGGCTACCATGGAATCAACATAGTCAATGTAGGATGCCATTTACCAGGAGGTCTTTACAGTTACATTCCTTGGAAAGTATGTTTCAAAATCCTATTAGGATTGCTGAATTTATGATAATATAGCTGATGAAAAGCTATCATAACAGATTTCATGGGATGGTTACTTGCTGAGAGTGTGTTTGTCACTTTATGTCTGGTACAGGAGGAGACATATGAGTAAAAGAATGTTAGAGAAATTGTGTTGAGGATGTTTGACAACACCCTTGAGCAATTACATGAGCGATTTGAGAGTTTGTTAGTAACAAATAATGTTATGTCATGAGTGGTTTGTAAACCTATTAATTTAATATTGTACAATATTACATTCTTTGGAAGGGTTGTTGTACTTAATTGTGACTATATAGCTGCTAAATTACTCCTTGCCGATCCTGAAGACATTTTTTTTTAATTCTTGTATTAAAAAGATGCTCTAAAGCTGCTGCAGGATACAGAGAAGTGTGTAAGTGAGTAGGTTGTGTCCAAGGAAGGACTAGTGGGAGGGAAACCTTTTAGGACAGGGATATTTCAAAGGAGATTTCTCAGAAGGCATCTCCAAGGAGGCCCTGTCACTCTAGCCCCAGAGAAGAATCAGCAACGGTTTAAGACCCCATCTCCAGAAGGCCCTGTCCCCTCTATCTCCAGAGAAGAATCAGCCACGGTTTAAGGCCCCACCTGGAATGAGAGTGAGAAGGGGCCAATGGGAATCCTGGGATTATGTAGCTTTTTAAGCACAGCTAGGCTTTAACACCTGTGTTAGGATTCATAGCAGACATTTCATCGCCAGAGAGAAGACCAAACCTGTTTTGCCAGATGAGTATAATATTTCAATGTCCAAGGGGGCTGGAAATCTAGGGTCAGATTCAAAAAACACATTCTATAGCAGATAAAATTGATCTATAGTAGGGCCCCTCATGTACCGCAAAATGCAGTTCACAAACCTATTGCCAGAGACCTTCATCTCTACCTCTCCTATCTTTTCTGTGAGAAAATCTCTGCCACAGTGGTGGAGATACCTACAGAGGTAGATAGACATATTAGTAGTTAATGTGGGAGGAACCAGGGAAGTGGTGGAAAAAATTAGGAATAACTACTAAATGTGAGGGTTTTAGGGAATTTTAAGGCGGGGTGAGGGAGGGACATTCTAATACAAAACACAGACTCACAAAAGAGTGCAATAATCACAATTTACAAACTACACTTCTAAATTTACTACAGCCATAAAGGTGTCAAAACAGGCTCAATTATATTCCGGCCCAGTCTTGGAGTAAGTCAAGAACCACACTTAGCCAACCAATAGTACTGCAACACATTCCCATTTAAAACAACAACAGAGGCAGAAAATTAAACTAATACCCAATTGGAACTAATAAGACAAGATAATTTATTTTATGATTAATTAAATCATTACAAACTCATAAACAAAAACATGGATGGATGGAAAAGTAATACAATATATTTTAAAACACTTTTCGAAAATCAGCGATCAGGATTGTGCAATTGATCTAAAATCTGAGTATGTCATATAAATTGCAGTTGTCCATTCTAAATTCCAAACCCACTAAGCTATACATCAGATACATGGTCATTCAAATATTCAGTAGCCAGCTTCATAAACCTGAAAAAAACATACTGCAAGCCGGCCTGAAACACTCATCAAACTTAGGTCAACAGAACAAATCAAAGGGCAGTAAAAAATCCAATCTATTGAAAAAAAATCATTATTCAAATCTAAAATCTGGGAATGTAATGTACAGTGCAGTGTATCCTAAATCCCTAAACAACTAAACTACACACTGGAGACTTGGCTATTCAGTTGGTCAGTTGCCTGCGTCAAGAACCGTGCTGTAGGCTGGCCTGAATCACCCTTCAAACAAGTTTCCACCATGAGATCATAGGTGCGGATATTTACCAATCTGAATATTGGATTAAGCCAACATTTACACAGCCCCATAAGTTTAGGGCATATGCAAATAATATGAATTAATGATTCTGAAGCAGACCTACATAGCCCCACAGGAACTAATGTTAAATTTGTTAGTTTTGACATTTATAACTATTTGTATATTTTCTAAGACATAAAAAAGTATATATAATTATTGAATAGAGTTTACAGCTTAATAATAACTTAATTTAAAAAGAATCAAATGCAATTTTAAACTTTTGTATTTCTTTTTAATTTATTAAATATCTTACGTTTGACTAAGGTTGTGAAGTATTAAAGCAAAAAATAAAAATGTTAGTAAAGGTGAGAATTTGTATAAATAATTGATTAAAATAATATATTTAAATGATTGTATTATTTAATACAGATTTAATTTGATAAATTCATTTGCTCTAAAAGTTAATTTTAATATGTGTAGGTTAATTTATATTTTATGTTAATTTACATTTATTGCATATTTTAATATATTTTAAAAAATAATAAGATTTATTATCTTGTCCTATACTTTCAAATATGTCGATATCCTTCCCTACCCCCGCTGGCAGGGATCTCCACCAACAAGTGAACGGTTACCAGCATTAACTGTACACTCGTAAATTCTGTCATTTGAAAGGGTGGAAAAGAGATATGTCTAACCCTGTTGTAAGCCTACACTCGAAAATTATGAATATTAAAAAGTGCAAAGTTACACCTGGGTCTAGGAGTAAATATATCCACAAGCAAATATGAATATTAACATATTTACCTTTGTGAATCAGGCCACTAGAGTGCGTCTATTATTTCTCAGAAATAGAACGTACCTGCTGGGATTGGGGCCTCGGTCAGGTTTCTAGAAGAGAATAGATCTAGGAGTCTTTTATTGGCAGCAAGCCTGCTTCTAACAGAGATGAACTGAGAAACGGGGTATTGTCAAATTCAACAGGTTCCAAGGATCTGAGCAACATCTCTCTTTGTCTAAAGCATACCTTAATATAATCGCCAGTCTCAGTGAGGGGAAGCAGTGCTTTCCCTAAATAAAAATAAATTTCTTATATATGACTCAGGTAGAGTCACTAGCGTGAATAACTGGATTCAGCTCCAGCAGTTCACTGCTATAACATACCAACAGTTCGTAACAAAAGATATCAAGGAATTCTAGGCTGTTCTGGCTAGGCTTTCTAAGAGCCTATTAGAGCAGTGCTGGATCACAAAGCACAGCTTTTGGAGGAGAGGAAACAGAGAGTGGTGGAGTGGATGGCAGGATGCCATGTAATTTCTTTTACATTTTGGACACAGAAGAGAGGCAATTTTATGCATGGCTCCCCCATTACTCCTCTGCCCCTGCGTCATAGTTGAAAGCAGGGGCAGATTATTTTGGGGGTCAAATATATAAAATTATAGATGGGAAAAGGATGTTTTTAACCACAGGGTTCTGAGTGAAATGATAGACAACTCAAGCTTCGCTCTTTTTTGTTATTTGATGTGACGTAGAACCCCTTGGTGAAAAATATCCCTGTAATCCACTTTTGCCCATCTATAATGCTCTATATTTTAGGCAATGACCTTCTGAACTATGAATTGGCAAAAGATATCAGTGAGTAATAGGCCACAAATCAGAAGTGTCACACACAGCAACCTGTGAAACAGCATCGAGAATATCATATAGAACTGCTTAGGGACGTAAACAAGTCAATCTTGCCACTGAGAGCCCAGTTTCAGAGATTTAAAATGCTCATTAAGAACCAACTGTGCAACAGCAGTTCTTAGCTTGTAGAATAGAGAATGCTTTGAGTTTTAGGTTTTAGGCAGATCTAGAAGGCATAAAACAGATTCTGACAGATCACAGAAGGGTTGCTTTACCTTTGGAGATCAGCATAGAAATGCAGAGGCGAAACAAGGAGTGTATCCACTGGATCATTAGTATGATGGCATGCTGAAAAGTCAGGAAAATAGCCTAAAGACTGTAGTTACCCAATGACTAGTGATGCAACAATGACATTATAAGTTTTAAGTCAGGTGGGTACATTAGATTCAATCGAAAGACAATTGGGAATCAAAGAAACAGTGAGTAGGCTGACTAATCATAATTATTGACCCTAAACGAGGAAAACATTGGAAAAACACTGTTGCAGCTTTGTAATCCAGTGTAATGTTACTGACAGAATAAAAACACCTCTCAATACATTGCCAGTGGGGGGTGCTCTTTGTAAAGGTAGGGAGTCTCCATGTTCCCTTGATCCTCATTCTGATTCAAAAATGTGTATTTTGTTTGTTGTAATTCAATGCACAGACCACCCAGACACTGTGCTGAGGCTTATAACTGCTTCTGTAACGATATAACCTGAATCTCTCTTGAATGGGTTGTCTCTGACAAGAAAGCAAATTGCATGCCAGCCGATTTGAATTTGGAGTAACTCAGGATTTCTCTCTGGGTGTTGACACCAATTTTGTGTAAGTTAAAATCTTAAGATCCTCTTTGATTTATGTCACTGATTCATCTCTGAAATCAATGTTCTGCTTAAGGTTGTCCATAATCAATTATTCAAGCCTCTGAAAATTATTCCACTTCTAAAAACCTCTCACTAGATTAAATCGGTAAGGTACTTTGTCAGAGAGTGACTAGACTATGAAAATGTGTATGCAGGCCTTCCAAAGAAACATAAACAGACTGCAAAAATAAAGATCTCATGGTATGCCTTCATCTTTGCAGGTAGGACCACCTGAGGTAAGCATTGAAAGCACTCCATTGGCTCCCTCTGGGATCCATGATATATACAAAATCCAGTCTCCATTACATCCCTGACAGGAACATCAAATTAGCCTCTTTAAGAACTCGAGTTACTAGTTGCGTTGAGTGAGGTAAGAATCCACCTCAAGTAATAATCCCAATTTTTGTCAATGTCAATTCTTAAAGCCACAAAATTAACCTAAGCTCAACATTCTGGTAGCTATGGCACAGAGGAGACAGGCTTGACCTAGAGACAACATGTAAAGAATTTATGCAGTACAAAAACAGTACTAAAGTTTAAAAGCAAAAATATAAACATATCAAAACAAATTAGAGAAACAGAGTAAAATGTAACAAACAAAATGATATCAAAATGACAAAAATCAAATAAGGGTAACCGAAGATATGAATTTGCAAAGTTTTAAGTATAAATAGTGCCAAGAAGCACACAGTGCCAATGAAAGTCAATGATAGTCAATGGTTGTGGCAAAACAGAATTTAGGCTCAATTTGACGCTTACTTCGAAGTTGTGCGGGTTAAATACACTAACCAGGTTCCTGATTCAAAATTACATCACAGGAGTACTGGAGTACACAGAAATCTCTGAAAACTTCACCCTGTACTGAACCCTCACCTACCTACAACCCGGACTATGAGCTACCTTTTTCAATCTCATTACCAACTTAGTCGCTCCACTCACCATCAACTCCAGAGCCTACATTCTCCTCAGTGACCACATTTTTCAATCAGAAGACTGAAAAGACCGCTGCTCCACACCACTCCTCAAAAGCTTGAGCAAAATTGGGCTGCCCAGCTTGTCTCAGAACCAACACCACCGCAGGACGCACACTGGAACCCATCTTCACCACAAGCGACAGCATTGAATACAACTCCACCACACCACTCACATGGACCGAACACTCCATCATTCACTTCCAAATCAACACACCTTAGTTCAACACCCCAAGCAGGTTCAGTATTGCAAGCCACAGCTGAGGCAAAATCACAGAAGCAGACTGTCTCAGCGCCCTCAGCATGGATCATCCAAACTCCACAGACAACCTTGACAAGAACATCAACAACTCCAACAACTCGATCAAGAACTGCGCACCCATCAGCATGTCTGTAACTTTCCTGGATTAATGGAAACGTGCAGGAATAAATCACCGATGACATTCAAATCATCCTGGACTGAGGAGAAACAACTGCCCTCATCCTGCTTGACCTCTCCATGGCCTTCAACATTGTCTCCCACAACATCCTCATCAGAAGACTCCACGAAACTGGCATACAAGAGTTCGATCTCAAATTGATCTGTTCTTTCCTCACGGGAAGAACCCAAAGGCTCAGGCTGCAACCATACACATCAAAGACCATGAAAGTGATAAGCGGAGTCCCACAGGGATCGTCTCTCAGCCGCACCATTTTCAACATATGCATGACATCGCTCACCAACTTCATTCGATCACAAAACATAAATGTCATCTCGTAGGCCAATGGCCCCCACCTCATCTTCTCCCTGATGCACAAGACAACCACCACCAGAACCAACTTCACCAACTGCATGACCATAGTAGCAGACTGGATGCGAACCAACTGCGTGAAGCTGAACTCCAACAAGATGGAAGTAATGGTCTTCAGCAATAAGACTTCCTCATGGGACACCACCTGGTGGCCATGGGAGCTAGGACCAACACCGACACCCATAGACCATGCAAGAAATCTAGACAAGTTCAACATGATGGCTCAAGTCAACGCAGTGTGCACCTCCTGCTTCCACATCTAATGCATTCTGCAAAATAGCTTCAAATGGTTGCCTCAGCACACCAGACTGACCATCACGCAAGGACTCATCGCCAGAAGGCTGTACTACAGCAACACTCTCTATGCTAGAATATCCAAACAACTCCTGCACAGACTCCAGACCATCCAGAACACCACACCAAGACTCAAATGTGACCTATCATGCCGCACCCACATCACACCGCACCTCAGGAATCTTCACTGGCTCCCCATTCACAAGAGCAGCCAATTCAAACTTCTCATGCACACATTCAAAGCCCTACATAACACAGGACCAGAATACCTGACTGCTCCATAAAGTTTTACCAACCCACCAGATACCTTTGCTCTGCCCCACTCTCACACACTTCCCGCATCTGCAAAGGCAAAATTGGAGGTCGCTCATTCTCCTACATCGCAACCAAAACATGGAACAACCTCCCTCAACACAACAGATTCTCCTCCTCACTTCTTGAGTTCCGCAAGAAGCTGAAGACCTGACTCTTTGTATAAGCACATTGAGGACCAAATACCTGCAAACCTGCCCAGGTGCCAGGATACCATTTTGGGTGATTAGTGTGCTATACAAATCAACATAACATGACATAACTTCTAACGCATCCCAGGATCTCAAGGGGGCACTTAGAGAATCACAGAATGGCAGGCAGATCCCAGTCCAGGTCCATTTACCACTGACCAACTTGACAGTTGAAGGAAAGGTCTCTTGGACCTTGTTGTATCCCTGTAGCTTGAATAGGAGAACAGCCTCATGACCCTTGGAGTCCACCTCTTTGCCTTGGGTACAAGAGAGAGAGCAGGTCCGGTCCTCCAGGGATCTCCTCAAGTTGCAGCCAGCAGGTTCAGTCCTCTTCTGATCTTCCTGTGGTCGAGGATTGTTCTGAAGTGGGTGCCTAAAGATGCTACATTTATGCCTGGCTTGAGCTAATAGGTGGGAATTGCCCCTGGGGATACTGTAAACAATGGGGTAAATGTTCCTAAGCCTAACCCTCCCACGATGGGCATTTTCAAGATGGCCAAAGTCTTTGACCGAACTAAACGTGGGCTCTAGGGGATGGGGGGGTGTGTGTGTGAAGAGTATTTTATGTTAATCCTAGTCTAACACTTAAATCCAGTTTTAGACAGCCTTGAACCCACAACAAACCTAGAGACAGAAGTCTAATAGAACAAATGCTCCATAAATTTTCACCACCCTTTATAGAGCAACCAAACAGGGGATACACACAAATTGTGACGGGATTGTGTTTCCCTCCTTTAAAATGCACACCAAAAGTCATATGAGAAACCCCAGCAAACCTGTCAAGCAGGTCTTGACACTCTAGCAGGATCTGACAATGTGATCTAAACAAGAGGTGCACTGTGATGGAGGCTGGTATGGCTGGAGGGAGGGAGGAAGTAGGGTGCAGGCCTGGGTGTTAGCTGAATCTGCTTGGGACAGAATAGGGCTCTTTGAAGTTAATTAGGTCCTTAGACAGGCCATCCTGTTAAGGGCATAACAACACCTTCCAAAGCCCAAGGCCTTTTATCCGTGTTCTGGTAGCAAGTTCACACCTCACTCACACCTACTGAAGTGCTAATTACTGGCTGGTAGAAGTGGGAGAACAAAATACAGATTTACCTTTCGAGACTTCAGGCAGGGCAAAGGTAACATTTTAAAAGTCATCTTTCCAAAATATTGATTTCAAATCCAATTTCACCAGTGAATTGGTCTTGTGATAAATATTTCAAAAAGTCCACAAATTTAATTTGTAGCTATTTCCTAGGTGGAAATAACATTCATTTAACTTAATATTGAATCTCAATGTTTCCTATGAAACAGTAAACCCTGCTACATTGAAAATATATGTTAGGGTTTTTTGACTTTAGGGACATTTTAACATTAAACTTTTACATGTCCTATTAAAAATACTATGCACGCTGCCTTATGGGCAATGAGTCACACTTAGTGGTAAAAGAAGGTTTAGGAAGACAAAAGGGGTTATTTTGACAGACCGAATTTACACTCAAGACCTGCACAGCCATGCTATTGGTGGGAGTCATATTTGCATAGTTACTGCAGTGGGTGGCACAATGGGTGCTGCAGTCCTCTGATGCCATTTAACTTACAAGCCCTGAGTACACTCTGTACCATATACTAGGGACCTGTAGGTAAGTTAAAGATGCCATTTAGGGGGTATACCAATTTCATCATGTTGAAAGGGAGGAGCAAAACACTTTCCCTCTGGTAAGCAGGCGGTAAAGTGCACAGAGTATTATGGCCAACAAAAACAGTCAAAGCAAAAATCTGGGGGAATATCACACAAGCACATGGCAATTTCCAACAGCATTTATACCGCTGCATCCCTCAAGGGTAATTTAATTGACTGAAACACAGAACATTCTTTGTAGGAGTGCATGGCCCTAAACTTAGGCACTCCCTGGATCCCCACCTCAGATCAGAACCAAACTATTGATGATTCAGGAAATACCTGAATACTGAAATATTCAGGAATTTATTTTACTGAAGGGTTTACCTATAATCTGTGACTCAATAATGTTGAAGTGTGATTGTTTCCCCTCTCATTTTTTTTTTACTCTACTGGCTACTATTTATTCTGTTTCCTGCATGCATTTCGGGAATAGTACCAATACATATATTAACTAGGAGAGGCTAAAGGGGTACCCCTTTTACAAGATAAATAAATATTAAAGGTAAGAGGATGGATGTTTGAGATGGGAAATCTCCATTAACAACAAGCATTGGCATAACCAATAGGTCTCGCCTTTAGGACTTGTAAGTGTTTAGCCATGCAGCACATTACTACTCGAGAGGTGTTGGCTTTGTCTATATGTTTTAGCCATGTTTTATAGCAGCGTGGCTGAAAGTAAAGGGAAAAAAGCGCTATGGTGCGGTCAGCACTGGCCACATCATACCACTTTTCTTTCTTTACTTTTAGCCATACTGCACAGCACTGCTGTACATGGCTAAACAAATATACAGGTTAAGCAACAGAATTAAAGCTAATAGGGGCAGTCAAAAATGGCTTTACTATATAAAGGCAGTCATTAAGTAATGTAAGGAACATCTACCCTTCTGTGCTGTTTCTGTTCACGCTGTTTCTGGGACGCTCGTCTATAATGAATGTATGTATGTATATGTATTGTGTGCACGAAAAGAGTGAGAGTTGCCCTGCTACTATTCACGATGCACAGGGGTGGTCACAGAGCTGCAGTGCACGGGGCAGAGGTGCGAGGGTGCTGTATATTTCATTCATTTAACGCTGCCCCCAATATGCAGCTGGAACGGGGGCAGATTCTTCGCAAACTTTGCCGGGAATCGAGTGCAGCGCTACAGAAATTGGCACAGAATCACACTGAGGGTCATTTAGCATCTGGGATCTTTCTGTGAACTCCATGGTTCAAACCAGTACCACATCTCTGCGAGACCTGTTTGAAGAACAGGGCAGAATCACAGCACGCTTTATAAAGTAACCGGGAATGTAACCCGTTTACAGAGACATGTGTGCTCTGAGGACGGGCGCCGGCTTGGTACCAAGGAGGTTCGTAGTAGAACTCCAGGCTGTCCTGTTTGGAAGGCACCTTTCCCTATATGTGCCCATGGATTAAAGTGTGTGGGGGTGGGGTGGGGGGGGTTTGAGTAGCTATAGGGTGGCAGCATGGATGGAGAGCGGCTCCTACATTGCGCACAATTGCCGATAAGAATGCCAAGGCTGCCCGGGGGGGACACGTAGGGGACCCTCCATTAGGGCGGCCGCCTTAGTGCCATAGGAAGGCACAGAAGTTTGTGCACTAGGCTCCCTGGGCTAGGGACCAGGGGGCGGCTGGCCGCGTCACTTCCGGCCGTGGGAGGGGACAAGGGTATATTAGCCTTTCCCCGCCCTCTGCACGGTCTCTTGACCGCTACCCGTCTCGCGTTTCGGTCGCCTGGTCGCCGCGCAGGATACCTTCTCCTGCAACCTTTCTGGTGAGTTACCCCTCCCCCAGCCTCCCGGGCAAGAGTGTCGGGCCATCTCCGGCTCCGGCGCTCCTCCTAGGGGGAGGCAAGCTCCTCGTGGGCTCAGGCGACCATGGGGACCCGGGGCGGGAGGCCTTGCGGCCCGGGACACGGCGCAGCACCTCGTGGGAAGGAGGGTGGCGACCCTTTTAACCTCCCCGCTGCAGGCGGTCCTGGTGCGCACCACGGCGTGTGCCTCCTCTTTCCCCCCCCCCACTCCCGCTACCCTGACTCCACCTCCCTCCCCCCACTAGGCTTACCGTCCCGCGAGGGAAATCCGGTGCGGGGCCTCCCATGCACGTCTCTCCGGGCCCTCCTTGTCCTTGTAGACAATGCCTGCGGGGCACGACGGAGAGCGCGCTCAGGGCGCAAGCGTCCGCGGGAGTCTGCTGAGGCCAGGGGATCCCGCGCGCCTCCTAGTCCCCGGTGACGTAGCGAGGGTGTGAGGGGAGTTGTAGCTGGTCGGGGCTTCATCCGGGGCAAGGGTCACCCCGCGTGGCACGGCGGGGGCCCTGCCTACGCCACCAAGGTCCACTGCGAGGCGTCAGGCGGTACGCAACACTGACCCGGGGAGGCTTTCCGCGGGTTTTCCCCGCTCCGGGAAACGCCTCCAGGGTCGCGTGCTGCCTCGTCCCACCCCCTGTCCTGCGGATGGAGTGGAGGCGGGTCTGCTGAACATGCTGGCAGTCCGTGACCGGGGGGAGCCCGTCCCCTGCGGGAGGGGCTTTCAGCTGCCACCGGGAGCACGCCTCGGCTTTCCGCAGCTCCCCGCGGACCGGGGGGGGTTTCCTCGCGGCCTGTGTGCCCGGCCACGCAGCCGCCACCGGACGGGGAGAGGTCATAGCCTGCTGGCTGTATTTCGCACCATCCTGTGTAACCGGACTCGAGTCTCGGCAGGGGAAGCTCTATTCCTGCTTTGGCGCCTCGACCGGGGACCCTACAGCCTGCGTCCACCGCTACGCCCCCCCACCTGGCGCGAGCGGCCCGGGTGGGGGGGCGCCCGGTCGGGTATTCACCGGACGCTGCATGCCCCTGTCCCGGTGGGCTGTTTGACAGGCGACCCCGACCTGCTGGTGGGTAGCAGGTCGGCGCACGGTAGTCTCTAGCGCTATGAGGAGGGTGCGGGGGTCCTCTGGGGCCTTCTTGCGCCCTCGGGAACGGTGGCACGGCGCTGATCTGGCCCCTAGCCGGGGAGAGGGAGAGCGTCCGGCACACTGGGGACTGGGATTGCTTGTTTGCCGCTCCGCTTTCTCGGGGGTGGCGAGAGCGCGGCGCCCTCGCACGGCCGTGGGGGCGCGGCGACTAACGAGTGAGGGAACCACACCCCACGCGGGGCGGCCTCTCGGGCGCCCTCAGGTCTGAGGGGAGGGAGGCTACGCACGGGCCTGAACTGGGCGTCCCCCGTCGTGGGGGGGTAGGGCCGAGTTCCTCTGCTTGTCCTGCTCAAGGGGGCCTATGGGCTCTCACGCGTCCTTGTGCATCCACGGCCAGGCACTCGCTCGGAGAGATTGGGGCCAGTGGGCAGAGCTACGGACCTTGGCGCTCGGGAAGCAGGTTCGCGCCTTGGTTTGGTCTCAACATCCAGTGATTGCAAAAATATCCATGTCCTTTTGCAATGTAGATAACTGCAAAATGATAATAACTAGTCCTGTAATGAAAGAATTACAAGGAGTCTCTTTGAAGTTGCGTCAAAAGCAGTGAGGGGTGGCGCTGCTGCAGAGTTGAGAATTTTCACCAGGGCGGACACCGCAGGCGTTACACCCGGGGGCAACAGCGGGGTTGCTGCGGTGTGTCCACATGCCACCCGCGGCAGGTCATGGGTATCTGGCTAGCGGGCTACCCAACGTAGGATCAGGTTGGGGTCGCCCAGCCACATTAACGTTTTGCTTTGCCCTCCACAGGTCTGACGGAGCAGCCACACGACGCAGGTCACGCTGCCCCTCCCCCCACACCCGACCACTCTGCCTTTCCCCTCACTCACCCAACCCTGACCAGGTCTAGCAGCGAAGCAGGTCAGGGCCGCGGAGGAAAGCACCGAGCCGCTTCCTCTGAGCAACGATTACTCATTGGGGAGAGTAAGTACAGACGCGGGGGTGGGCGTCCAGGGGGAGCTTTTGGGGAGTAGGGGACGCACTTGGTGGGGGTGTACCTAACGTATCTCTGCTTCATCTCCACCCAGTTTCAGTGGAGACCCGCATCAACGTCACCTCCCCCCCTCGACTCACCGCTTTCCTTGTTGAGTAAGTACAGACGCAGCTTGCTGTGCAACGGAAGGGTCATTAGGAGATCTTGGGAGTGCCTGATCGCTGTTTGAGTATCTGCTCATCGCTGTCTTTTCTTTCAGGCTAGCCCACCTCATCCGGACCATGGATAGCCAGGGATCCCCGTCGCTTTTCTCGCTAACATCGCAGGTGGAGGAATCGCAGCTATGCACGGCACAAGACGCTCAGCTGGCTGTCATCGTGGAATTGGCCAAGACCAAGGGATTGGCTTGGGCCACAGAACTGTTGAAGGCTAGCGACCCTGCGGATTCCGGTGTCATCTGTGGGGGTTCGAGCTATTTTCAGGAGTCTAGTGAAGAAGCAGGCCCCTCCCGGTCGAAACGGACACGCAGGGCAACCAACAAGGACTTCCCGGCGGAACAGCCGCCACCTAAGAGCCGGGCAGTGGCCGTTACCCGTAGTGCTCTAGCGAACGTTCCTCCGCCGGTGTCACAGGGAACTGCCCTCCCCAGCGGACGGCACCCCACTAAGGACATTCGCCACCACGGAGGACTTGGGTAAGCTCTCTGACACC
Organism: Calotriton arnoldi; assembly: GCA_963921515.1. Classification (NCBI taxonomy): domain Eukaryota; kingdom Metazoa; phylum Chordata; class Amphibia; order Caudata; family Salamandridae; genus Calotriton; species Calotriton arnoldi. The sequence continues at coordinate 181,990 of CAWUFW010012116.1, forward strand.
CTAAAGAGCTTCATGTCAGAGGTCAGAGCCGGTCTAGCTGGGGCCAGCGCTAGGGTCACGCCCTCCACGGGGAGCAACGGGGTGGGAGGGGTTTCAACGGCAGCAAATGTGTGGGCCCTCCAAGGGGCACACACCCAGGGGCATCAGTTGCCACCCCCTGTGGGGGCTCGGGTCAAGTGCTTTGCCAGTGCCAGGGGTAGTGGGGACGGACAAGGAGACAGCGGCAGCAGCGATCACTGTTGGCCTTGGACCAGGTTCCCAGACCCCGTCTTTACGGGTGCGTTAAGTACAGCAAGCAACAACGGAGTGCCGCCAGGTGAGGTGGTCGGACTCCCCGCAGCGGGGGCCCCGGCTACCCCTACCCTGTCCATACCCAGTCCTCCCCTAGTGCTGCCCGCCACACCTTCCCTGCCGGCCCCGGCAGCCATTGCCCTAGCGGTGCCTTCGACGGCAGTACATCCAGGACAGTTGCGGGTCTCTCACGCGCCCCTCCTGTCAGGCCGCAGCTCCCTGTCCTGGGAGGTGCCCCTTGCAGTAAAAGAATTCATTTGGAGGCGGGAATTTTGGACATCTTCTCACTCCTCCTGCTGGGACAGCACGGCCAGGACGCCCGGAGGGTGGGGGGCAAAGAGGAGGACAAGAAAGTAAGGTTTCAGGCATGGCCAGAGAAGTCGATCGATAACTGGCTTTCGGCCTTCTCCATATTTCAGTCAGTGATACTGGAAAAATTCCCTGAGCAAGGGCAGGCACTGGTGCAATACCAACGCGTGATACACACGGAGGCACAAAAGTGGGGGGGTTCTGGGTGGGTCAACTATGACCGCGAATTCAGAAAAAAGATGGCAGTATGCCCCGAAATGGGTGTGGCGGGCGCATCCTAATTTGCATGGCGGGACCGCCGCAACATCGGCGGTCGGTCCCGTGCTCCGTTGCGGTGGCGGATCGTAATAGGCCCCTATGTCTCTGGCCATCTCCTACATTCTGACCCCATCTCATTTCTTTTACTCAGCAGGGTCACAGGTTACAGCCAGCCTAGCCAGAGAAGTGCACACATATGAAGAGGAGAAAATGGACAAGGAAGGTGAGGACAAATGAGGAGAAAATTATTAGATGTTATCCAATGGAACAGTGAAAATCATCAAAGCAGCACTTTGATTTTCCCTGTTGCTGCAAGAATGCCAGTAGTGAAGGAGACTGTATTTGTGATTACTAATACTCAGCAACTAAAGCTGCAATTTTGGCTCATCATTAGTCAATGCAAGTGTTACAAACTGAGGCAAAGTATCACCAGAGATTTAGAAAATTCCAGCAAGCAAGAGATCATGTAATGCGTGAATTAAATCCTTAGACAAGGGAGCTTTCAGCGCACTCCTATACCTAAACAAGACCTACTGAGACCAGTGCTTGAACTACAAAAGCGAGAGAGTTTGTTTATCTGCCCTATTGTTAATATTTATAAATTAATTCTTGATATGCAAAGAAAAGTAGCTTATGCAGAAAATCACGTTACTATTTCTACAACCTTAAATGTCCTTGCGATTACATTTTTTTCAACTTTACTAAAATACAGAAAGCTGTGTCATTTATGACAGCCTACACACCTACAAAATTGAGGTCAGTAATGGGTCATTTGTAAACCAGAGTTCAAATGCAATAAGAATTGCCAAAAGCAATTAAGTCTGGTCTTGGCAAGCTGATGTGCTAGTCATCTCCTTTTATTTTTTTATGACAAGACAAGCATAAGCAACAAAAATAAAAATTGGCCCCAGTCAAAAATGGGACAACCATGTGCTCTCACTAAATAGAAAAAATATTAAACAAATTAATCATTGCTTATAATTGTAAAGTTACTTTACAAGTGCTTCTGAGAAGGCAGGTGTATTTAGAACGAGTATTGAAACCCGGTTTAATTTAATGTACATCACAGGAATTACTGCCACAAAGAAAATGTATTATTGGCTTTGAATTATTCTGATCTGAAGGCATTAGGAAGACTAAAAAAATAAAAAGAATAAGGATCGAAAATTAAAGAGCATTGACAAACTACATTATTGGGTCAGCAGCCCTGGCAATGAAGTGTTTTTCTTTTTAGCCAGACGTGTACATATATCATGAAAATTATGTCACTGAGTTCAAAAGGATATTTTCTGAAAGACCTGACCCATTGCTCCAGATGTATGAGGTGGAGGAAGCGAAACGTGAATGACAGTTGAAAAGACTAATCGATGAAAAGGGCTGACTCTAAGTTCTGTATGTATGTGTATATATGCATTTTTTATTTATGTTTTTTTTTATTACACACGGGTGGTGAGACAACTAAAGCTCTCTTTAGGCCAAACCTAGGAAAGGGCAGAAATCGTTTTTGCTCCCCTTTTTTCACTCGCACACATTGTACTCACTCCCGCCTCATCCAAGCACATACAATCAGCTACTAAGTGTACAAACAAACTGAAAAAAATAATACTTCATCCAATGCAAAATGGTCACAAAAAATACTACATGGTTTTAGAGAGGTATTAATTACGTGCAATAGCACACCCGAATCCCAGCGTCAGTTTCCACGAGGTATCAGCGCCATTAGTCTAAATAATCCGTACTTGTGAATGCTCTACTGAAAGCAATGTTCAAATAACTGTGTATAAAGAGGATAAGTTCAAAAGAACTACTTTCAAACAAGGTGTTCTCTGGAATATTCCACTAAATTGAGACTTTTAGGCACTAATAATAATTAACGACTTTCTTAGCAATGGAAAAGTCTTAAATGCCTATTTACTTAAAGGTCCCCTAGGGTGTATTTGTTTAAAATAGACTAAAAACCCTTGCTGCAAAATAAACAGGCGATTCCAATCAATAGAGCCAGAGGACTATATTGATTACAAGAACTGCAACCTTTAGTCATTAACCCTGTGAATTCTTTGCAGCCAGTGTGTAGAACTACCCTTATTCAATGAGGCATAGATGGGCTGCCAGAAGAATTAAAATTTCATTAAACTTCAAAGTTTATTGCAGTGAATTAGATTTGACTTGTGTTATCTTGTCGAGTAGTTTCACAGGTAACAATTACCCCACAGAACCGAAAATAGCCTCAACTGAAAACAAATTGCACAAACGGAATGAAATCTGTAAACACATCCAGTTCAAATGTTTTCTTTGAAATGTACAGTGATTGTCAAAATGATGTATACTACAAAATTAAATGGACACTTCTTACTCCTATGCTTTTAATGGTGGGCTATGCAAATATTTATAGACAATCTTTTCCTATTATTACCAACGATTTAAAATAAATAGTACGTATCTATTGTGTAAGCAAAGAAGAAATAAAGTTGATAATCTACAACACATATGGAAGTGTTGAATGACTGGTAAAAAAATAAAACATCACAAAGCAGGCCAACTACAAATGCATGAAGGAACTCAGGTCTCATTCCATATCCTCAATAGCAAAAATACTTGGGGGCATATTAGCAAGACCGGCGTTAAAATTATCGCCGCTTTAGCGGCAGGAAACTGCCGCTAAAGCGGCGATAATGGGCTTGATAATATGCCCTTGAGAATACCAATAGAAGCCCATGTTCTGCTGTGATCCTGGGCTTCTATTGGAATTCTCAAGGGCATATTATCAAGCCCATTATCGTCGCTTTAGCGGCAGTTTCCTGCAGCTAAAGCGGCGATAATTTTAACGCCGTTCTTGCTAATATGCCCCCTAGTTTCAAGGAATAGAGCAAGGGAGTTCTAAAAGACCTACACGCCCCGGAGAATTGTAGGTACTCTCTATCTCAAGATACAGACTGAGGTCAACACACACAGTAAAAACGCTAAAGATCTTTCCAGCAAAACCCGAAAAGAAAGCATTGAAAAGAGGTTACAGCACACAGTTCAGTGGTGAATGGGTTGATAAGAAAATAAAGAACCTTAAGCATCAATTAAGCACAAAGGGGCATATTATCAAGCGGCAGTGATAATTATCGCTGGCCGCCCTCAGCGTGAAAATGTTTATCGCCGGCTATCGCAGATAATTATCGCCATGCTAGCGCTGTATTAACAACGCATAGCGCAATGGCGATAATTATCCCAGCGATAGCGATGTTTTCCATGGAACATCGCTGGTTTTTCAGCGATGTTCCATTGAAAACGGCGATAACCTTGCTGATACGACCCTGTGGTCGTATCAGCATAACCCACCCCCAATGGTAAGTATAGCTAAGTCAGCATTTTGTCAGATGCGGTTTCGCCAAAAACTAACGTCTGCTAAAATACGTGGGCCTCCTTGTAAATATCGCGATGTGCACATCAGCGATAATTTACAGGGAGTACTGCCCAGTGACGCCCACTTTGCATCTCATTAGAGATGCAAAGCGAGGCGTCGGGAAAACGGGTGCTAACATGCGCTAATGCATGTTAGCATCCCCTTGTAGATAGGGCGATAATATTATCTCCGCTTTTTTGGCTTTTAAAGCCAAAGAAACGGAGATAAGGCCCTTGTTAATGTGCCCCTAAGTCAGGATAACGTGTAAAATATGCACCAGGAGAGTCAAAATATCCTACTTCACAAAAACTATCAACACGGCTAACTAATCAAGGAAACCATTTTATATGTACCATAAACTGATCAATTCCGGAGCACTAAAAAACAGCACGGCTAGCAACTCATCAGAACTCCACAAAGCTTTTATTTTTGCTTCCAAAACTGCAATAGCTAAAGTTATCGTTTGAGCTATCCCAGAGCAGTCAGTCAATCTTGTAATTATTAGAACTACTGGGGAAAAGAAAGATGACCGACTATCTTGCATGCAAACATTATCGCGCAAAATGCACAAAGATGCCCTTGTCAACACTTTACTCCAAAAATGTGGACCTAGTGAATGTATAGATCACCATGGGTGAAATATAAGGGCAAGCAGTAATTCCAGATCCGATTTTTCCGGTAATATCCCACAGGCACCATCCCACTACAATACTGGATATAGAAGAGGTTTGCTCCCTAAAGTCACTGAAACACCCTAAAACTTAATCGCAGTCAGAGTCTAAACTTGATAGACATGGTCTGATGAGAAATAAAATTCCAGGATCGAAGAAAGGTTTGGCAAAGGGCAGTAGAGTGAGAATCTGAGCATATGGACATAAGTTAGAATTGCATAATGCTCCTCACTATGCATGACTGGAAAGCTGTTAAAAACAAAATTGAAGGAATACCAACTAAACTTAATTCTGATTCACTACCGTTTGATCTTCTACATTTGTTCAAGAAACAATCACATCAGATTCAAGTAACTCAATATAAAAAAGGTTGTTCGTAAAATACATCAAGGAAACTGTGCAAATAGGAAGCATAAGGTTTCCCTGTGGACAAATAGAGAACAGAGAATGTCGAGCGAGGGCAAAGATGATGAATTCTCTGTCATTTCTTCTTCTGGTGGCACACGTGAGCTGGAGCAAGAAACCGAAGACAAACCAGAGCTAAGGACCAAAAAGATATGGGGGCCCAGCGCAATAAAATCAGTGCTCCAATTTCTTTTACAAGAAACAATCGATCCCAGCTCAAAATCATAGGTTACCATCTTACACCACAAGACACCACATAGGAATGAGAATAGGGAGCAAAACTGTGCCAGCACGGCCCTGTGATCAAGGGCCAACGAGGCATGGTCGTCTATGAATCCAAATAAAGAGTACAGTTCTAGTCACACTCATGCTTCTAGTACCAAAAGCAGCAGAATGCAAACATCTCGGGCCTAGACACATGCAGCGATAATTGTGCGGCTGCCAGAACAGATGAAAGGACCCTGTCAGGCACCCTGCAACAAATAATGAAACCGGAAGGTCACAGAATAGAGCTGTAAGATAAATTCCTGTACCACTTATAAAACTCGCTCTTCTCTCTTCTATCTACTATAGTCCCCCTTATGTTCAGCCTTAGAAGCATCTACATTGCCAGTTAGAAGCCATTCTCTCATTTACGTGTTTTGAAGACTCCCCCTTATACTAGATTTATGGGTAGTTGAGATTATTATTGTTAATAATTACCCTTCCTGTCAGACATGACATTTTAAGCATACTTTTATATAGCCACATAACAAGCGTGGCTGCTAAAAATATTGCTTAAACTGAAAACACATGGCGTTTTCATCAGGCTCATGAAGAGAGGGTTCTACATGAGGGACTTCCTCACTGCAGGACATGCCAGGACATGCCAGGACTTCGCAAACCACACTATCAGGGAATTGCAACACACCTTCTTGCCTACTACAACTTCTAGGTATACAAAAGGTTCAGCATAAATGTGGCATGTAATTTCCATATAAGGCACACCGTCTATTTCAAGTGCTTCTTTCCACCATGGGTTGATGCTGCCATGTAGAATGCCAGCTGAATGCCTAGTTAAATGTGAAGGCTCAGATAATCACATGGTCACAGAGCCCCTGTGTACACAGGCACAACACACTGCACATGCCCACTTTCCCAGACTCAATCGTCACCTTGTTAATATCGGTGAATGCAATGTTATTGCGCGCCATAATATATGTACACATAACAATGTCAATACCGGTAAATACAATGTCAGTGTACGCCATAATATATGTACGCAAAACAATGTCAATACTGGTAAATACGATGTCGATGTATGCCATGATCAATGTACGCATAAAAATGAGAAAATTATCGGTAAACGTGATATCAATGACCGCCATGTTATATGTACACGTAATAACAAACTTGTATCATTGCTGTTAAACCCACCCGGGATGACCTCCCCCATCAACCCCGAGTCAGAGATACGTGGGCAGACAGCCCTGCGACTCAAACCCAAGCCTATCTATTGATAGGTCACAGTTGGGGTTACACTTAGCCTGAAGACAAATGCACAATCAGAGAAAACCCAGATCAATCCAACAGATAGGCAGCCACACCACAAAAGGTCTGAGGAGATTGGTCCCAATAAAACACGTTTGGCCAGAGGGGTGCGCAGTCCCAAAATACTACAAAGTCAGATGCCACATGTAGTTAGGATCACTCAGCCAATCAGAACACAGCATGCATACCACACACAGTAATCATGCACTCCCCATTTCGGAAATCTGGACACATACAAACTGGCCAACTTTGGCTCTCCACAAAGTCGAGAGCCACCTGTGCCCTCTTATCAGATGGTGGAATTTATTGATCATGACTAATCCTGGATTTATGTGCTGTGCAAGAATGTGTAATTGGTGTATTGTACTGTAGCACTGTATATAATGCAGGGCAAACCCTCTGTACATAGAGACAGTCTTCAGACATAACTCTGTAGCTGCTCTCCCAGCCGCTGTGTTTAATTAAACCAACTGGTTCTGTTTTGCCAAAGGTACCTTGTCTTTTTTTTATACAAGGTCAAATCATATCTGAGCAACAACCTTAACCATCTTCCAATAAGTGACAGGTAATATCCATTAAAGGCATGATTGGTAAAACCCAACCAAAGCATATCAACTAGCAATAGAGAAGATACATCAAATAACACGACACACGTGGTGCCCCATGAAGAGACACAATGGCATACTCAAACGATGCTTCATGATTCTCAGTCAAGGGCTCTGTGCTATCTAAGAGCAGATACTTTAGATTTACATCACCTGCAATAGAATGACCATCAACAAAAGATTCATATCCTAGAACTCCAGGGCGAATCTTTACCAAAGCCACAACATCTACTTAAAAAACATTGTCCGCCAACCACAGCACCATCGTTCTGGGCGTATGGGGGAACTTTAAATGATACTATTAGCCAGGATATATGTCCTTGATACAAATAGAAGTAAAGGGTCTCTAAGCACCTAGCTAGCACCTTCTCTAACATTGCCTGGACATACCACCAGATGTGTGAACACTCACGTGACTGCACCAGTAAAAAATCAAAAGTATAATGACCTTCCGTACCACATTGCTAGAGTCCTATCACCCACCGCAGTATGCATAAAGGCAACACGCATGATAGATGCTGGCAGTGTCCAAATGTTGCAGGTGTTACAAGAGGGGATGACAGCATGTAGGTCCTCCTTCTCAGAGGACAAGCGCTGAAGTGGAATGAGTTACTCACACACAGGGGCATTCACAGCTGAAATGGTAAACATACCAAGAGAGCCTAGAGCAGAAGCAAACAGGCCAGACTGTGCTTGATGAGTACATACTAGAGCCCTGCCTGTGTGCACCAAGTGCTCTAGCACCCCACGTCTGCAGCATGGCTCCGGCTGACTCAAGGCAGGAGGGAGGGAGGGGGTAGAGAGAGAGAAAAACAGAGAGAGAGAGAGAGAGAGGCCATGATGGCCTCCTCTGCCACCAACACCACTCTGAGGGTCTGCTCGCAATTCATGAGTGTCCAACCTGATGCTAGCATGCATGGCACACAGCAAAAAAAAAATTGTGAAAGAGAACACCAGCAGATGAGGAAATTTGCAAATGGTAATAGAATGATATCCATCTCACAAGCTCATCCGTGCATGCCTGTTGGTGAAGTAAGAGACCTGCTGAAAATAACACTGGAAAGCCTAGCCAGGCCTACTTACACTGCATCTGACACTGCCCACCTGCTACCCAACACTAAGGGCCTAATTTGGCTGTTGGTCGAAGTAGCCTCCAACTGACATCCCTGTGGTTTCAGAACTGACCGACCCCGGGTCGGCGGTCCAAAACCGCAATTATGATGCGACCTCACATGGTGTGATCACAGGCTCCCATTTCCCCATGGGAGATTGTGCGGCTGTTGGAAACCGGCCACAGCACAAGCTCCCATAGAGAAATGGGAGTTACTTTAAATCCCTGCGCCATGTGGCAGGCACCTCATGGTGCCTGACACACGGCAAAGGAATTTACTCAGCCCCAACTGGAAGCCGCAGAAGAAGGGGGGCCCTGGTAAGGGCCCCAAAAGTTGCTTTCCAACAGGCTTTCCGTGTCATAAAGCTCGACATGGAAAACCTGTTGGAAACCGACATCATAATCCCGATGGCGGAAACAACATCCATACGGGATTATGTGCTGGTTCTGACTGGCCGATAGGCTCCTTGAGCCCGTCGGAAGCCAGTCAGATTGACCGGCGGGTTTCAAATCCAAACGCCGTCATCTTAACACGGCAGCCAGATTTGAAACCTTGGATGTCGGTCGGAAAGCCTCTGAGCTGCGGTCGGAGGCTTTCCGACCGACATCTAAATTAGTGCCTAAAAGTTATACAAGTGCCCTGAAAGACATACATCATTCTATTCGCGTCAGCTTTGCCCCAATCCCCAATATGAGAGCAGTAGTGACCTCTACTGATAATGTCAAGACTACTGCACTGCTATCAGTTGGATCGACAAAATGAACCCATACAGTTGCAGCGTGACTAGGGTCACAGATACACTGCACAGTCAAGAACCACTCAGCCTCGAGAAGGTAAGCACAGTCAAGCGAGCAGCCAGTGGCCAAACTATTTGATACTGCAACATTTGCGTAAAGAGTTCGATGTCAGCTCAGCATGTAGAAAAAGAGGGACTTTCATTGCCATCAGCTGAGCCTGAAACTGCAAGAAGCCTGTCCAACTCACAAATGCAAGCCATGCATAAAAAAACAAATGGAAAGGGAACTAAAGACACACCAGCACAGAAGCACAACATCAAAGCAAAGGCCTTTTGTGTTATGCTGTTGGCGAAGAGGTCATTCAAATCAGGGCAGATCCTTTGCATTAGCTTTAGAGGATAACACGACTGATATTATTTAAACTTGTATTTATAGATATAGGGCCAGATGTATGACCATTTGTGCATGCGCAAACGGGTTTGAGAACCCGTTTGCGCATGCAAAAACAGCATGGGGAATGTACAAACCCTATTTTGCGACTCGCAATTTTTTGCGACTCGCAAAATAGGGCTTTGCGACTCGCTATTAGGAAGGGGCGTTCCTTTCCTAATAGCGAGCGCAACCCTATGTAAGAATGTTTTGCGTCCGCAATTGCGGGCGCAAAACACTCGCAAATTACCACCCTCTTCAAGAGGGTGGTAATGGGGTCGCAAAAGGGAAGGGTTCCCCAGGGGACCCCCTTCTCCTTTGCAAATGCAGGGGAAAATTATTTTTAAGGGCAGGCAGTGGTCCCAGGGACCACTACCTGCCCTTAAAAAATGAAACAAAAACGTTTCATTTTTTTCTTTTTTAAATGCATCCCGTTTTCCTTTAAGGAAAACACGCTGCATTTAAAAAATAAAAACTGCTTTATTTAAAAGCAGTCCCAGACATGGTGGTCTGCTGAGCCCAGCAGGCCACCATACCTGGGAGGGCCTGCCATTCCCAATGGGGTCGCAAATTTCGAGAGGCTCATTAATATTCATGAGCCTCTCTATTTGCGACCCCATTGGGAATCGCTAACAGTGTGAAAAACACTGTTGTACATTGGAAATAGCGCCTCGCAAATTGCGAGTTGAAAAAAACTCGCAATTTGTGAGGCGCTATTTCCACGGTCGTACATCTGGCCTTTTAAAGCACGTAAACCGGATTCAGAAATAACACAAGATTTTGGAAAGACTGATTATGCATTGACAATGATATAAAAGATCAGATCACAATAGGAAACGAACTACATGAGTTGTGCAAATGTAGGTTCGCAGTATGCATCTGGATCTGTACAAGATCTTCCTGTTCTAGGATGCACTGGCATATTCTGCTCACCAAAAACTTCTTTTTTGCTAGTTTAATCAGACGTCCAAATATTTGTTAGCGCGCACTTCAGCATTCAAATCAGAATTTTTGTGTTAAATAATGAAATTTTTAGATTTGATCTAGAAACAGCTTTAGTTGTCTTGTCAGCCTCATTAAAAATTGTTAAAAAAAACAATCATATATACATAGATGGACTTTGTCTGAGCCCTGCTACATCCATTGTTTTTTTTCAAGTGTCATTGGCATTTTGTTTCTGCCTATGACAACATACATCTTGGACCAATAGGTCAGCCAACTTCATCCATCGACTCTATTGCAATCCCAGGGAGTGCATTATCCTGACCGCATGTGCACATGCACCTCAGAAACAGCGTGCTTCAGTGCCAGTGCGAGTATGCCAATCTTTTATTTTTAATAGTCTCTGTTCATTTTTTTATTTTTCTTAATATTTGTTCTTTAATATAGCCATCTTGGAGCAGTAAACATTAATACAGCTGCACAATAATATTGCAATATGGTGTCCGATTTTAAATGTACTAGGAGACAGTTTTGAAGTGGCATTTTTCATTCTTTATTAATATTTACCATTCTAAGATGGTCGTTGAGTTGCTTCTAAATGTGGCAGCTATCTTGGAATGATAAAGTATGGTAAATTCCATTTTAATATGGCTACATGCTGCAGAGTTGCACTTTTGGGACATTTGAGACATAGGAAAGGGCCTGTAAGCTGCTTTTGAAGGGGGCTTCTCCATGCCACTGTGATGTACGCATATGCAGTTTGTCCTTACACTCCACTCTGTGACTCAGCAATACAGCTGCTACCACTTCTTTACAGGACTAAAACAGCATTCTCCTCTGTAAGAAACTGAGGGGCATATTAGCAAGGGCGTTATCGCCGCTTTAGCGGCACTTTTTGCCGCTAAAGCGGCGATATTTCTATCGCCCTATTAGCAAGCTGTCGCTAACAGCTGTTAGCGACAGCTTTATGGCGAAAGCGACCGTTTTGGTGCCGCTTTGCATGTCAGCGATATTTATCGCTAATGACATGCAAAGTAGGCGTTCCCAACTAAAAGCGACTGCAAGCAGTCGCAAACACAACTTCCCCCTATTACCAATGCCCGCGAAGCGATAAAAAAACTCGTGCTAACCGCAATTATCGCTGGAATTTAACACCTGCTAAAAACCTGACTTAACCATTCTTGTCAATGGGAGGTGGATTGTAAGGTTAAGTCCTCACCTGCCTATTAGTGAGCTTTTCATTAGCGCAGTGAATTTATCGCTGGATTTCTCGCGCTGTTGCTGGGTTTCGCCGCTATCGCTGGATTTTTTATCGCCTTGGAGATAAGCGTTGATAATAACGCATTATCTCCGCGATGAAATCCAGCGATAGCCGGTGATAAAAAAAACAGCGCTAAGCACGCTTTGCGATAATTTTCGCAAATACTTGGTAATATGCCCCTGGGTTATTAGTTGAGAGGGGTGGAAACCCCACTCAAATAGTAAATACAATCCGTGTCAAAGTGAACACAAAAAGTAACTAAGTTAATAACTTGTGCTTAACCCTCTGGTAGCTAGGCACAAAAGTAGTCAGGTTTACGTCAGAGGCAATGTGTAAAGTATTTATGCAACACTCAAACAGTAATAGTGTTAAAATACATAAAACACAACACAAGAAAAAAATTCCACACTAATTTAGATAAATCAAGTGCATTTTAATAAATAAAAGGACAATAAAACAAATGAAATCCAGTCAGTAGAACTGGAGTAATGAATTTTATGTTTTTTTGTGTGAAAAATAGCTCTTAAATTATCAAAGCGCCAACTGTGGGTATCTGGTCATGTGAGACTGGGACAAAGTCAAACCTTAAAGCTGACCACAATGGAGCACGGGTCAGATAAAGGGGGTGGATTGAGCGCCGTCTTGGCTTACCTTCGGATGGTAGAGTCTCAGCGGAGCAAGGTATCAGGCTGTATCCAAGGATGCGTGGTAGACTATGGGGAGCCACTGGCCGTGGTCTCAGAGAAGCCATTGGCGAACGCAGCAAAAAGCTGCATGTGGGAAAAGCCAGAGTTCCAGGCCAAGCAGTTCATCGATGATAGTTGTCATTGAGCCCAGTGAAGATTTCTAACTTCGGACTCAAAAGTTTTTCTGGAACTTGGATTTACCCAGCAGGACGAGGCTGAAGGCTGTAGCCGGAGAGGGCTCCACGAGGCAGGATCCCACTGCTGGGAGGTCCCGCTGAAGAGGATTTGCTGCTGTGGAGAAGAATGTAACAGGAGTTACTGTGAAGTCAGGCCAACTGGAGATGCACTTTGGGCAGATCTGCTGGTAGGTAGGTCACAAACTTCAATCTGTTCTCCGGGCAGATTTTAGTGAAACATTTGATAAGCCCCAGCAACAGTTTTCGAGGCCTCAGGATCTTGTTATGTCCCTGTAGATCATAGAGGATGGGTGCCAACTAGCCCTTAGAGTCGCTCTGGTGGTCCTGGATTCAAGGAGCAGGCCCAGTCTTCCTTATTCAGACAGCAGTGCAGCAAGGCAGTCTTTTCAGAAGCAGGGTAGTCCTTCTACTGAATCCTCCACAGGTACAGGAGTGTAGTGAAGAGTGGTTCTGGAGGGTCCAATATTTATACCCAGTGTCTGACTTTGTGAATATGGGGACATCCTATTCTACCCCTACCTCTGGTTTTGGAAAGTTCTTCTTCTGTCAAGGCTCTAAACTGTCTGGGGCGACAAAAGGCTTGTAAAGTATCACAAGTGTTTAGCAGTTGTTGTAAGCTTTATTCTAAACCAATAATTAGATATAGCAGTTGCCGTAATCATCACGTCCAGCTAGCTCTTCCACCTACGCAAAGAACTGTTCCCGTCCCAACAATCTCAAATTCCCCCTGTTGCCTAGGAGAGGTGAGCGTGCTGATACAGAGGTGAACATTCCATAACAACAATAAAATTGCATAACATAACAAACCTGGTGTTAGGTTTCTTTGAGTGTGCTGGAGGCAAGCCCTTTGAATTGTAAGTGGCCCATCCTGCCCACTCCTAGTCCCTTTTGTGCCATTGTCTGGGAGAAATATACAAACCCCAACAGCAGAGTGATTCACAGTCATGTGACCCAGGATATTGGCAGAAGGCTCAAATGGTTAGGACAAGAAAATGTCAACTTTCTAAAAGAGCCATTTTCAGAATTGTGACTTAAAAATCCTACTTTAATACTAAAGAGGATTTACAATTAGTGTGAGTCTAAATAGTACAATCATATCTGCTCCCAATCCAAAGTTAGCACTTATTAAATGTAATAAGGTAACTCAATGTTAGTCAACGGGAGAGATAGGCCTTACCACAGTGAAAAAAGAGCACAAGCACTTTAGTACTGGTTAGCAGTCGTAAAGTGCACAGAGTCCTATGGCCAACAAAAAAAGAATTCAGCAAAAACAGGAAGTGTGAAGGCAAAAGGTTTGGGGGTGACCCTGCAGAGAGTTCCAGGTCCAACATCCTCTTTACTTGTAAATTGAATGTTTGTGATGTTAACACAAGCTTTTGTCAGTGAATTAATATTTTAGTGTCAATGTAAATGATTTTTTTAAAGACCATTTCTTACGCAGTGCATGAATGATAATCATCAGTACTGTTTTAATATATTTACTCAAGAAAATACAAAAAATGCTTATTTTAAGGACATGACATTTTGTCATTTGACCTGGTAGTGGGTCTGCTGTGCACCTCCAAAAAGGAAAGTATTTCACCACTATTGCAGCTATCACCGTTTATGTTTGTTCTGCTGGAAATGCCCTTTTTGCAGGGTTATGTCCAAGTTTTTTTTTTGCTTCTTCCTCCTATTTTTCCTGATGTGTTTTGTTGGCTTTAGGACTCTGGGCACTTTACCACTGCTGATCAGTGCTAATGTGTATATGCTCTCTGTGTAAATTATGATTATGATTGGTTATCCATGATTGGCATATTTGATTTAACGGTAAGTCCCTAGAAAAGTGCACTGAGTGTGCCAGGGCCTGTTAATCAAATGCTACTAGTGGGCTTGCAGCACTGGTTGTACCACCCACATGAATAGCCCTGTAAATGTGTCTCAGACCCACCACTGTAGTGTCTGGCACCTCTCAGGTAGGCCCAAGGCACCCCCATGGTCAGGGTGCAGTGTATGTGAAAGGTAGGACATGTGCTGGTATGCTTTATATGTCCTGATAGTGAAATACTGCCAATTTCGTTTTTCACTATTGAAAGGCTAATCTGTCACATAGGCTAACATGGGAGTTGCTTTATAACATCTTACAAGTATAACTTTCCATTGGGAAAAGATAGAGAAATGGAGTTTAGGCTCTCTGAACTCAGAATTTACTAACACATCTTTTGGTAAAGATGGTTTTTCAATTGTGTGTTTGTAAATGCCACTTTTAGAAGGAGGCATTTTCTTGTTTTACCATTCTGTGTGCCTCTGCTGGTTTGTGTATTGGCTGTTTGGTTTTGGAGTGACAGGGGCTGGAGATATGCATTCACTGTAGACAGTCACAAGGGGGGTTGAGGTGTGTCCTGCCTTTCCTGTGTGATTCATACCCAGGTTGAATAGGCCTTGTCTGCATTTAGAGAAGTCGGAGGGGTTTCACTAGCACCTGGTGTCTCCTTTGCACAATACTGTCTCCACCTCCTGTAGTGAAGCTAGGCCAGAGAGGACAGCACTGATTTGGACCTGGCTCAGAGACCCTTGCCACAAAGAAAACCAAGAGAAAATGGGGTATAAGTGTTGGACCTTAAACCCCAGAGAATTATATTACTTCTGGAATCAAGAGGAATCTCCGCCAAGGAGAAGAGCTAGAGAGCTGTGAGGAGGAGTACTGCCCCTTTGCTATATGTGCTTTGTGGATTGGCCTGCAGTTGCTTCTTCCACCAAGGAGAGGACAAAGGACTGGACTTTGCTGTGTATCCTGCTTGTGAAGTTTCTCCAAGGGCTTGTGTGTGATTGCCTCTTGTTAAGAAGTGTTAGGGAAACAAAAGACTTCCTACAAATCTGTTGGTGCTGCTAGACTTTGCCACCTGTGAGTCCTACCCTTGCCTGAGGTGCCTCCCTCCAGTTAAAGGGCCTCAGAAGTGGGTTTTGCAGCTGATCTCCGCAAGAACCGGCAAGAAGCAACACCACAAAGCCTTGCAAAGCCTCTCGGCAATGACGCCGGATGATGCAATGCCTCGCCAAGTCCCGCAGAACAGCTGAAAGCCTCTCGGAACCGAAGCTGGATGACGCGAAGCCTTGCCAAGTCCCACTGAACAGCTGCCAGCTTCTCGGAACCAATGCTGGACAACGCGAAGCCTCGCCACACAGCCCCCAGCACCAACGCTCGACGGCAAGAAGCCTCGCAAAGTGACGCATCACCTCCGGTGTGTCACGCATTATACCGATGCGCCAAGATTTTCCACGCATTACCCACAAACCAGAACCGTCTTGGATTTCGATGCCTCACTTCCCCCAACAGTCTGGATTCGACGCATCACCTCTCCTGCATGAAGCAGAACTGTCACATCGCCTCCCCAAGAACTCAGGAACTGACGCATAGCTGGGTTATCTGGCGCTTCCCTTCTCTGTGGCTGTTTGGCCTTGTGAATTCTGACGCATCTACAGGTACTTTTGTTAAAAATCACGCATCCCTAGTTTTCTATGGACCAAGTTGCTTGAAACCTTTTAAAGTCATATCTTGATACATGTATGGTGGATTTTTATCGGTTTGGTCTTGTTTGGTTTAGATCAAGATACTTTATTTTTCTAAACTGGTGTAGTGTCCACTTGTGGTGTTCTCACTGTGTTACTCTGTGTCTCGGTGCAAATACTTTAAACATTGCCTTTGAGATAAGCCTGTCTGCTCACACCAAGCTACCAACGGGTTAAGCAGGGGTTATCTAAAGTGTGTAATCCCTTTATCCTGACTAGAAGCAAGGGTCCCTGCTTGGACAAAGGTGCACACCTCTGCCAACTAGAGACCCCCATTTCTAACATATCCCTTTTCTCTTTCATGTAATTAATTTCACACTTGGCCAATGGCATAGGGCAGGTGGCGAGCGTTATTTACAGAGCTGAGTCGACCAGCCCAATTGGACTTCAGGGAGCAGACTGTGCCAATGTAAGCAAGACACACCAAGGATTATTAGCTACAGGGAACATGAGGGTTCTGGACTCGACACCTCCATGACCGCAAACAAGAATTGTTCCACCTCATAGTCACTGAGTTTCACTTTTGTCACTTGAACCACCAACGACATCAAGAAATCAGAAGCCATAGTGTTCTTATAAAATGCATAAAAGGGTCACATTTCAAAATGAAGCACACAATTGCGGGCTAAAATATGACTCTATTATCAATTGAAGAAAATAACAGTTGAACTTCAGCAAAAAATAGAAATGTCAAATAAGTTTTTGATGCAGCAATATGCTAGCCCTTATCTGCAAAGGCTTATATTGCCACAGTTGTGAAGGTCTATGGGGCACTAGGGCTTGTGCTACAGTAAAATTTCGGCTGAGGGGTCCCACGCTGTAACTTGAAACCACATCAAACTCTGGGTGCTTTTACGGAACTATGGATATATAGTTACAGTGCTAGCATTTTATTCTTGCCTGATTAACAGGGTTCGAGTCGAGGGTAGACGTGGGAAGATGCCATCTACCCACTATTTTCAGAGGGTAGATGCCGTCTACCCTGCTGCAAAGCTGGCCACTTTCAGCGGAGTGCCATGTTCTTTTCCTACTTCTCCCGGAATTCACAGAATTATGCTGAACTCATCCTGGTGTCATTTTCTGACACCGGGACACTTTAAGCAGCACCTGCACATTGTCTGCATTTATTCCGAGCAGCAATGTGCAGGCAGGGAAGGGGCTTATCAGATTCCAGCTTCGACTATAACAAAAGCCAGAGTTAAGGGGCAATTAGGCCTCTTTTTCTTGGAGTATCCTGGCTGGGAGCTATTGGGAGCCTTGCACCTAGATGCAATGCAATGCTCATATCCTCCACTTAACAGGTACTTAAGAGAGAAATGCTTTTGACTTTGTTCAGTCCCTGTATATAAGAGATATGCATACACTGTAAGAATGTCAGAAGTGTTGGTCACCCCTGGATTTAAACAAATAATTTAAATACCACTATTTTGTTTTATTTCTTTTATAGCGCTTTAGCACTACTCATTCCAATGCAGGGTGTCAGAGAGCTTTATATGGCACGTACAGATTATACATTGACAATAAATCATATGTGTGTACATCAATATAAAGGATTTGTTACATAAACAGTGAGCGTTACAAGCTGTAGGAGCCACATGTCCTTCATACCTCACTGTGCTATATTAGAAGGATTATAATTTATGAACTGCAAGTAACAAAAAGACCTCTGTCTTAAAAGCAGTAACCCACTTACCCATTACATAAAATAACAATCTGTCATGTGCATGTTACATAATGTGCTTTGCAGGAGACATATTAACCTTTAATGATACTTTGATTAAAAATGAGGACTAGACAAAACACAGATCTTGTGTTCGACTTAAAATCCAAACAAAGGAGACCTTACTTGATCTGGAGGGTTGAGAGGACCCTTCGTGTACGAAGGGGATATGGAGGGAAACGTCCTCCCAAAAGAATCAGTTTAACCAACAAGTATCCCACCAGGGGTCATGGGGTGTTTTTTTCCAAAACAGAGTACACGGGATAGAGGGGTGGGTCACCCCGAGTAGGTATGCTAGCTCAGCATGACTAGTGCGGGGAAGGAAAAAATTCCTTTTTATATATAACCCTCACACACTCTAGTAGTGTCATGCCTCATCGTCGGGTTCACCCTGACTCCTAAAGATCAGGGTGGGCTCGACCGTATTTCAGGGAGCACTTATTAGAAGGGTGACCAGGGGGCTTAACTAGAGATTAAAAATCCCTCACCTTCTCCTAGGTATCCCTTTATTCGTGGAGATGGTGGGGAGAGTAAAAATAAGAGCTTACGGGTAATGTATTATATTGTATTGTAATTGCATTTATATAGCGCTTACTACCCCTGACGAGGCGTTGAAGCGCTTTTTCGGCAAGTAGCACGCTACTACGGAACCCATAAAGGATTAGGGTTTGAATTAGTATAGTGAAAGTTGAAAGTAATTTCAGTGGTGGATAGGTTAGTCAGTTATTTGGATTCAGAAGGATAGCGGAGGAATAGAAGAGAAAAAAAGGTTTGCATTTATATAGCGCTTGTTACCACTGATGGGGTGTTAAAGCGCTTTTTTCGGCGAGTAGCACGCTTCTCCGGAACCCATAAAGGATTAGTGGTGAATTAGTATAGTGAAATATGAAAGTAATTTGAGTGGTGGATATTAGTCAGTTATTTGGATTGAGAAGGATAGCGGAGGGATAGAAGAGGGAAAAAAGGTTTGCATTTATATAGCGCTTGTTACCCTTAATGGGGTGTTGAAGCACTTTTTTGGCGAGTAGCACGCTACTCCGGAACCCATAAGGATTAGTGGTGAATTAGTATAGTGAAATATGAAAGTAATTTGAGTGGTGGATATTAATCAGTTATTTGGATTGAGAAGGATAGTGGAGGGATAGAAGCTGAAAAAAGGTTTGCATTTATATAGCGCTTGTTACGCCCGATGGGGTGTTGAAGCGCTTTTTTGGCGAGTAGCACGCCACTCGGGAACCCATTAAAGGATTAGTGTTGAATTAGTATAGTGAAATATGAAAGTCATTTGAGTGGTGGATATGTTAGTCAGTTATTTGGATTGAGAAGGGTAGCAGAGGGATAGAAGAGGGACAAAGGTTTGCATATATATAGTGCTTGCTATCCCTAATGAGGTGCTTTTTTCGGCGAGTAGCACGCTACTCTGGAACCCATAAAGGATTAGTGGTGAATTAGTATAGTGAAATATGAAATTTGAGAAATGGACATGTTAGTCTGTTATTTTGATTGAAAAGGATAGAGGAGGGATAGAAGAGTGAAGGATTTAGACTTATTTTTTTGGGAGGTCATAGCAGTAGTGGGAGGTTTTGGATGAGTAAAAAGGGATGTGGAGGGGAAGAGTCAGAGGGAAGAGTTTAGAAAGGCTAGTTTTGGGGGATCAGTACAGTAAAGGAGGTGTCAGATGGTGCAAGGAGGGGTAGATTAGGGGAGAATCGAGAAAGAGCTATTTTGGGGATCATAGTAGTGGTATGGGGTTTGAGATGAATGAGAGAGTGGATGTGGAGGATATATTGATAGAGGTATAGGGTGAGAAATAGGGTAGTGCATTGGAAAGAGTAGTAGAAAGAGGTTTGAGATGAGTCAGAGAGTTGAGGTAGACGATATATTGAGAGAGGTATAGGGTGAGAAATAGGGTAGTGAATTGGATATGCTGAATTAGAAGAAAGTAATAAATATATAGATCCATAAGTACATGGAAAGTTTATAGATGCATAAAGGAAGTAAGTATATGTAGATTAAAGATATTGATAGAGTTATAGGGTGAGAAATAAAGCAGTGCATCGAATATGCTTATTTTTTTGGAGGTAGGAAAGTAATAAATATATAGATCCAAGTACATGGAAGGTACATAGATGCATAAAGGAAGGAAGTATAAGTAGATTAAAGATGCATTCGATAAACTCTGGTTTTCAAGTGTTGTACTTAAATTTTTTTTTTTTTTTTAAAGCATAATTATTCTACATGTTTATACAAAGCAATACACATATATAGGTCATATCTATAGTACAAATAAATGCTTATATACAGAGGAATATGCTGTATATTTCTGTTTGCGTATGGTGCTTATGAGGGGAAGAGCCAATTCTTGAGTAGTTTTCTGAAGATAAGGTGGTTGTCAGTGGATCTTATGTTGGGGGGTAAAGAGTTCCATATTTTGGCTGCTTGAACAGAGAAGGATGTGCCACACATGCTTTTTTTCTTGTATCTTGGGATTTTGAGGCGAGGTGCCACTCTAGAGCGGAGGTTCCTATGATGAATGTGTTTGGTGATTTTATTCCTGATGAAGAGCGGCCCCATTCCATGTATCGCTTTGTGGGTGATACAAAGCAGCTTCAATGTGGATCTTCTGGCAACCGGTAACCAATGCAGGGCTTTCAAGGCAGGGGAGATGTGGTCTCACGGTTTGATATGCAAGAGTAGTCTGGCGGCCGAGTTCTGAATCCGTTGTAGTCTTTTCATAGTCGTTAAAGGTGATCCGTGGTAGAGGCTATTGGCGTAATTGAGTTTGGACAGAACAAGGGAGATGGTAGCTTGGACCTTGTGTGTAAATCCCAAATGGGGGAAGATTCGTCGCAGAGTTTTTATAGTAACAAAGCTTGATCTTGCAAATTTGTCTACTTGGGCATTCATCAATAGCTTGGAGTCCATGGTCATTCTGAGATTTCTTACTTCCTTTAATACTTTAGGCGGTGATTCCAGTTCATCAGGCCAGGCGGCAAGCGGGTCATAATATTTCCAATCACCACACATGAATATTTCTGTTTTGGAAGCATTCAATTTGAGATGGCTCCAAGTCATCCATTGATCCAAGGCTCTGAGACCACTGAAAATTGGCGAGTTTCCAATGTCTTTCGGGCATTCCAGTTGAAGGAGTATTTGTGTGTCATCTGCATAGTTATAGCATGTGAGGTGAAATTAATTGATCAGTACCGGTAATGACTTCATGTAGATGTTGAAAAGCATGGGTGAGATGATAGAGCCTTGAGGGACCCCAGATTTTGTGGAGTTCGGCTTGGACGAGAAAGGTGGGGTATGGATGACATTAGTTCTGTTTCGGAGGTAGGACGTGATCAAGTCTAAAGCAGTCCCCTCTATGCCGGCTTCGTAGAGTCTTTGTATCAGAGTGTGATGGTCAACCATGTCAAAGGCAGCCGAGAAGTCCAAGAGGAGTAGCGCAGCAACCCCGTTGCGGCCCTGCTGTGGACTATTATGGTCCTATGACCCTATATCAAACCAACATGTTTGAGCCCTACTCTAAGGCCTAGAAAGGTCCAGGGCTTTCATCAGGGTAACAGATCTCTCCAGCAAATATGTTATTCTCTAGAGTTATCTTACCATTATTATTATTCCCTGAGATTTAGCTGGCACACAAAGATCTTTGCAGCAGGTGCCTTAACCCCATAAGATATTTTGAAATACAGACATCGCGACCAATTAAGCAGAACGAATTTAGTGAAGCGTTTCTCCTTGTTGCCAGTTTCTTTGTGGCAGGGTTTAAAAAAAAAAAATGTATAAATTGAGGCCCAGTATTTTTGAACATCCCCAAAGCAAAACCTAATTTGTTAAATATTGTAATGCGCTCAAATCTACTCATGATAGATCTGCTAAACATATGTGAGGTCTTAAGATCTGATGTCACTTGCTGTGAAGCCATGGGTTGTGATGCCACTTCCTGCGATGCCACATGCGATGCCACATGCCATGATGTCACTTTCTGTGATGTCACTTTCTGATGTCACACATGGTGATGTCACACGTGGTGATTTCAAGCACGGTGATGTCGCACACGGTGATGTCACACCCATTCTTCCTAACTTGGTGAGTCCCCCCACTTCCTTTTTTAGGACTTTAGCCCTGCTGATAAGCTCAGCTGCTGCTCGTTTACAGAGCAACCACGGGAAGGGTGGCTGCAAGACGTGCTGTAATGGAGGACCCACAATCTATCAGGGCTATCTAAATGGTGGGCTATAAGTTTTTAGTGAGCCCCTTTGTTTTAGATGAGTTTGAAAGAGCGTCCATTAGCACTGGATTGCCAACATCTGCATTTGTAATGAAATCTCCATCCATTTACCATTTCATTGAATAACCTTTGACTGACTCCAAGAAAAAACACTTAAATCACAAATTTAAACTTTTTTATAATTACTATGTGTCCCATTTGTAAAGCATGACAATCAAATAATTGCTCTGTCTTAAAATGGATCAAATTGTATTCATTTTACAAGTGGATAAACCTTTGGACTCACTTAACATCTACAGATCTTCCCTCCTTAAAATCAACATTGGGTCATATGACGAGGGCCCCACAAAAGGTTTTATGAACCTGGCTCCCAAGCATGTTGCAATCATTGTAATCGGGCATGCAAAAATGGTTAAAATATTCATGCTAATTACAATAAAATTTAAAAGTCAAATAAAAACAATTATGCAATGAGTAGACAGAAATAAGGGCAAAAAGAAACAAAAAAAGTGAGAGAGATAACGAAGTTCCTTTTATTGTGGCTAGGGCTTAATTGATGGATTGATTATTTGTACAACGATTAACACAGGATAACTTGTTTTAACAGCAATCGGAGATGAGGAAAAAATGAAAAGCGAACACACCAAAAGAGACAGGCAATCATTTAAGGGTATTCAACAGCTGTAGTTGTTTCACATCTGTTGGTAAATTGTAATCGTATTTATATAGCACTTACGTCCTATGAAAAGGCATTGAAGCACTTTTTTCAGCAAGTAGCATGCTACTCCGGAACATAAGATTAGTAATTAGCAGGTTAGTACAATTTTTGCTTTGTGTTTTTTCTTGTGGGGTAGTTGTGTAACGATGGTGCTCTTGATTTCTTGTGTGTTTAGTAGATTTTGGGGTAGGGATCGAATGATAGAAGTGGATTTGAAAAGAGGAAGTACTGAGTTGTTTTGTAAATGATGGTCATATGTGCTTTTTAGTTGGGTAGCATGGTTTAAAAAGCATTGGCATAGCCAATAGGCCTCACCTTTTGGTTTGCCAATATGTTTTAGCCATGGTGTACATTAGTGTGGCTGCTGTTCAGTATGGTTTAAAGTTAGTGGGGTAAAGCGGCGTGGTATGGAGTGTCCTACAGTGGAGTAGAGGAAGGCTTACTCATTTATCGTTGGATAGCATCCTTAGAATATGTCTGCTCATACCAAAAAGTTGTTTATTTTCGTGTATGTTTGCATTGTCCAGCATTCCGTCCATCAATTGTTTCTTTTGCATATGTCGCCCTAAGTGGGAAGGCTATGCCCAGACGTGGGTCCCGTGCTCACTACACCACTGGATTCAAGCTAGCCTGGCTGGTGAAGGGTGATACCCTGAAACCGGTCCCAGGATGCTTGTTTCCGGTCCAGGGAGGACCTGGCTTGGCAGTTCGGGCTGGCCTGTTCCCACAAGGAACAGGGTCAAGACTGATTTGCATATGGCTGGATCCAAACTGGGGTGGTGTGGTGAGCAAAAGAATGATGGATTTAACCCAGATCCATGTGACTGGGGGTGAATGTTCGCATTGTCCAGCATTCCGTCCATCAATTGTTTCTTTTGCATATATCGCCCTAAGTGGGAAGGGTATGCCCAGACGTGGGTCCCGTGCTCACTATACCACTGGATTCAAGCTAGCCTGGCTGATGAAGGGTGATGCCCTGAAACCGGTCCCAGGATGCTTTTTTCCGGTCTAGGGAGGACCTGGCTTGGCAGTTCGGGCTGGACTGTTCCCACACGGAACAGGGTAAAGACTGATTTGCATATGACTGGGTCCAAACTGGGGTGGTGTGGTGAGCAAAAGAATGATGGACTTAACCCAGATCCATGTGACTGGGGGTGAATGTCTGCATTGTTCAGCATTCCGTCCATCAATTGTTTCTTTTTCATATGTCACCCTAAGTGGGAAGGGTATGCCCAGACGTGGGTCCCGTGCTCACTGCTCCACTGGATTCAAGCTAGCCTGGCTGATGAAGGGTGATGCCCTGAAACCGGTCCCAGGATACTTGTTTCCGGTCCAGGGAGGACCTGGCTTGGCAGTTCGGGCGGAACTGTTCCCACAAGGAACAACGTCAAGACTAATTTGCATATGGCTGGGTCCAAACTGGGGCGGGGTGGTGAGCAAAAGAATGATGGATTTAACCCAGATCCATGTGACTGGGGGTGAATGTCTGCATTGTCCAGCATTCCGTCCATCAATTGTGTCTTTTGCATATGTCGCCCTAAGTGGGAAGGGTATGCCCAGACGTGGGTCCCATGCTCACTACACCACTGGATTCAAGCTAACCTGGCTGATGAAGGCTGATGCCCTGAAACCGGTCCCAGGATGCTTGTTTCCGGGCCAGGGGGACCTGGCTTGGCAGTTCGGGCTGGACTGTTCCCACAAGGAACAGGGTCAAGACTGATTTGCATATGGCTGGGTCCAAACAGGGGTACTGTGGTGAGCAAAAGAATGATGGATATAAGCCAGATCCATGTGACTGGGAGTGAATGTTTGCATTGTCCAGCATTCCGTCCATCAATTGTTTCTTTTGCATATGTCGCCATAAGTGGGAATGGTATGCCCAGACGTGGGTCCCGTGCTCAGTATACCACTGGATTCAAGCTAGCCTGGCTGATGAAGGGTGATGCCCTGAAACCAGTCCCAGGATGCTTGTTTCCGGTCCAGGGAGGACCTGGCTTGGAGGTTCGGGCTGGACTGTTCCCACAAGGAACAGGATCAAGACTGATTTGCATATGGCTGGGTCCAAACTGGGGTGGTGTGGTGAGCAAAAGAATGATGGATTTAACCCAGATCCATGTGACTGGGGGTGAATGTTTGCATTGTCCAGCATTCCGTCCATCAATTGTTTCTTTTGCATATTTGTGTGTATGGCATCATGATTCAACACTATAGTTAAAAATATATGTACGTTAAAATTTGTACGTGTATAACCAAAGGTTTAACAACAAATGTTTTATTGAGGAAAGGTAGCATTTCTTTTCCATTGGAATATTGCCGTTTATGCATGTTTAAAATAGAAACCAAAGTAGTTTGCAATTCTCCTTGTACACGCTCCTTTTACAAGGTTTAAATAAAAATCATGCTGCCTTGTTTTAGCAATAAAAATGCAACAAATTACTGATTTGAAACACATTTGTTTTTGGAGTTAGAAGGGATTAAAACATTTGCAACAGATGGTTAAACAGCACTATTGTGTCAAGTGAAGCTTTTAGCCTACCCTTAGCAACTTTCCAAGCACTCACACTTTATTTGGTGCGAAGCGGGGACATGATGGAGTCGCGCAGGGACAGGATGGAGTTGCACGTGGACTGAAGGGGAAAAACACTTTCAGCCTGTGTTTTTGGAAGTAGCTTGCTTTGATATGCAAATCAGTAAATTAGCTTATCTATTAAAATAGTCATCGCAGAGCCAAACTGCATGTGTATGGTTTGAGGCAAGAGGCAACTGCAATAAATCACAGGATGTTAAACCTCCCACAGAGATAGGACCCTGGTTCCCAAGATTAAAAATCTCACGAAGTAGCTATTTAGCCATATCTGTTGTTTTATTGTGTTTATTCCTTACAAGCATTCAAAGATATAGTTTCCCAAAGTGTCCATCACATCAAGCAAGCATTTGTGCTCTTAAAAACTGCAATGTTTTTCTTTAAAGGGAGCGTCAATGTGCTTTTAAAAAAGAGTTTACTTGCTTCAAAAGCATAGTGCTTATCCCCTTTTATGAAACAAGGGCTGCAGGTGCTCTTGTGCCCTCCTGAGCACAGCTGGACTGGGAACAGCAAACAGTCCTGGCAGATTGCTGCTCGACCGGCCCAGGAGCCGGTGGAGGTGCAGGCGGGGAGGGGGGAGGAGGGTGTGCTAGTGAGAAGCACTGCTCCCGCTTTTGTTACAGGGGGCCGATATTGCAGCACTGCTGCAAAACCGTCCACCAGTAACAACAGTGGACCTCACGGGTATAAAACAGGCCCCCACCACTCTGGCCCACCGAGGAAATGCCCGGTGCCCGCTATGGCCAGTCTGGCCCTGCTCCTAAGGCTCTTTCACAGGAGAAGGCAGCACAGCTGCAGCTTCAATTGATGGCTAAAATCCGCCATGAGAAGCGTACAAAATAAACTGAAAGCTTGTTCGGGCAGTGTCTGGGAACACTTGGGTACAAAAGAGACTGGATGCAGCTGGATGCTTAGAGTGTGGAACAGCACCACAAGACCTTAAGGTGCACCATAGAATATAAGGTGAAGAGTGTCAGAAAGTTGGAATAGTAAAGGCACTAAAAACCCAGCTACACCTGGGAACTGCTGAAGGATATTACCTTAAATATTGCCGGAACTCCTAACCCTGGAAGTAGTGCCTGTTTCACAGACTCTAGAGATAGGGGTGAAGGCGGTAAAAGCAATAGGCTGTAAGCACTGTGTGCTGCATGGAGCTGGTCAGTTTTAGGCCGGTGCGGCTTGTGCACACTTGTCGTTTACCTCTCCCGCAGACCTCTTTAAAAAGACAAACTGCTTTAGCCCGCCTTATAAAAAAGATATAGCCTCAATCTCGCAGAAGCGACTCAGTTCAGACTGGGTGTGGCTTGCAACCAGGAGAGTCCCCCCACACCTCAAAAAAAATACTCAATCTCATCACCCCATAAGGGGAAGAAACAATCTGCTATAGTATACTTGAAGGTACATGAGGCCTGGATGGGAAAGGGTGCCGCATGTTTTGATTAAAAAGAAGAAAAAGTACTACTTACCTTCACAAACAGCAACAAGCATAAAAGCCAAACCAGCAAGAAAAAAATCAGTCATTAATTTCACTGCCAGCCCGTGTGTTCGAGAGATCTTCAAAAGTTCAGCAAAAATTTGATTTCTTAAAAGATCCGGGCAATGTTATTTTTTCTAAGCCATGAGACTCTAACACCCTTCCAGATCCTATATTACCAATAAAAACCAGCAACAGCCTAGATCAGCCTGCTAAAATAAAGTTGGTACCCCTAGAAGACCAAATCAAGGGATGTTCAAAATCGGAACAGGAGGAGAGTACAGAGTGCGTGGGGTTCAGTCAGTGATCTGGAACTTCTGTAGCTAATACCTGTGTCACGAAACAGCAAGAACAACAGCAATCATGCGCCTTTCAATTTCAAAGTCTTCTTCTAATGAACTGTACTCCGATTCCAATAGAAGCAAATGTATAAATGAACAGGGGAATAAAGTCAACAGGGTCAAAACCATTAACCCAAAAAGGACCTGGAACAACGGAGACCAATATAGCGGACCTAGAACCTGGATAGGACATACCATCAACCACCCAAAATAAACAAGACGAGCAGAGAGAAAAATCAGTGGATTCCTCACCTTCACGTCAGGATCCATCAGCAGTGAAAGATGTAAGCTCAGTTTGGGATATTTTGCTTAGGACATCGCAGCTAACTCTTGATGCCCTAACTTATCAATTAAATAAAATAAATGGTCAAATTGACCTATTGAATATAATAGCGGCCTCAATATCAGAAATTGACCAGAAACTGTTTGAACTAAACAGTCTAATTATTCATGCACAAAAATATGCAGCTTTAACTACGATAGATTGCAGATGTGCCCCAATGGTCAACAAACTGTTTACAATTCCAGAGGCTTTGTCCACATTGAAAGAAGATCTAAAAACTAATTTAAAGTCCCTATGGAATGGTAAATACTAACAGCATGAAGGGCAACAAAATCAGGTAATGGCAGGCTGTAGGACTCCCAAAAAAGAAAAGGATACGAAAATGAAATAAAAATGGAAGTCCCCTGGCAGGGCAGGACACCAGTCCAAAGTGCAGTTGATATGGGTGGGGAACCACTTCAAAGTCCAGTGGATACAGAGGCTAAGCCTTCCCTTAGTGTGGCATCTGCCCTACCCATACAAACTGGTCAAGGAGCCAGTGAGTCTCAAACAGTCTGTCAATCTTTTTCAGAACCAGGAACAATCAACGAGCAAGTATAGTAATGGCACAAGGTCGTACCTCAACAAATCAGCGGTGCAAAGAAACCATTTCTATGCAAGAGGACGAAACACCCGACAAAAACGATAAGCTCTGGAAAGCAAATACTAAGCCCCTCCCGATTTTTTACAAAGTAAAAGAAGACCAACAAGAGAAGAAAATTACCGCAGAAAAAACAGACCGGGTGGATACCAAGGCTACATCACCTCCCTGTAAAGAGGTTGGCACCAAAGGTAAGCAATCAGGGAAAGAAATGGACCATAAGGAGCCACAGCAACTACAGAACGTAGTACAGCAAAAGGACACAGACACAGCAGAAGTAGAATACATAAAAGCATAGTGATGATCATGGCAGCCTGAATCCCAGCCTGGCGGAACCTGGAATAACTCAATATAAAAAATCTATGTCGCCCAACCCATCGCCAAATATTTTTAAAAAAGATGATCATAAGATAGTCAGCTCATTATGTAGTGGTAACTCAACATCAAAAACAATGTGTACCCCTACATATCAATCAAGAGGGAAGCACGATATTCTCAGCAGAGGAAACATTCTTAAAGTCTTACAGGCTGTTCCCTACCTAGCAAAGATACCTTCAGAAGACATAAAATCTATTGAATTTATAGGACCAGTGGATAATAAGGTTCAAGAATCAATGTTTGTTACATGGGCATGCAGTCTTACAGCAAAAATGGTACTTCAAGAAAAAGACTGCCTATTGGACTGGGTCATCAAAATTTCATTGGACCTTTTACCTGCCTATCCAGCACCTTTTGCCTCAACAAATGGGAATCACGATTTAATACCTCAGGAAACATCAAACAAATGTACTTGATCTTGAAAAATCCTGAAGGGAGTACATCCACTACAACATCACCGCATCAAAAAATCCAAGACTGTATCAGACTAAAATGAGCAGATGAAGTTAAACATAGGCTGCCTAACAGAAGCCTTGCACTGTATTAATTATTTATGACACCACAAAGTTCACAAAACAAAAAATCTGTAACATCCTTTGAAGTAGGAACTTTAAGCATTTTCTCTTGGAACATCAATGGTGCCTAAACCAAAATTCAGGATAAAAACCTTACAGACCATCTGAAAGATAACTATATAATATGTTTTCAAAATACGTGGGCATTACAACCGTTCCCAATCAAAAGCTATGTAGGGTTTTCCTCCCCTGCTGTGAAAAGGAAAAAATCTGGACGCCCAAAGGGGGGCTTGCTCACCTGTGCAGCAATAGCACAGCAGTTGGAATTTGAGCAGGTGAACTCAGAATAATACAACTTAAAAAATGGCATAAAACCAGTAATAACCCTCTCTTCCTGGTTCATCTCTATATTCCACCGAACTCAAGAACAAGGACCTCAACTGTATCGGAACTTCTAAATGTAATTCTTCCTAGTTCACAAGAAGGGCCACTCTCAGATATTTTGGTAACGGGGGATTTCAACATGAACTTGCTGAACCCATTCACGCGAGATGAGCAAATACATCAGCAGGACTATCTGTGGTCTGTCCCAATACAGTCTACAAGGGACACAAATAAAAGATCAAGAGATGCGAAGGCAATCGCACAAGTAAAAGATTTTGAATCCATTGGTCTAAGAGTTTTAAACAGGAGGTATCAGCAAGACTCTTCCCCACAGTGGACATATTATTCCACATTCACAAATTCCACTCTAAATCGTGCTCTTGTACCAAGTTGAATCATTCGAGTCATGGGCAGCAAACAATTGAAATTAGTGCCCAAAGCTGTCTCTACCAGAAAGCACCCCTCCTACTAGGGGACTTAGTACTACTAATTACTGGAGGCTTAGATGGTCAGAAGTCACAAAAAGCAGAATTAAAGACACAGCTCAAACTGTAGCAAACTTTTGCTTTTGTAAAGATTCACTGAATCCAACTGCCAAGTGGTCTTTCTTCATTGAAGAATTAATAGATAATCAACAAATCTCCAAGTGCATATGGCCAACAAGAAAAATAACAAATTTAGAAGAACAAAGGAAAATCAAAGTATCAGCATATTGCCGTGCAGTTAGAAATGATAGCAATTGATCTTGGAGATGCAACAAGGAATATCTGTGTGACCAAGCGCTCTGAAGTACCTTTAATACTATAAATAAAAATTGCAGGAAAGTAGTGTGGGAAGTAAAATCAAAGTAAAAAGGTATTTTTGGTGAACGTTTTATGTCTCTCCAAAAAGAAAAACTCAAAGGAATCCTGCCAATTAGTCAATAGCTTGAATCGAGCACCAGCCCCTGCAATTAACTAAAATCTAACGGAGGCCAGTTGGGTAAAGTATTTGACTGAGCACTTTAAACTCACTCCTAAATTAACCACACTTCTTCCGCATATACAGATTCAGGGTGTGAGGGCATAGCTGTATTCCCAGGTACAAGTTCCATACCATTTCTCGGATGATCAAATATGCAAGGTAATACAAAGGTTCAGAAAAGATAGGGCTCCCTGACTGAATGAGCTACTACAAGCTCTCTTTAAAACATAGCTCTCTGGGCAAGTATGATAACACCTGTTTATAACTGTGGAGCGCAGCAACAGATTATATCAGATTCATGGAGGGGATCAATAATTAATCCACTTTTCAAGGATGGCCATCAGCAACAGCCCGAAAATGATTGTCAAGATGTGGAGGCCAAACATTTTGCCAGCCTGTTACTTATAGATCTGTAGAGCTGGGCTGAGGAAAATAAAATCATCCCCCCCAAACCAAACAGGTTTTACTCAGGGGGCTGGCACAGCAACCAACTTACTGACTTTATCATTAACAATGGATAAACTCTAACCGAAGAAACAGGCACTCTATTTATGCTGCGTGGATTACAAGTCTGCTTTTGAATGCATCACTTGAAATCTCTTGGGAAAAGAACTATCACTCTGGGGAATCCCGGGTCATCTTTTAAAAGAAATCCAGCTGCTGTATACAAACACTTGGGCCAGGGTGAGAATTGGAAATGGATTCATGCTATCAAGGAAACTAAAAGAATTTTTAGGGCAAGGGTGTGTTTTAGCAACATATTTATTTAATTTGTTTTTATAAGATCTTTCAATTAAACTGGACGCAGTAAACTCTCACGCACCAAAAATAGGAGCAATGTTAATTTCAAACCTATTATATGCGGATGACGTTATTCTGATTAGTCAGACAAAAATTGGCCTGCAACGACTTATAGACAGGCTTGGCACGTACTCATCAACTAATGGCATGGCAGTTAACTTAAAGAAAACAAAGGATATGGAAGTGAACTGTAGAATAAACAAAAGGGATATAGGGCATTTAGGCGTAAAACAGCTGGAGCTGACAGCATATATATATGGTCCAGTGGAAGGCTGAGTGCCGAAACGCGTAGACCGTCCTCTACCGTTTGTAATTTTGCACATGGTTCAATTAAAGCACTTTGAAATACCTTCTGGACGTGGTGCTGTGATCCTTCGCCTAATCTAGCTGAGGAACGGAGGAATTCTGAGCATATATATGTATATATATATATATATATATTATCTACTGGTGGTCGCCAGTAGATGTTATAGTTAGGACCTATTTTCCATAGGAAATCTGCAACATTCTATTTGAAATAACTCTTGCGTCGGTTGACGAATCGTCGCCAAATTTTCAAACTTTATGGCCCGCTCCGGTCCGCTCCTACCCTGAAAGTTTCGGGGTGATTCATCAAGCTGGGGCCGAGAAAAAAGGGGGGTCCCAAAACGTGTTTTCCCCATTCATTTTCCCATAGGAAACTTTAGCCACGGCTACAGCCCGAACTGCTGAATGGAATTACACCAAATTTGGCAAAGAGGTAGTTCTTGGTTCAGAAAGAACCCTTTTTGTTAAATGGTGTAAATCCATTCAGTAGTTGCTGAGAAAATCAAAAGTAAAATCACATATATATCTATGGCCGCGTAGGGTCCGCGTACCCTCCCGATCACGAGCTGCATGCTAATTGGCTGTCAACACTCCAAATCCGATTAAAAAAAAAAAATCGCAAGTGCGCAAACGCACAAAGGGGGCAGGGTAGAAACACCTGACCCCCTAGGTCTGCTCAGGGGGTCCCACAGGACCCCCTAAGCAGAAAAAAGCATTTTTAAAATAAAGAAATCGGCGGGATGCGCTTAGGGTGCGCAGATCCCACCGTAAAAAAAAAAAATCGAAGCGCGGTCTCCCGCGCTTCGATGCTATTTTGTCCCCTGGTGGGCCAAGTCCCGGGGGCATGCGGGGGGGTGGGTTTATAGTTAATGGGGGGGCCTCTAAGGCCCCCCAAGCCCCAGGGACCGCCACCCCCCGGGGCTTTCTAATAAAAATGGTGCGGGAGGGCACTGTGCCCTCCCGCAGCCCCGGGGACCGCCACCCCCCAGGGCTTCTTTTTTAAAATTTTAAATACCTGTGTAAGGGGGCTCCAGCCCCCCCACACGCCCCGGGGACCGCCACCTCCCCGGGGCACTAAAGATTTAAATATGGGGATCCGTTACGGACCCCCAGAGCCCCGGGGACCACCACCTCCCCGGGGCTTTGAATAAGTTGGGAGGGGGGCCGCGCGGCCCCCTCCTGGAGCCCTTGTGGCCCTGGGGACCACCACCCCCAGGGCCGGCTCCTGCAGTGTCCCGGGGTGCCTACCCCCAGGACACTGTAGTTTGCTATGACAGGAGAGGAGCCTCGCGGCTCCCGTCCTGTCATAGCAAACTGCTTTGGATATTGGAAGAGAGAGCAGGAACCCTGCTCTCTTCCAATATCCAAAGCACATTGCTTTTCCACACGGGGAGCTGCATGTTAGCAGCTCCCCATGTGGAAAAGCAATACCGGCTCCCGCAGGACGCGGGGAGCCGGCAGGGTCCGTGGGGAGTTGGGGTCCCCCACAGACCCCAAAGGATAGGGCCAGCCCCGGGGATGGGGTCCCTGGGGCAAGTAGTGGCTCGGGAGGGGGCCACACGGCCCCCTCCGCAAAAATAATAAAAAATAAAAATAAAAAAAAGGCCGGCCCCGGGGGATGGGGTCCCCGGGGCCAATAGAGGTCTTAGGAGGGGGGCCACGCAGCCCCCTCCTCCATAATTATTTTTAAAAGTGGCCATGCCCGGGGGATGGGGTCCCCGGGGCCGGAATAGGCCAAGGGAGGGGGCCACGCGGCCCCTTCCCCTACAGTATTTTTTTTTTTTAAAAAGGAAAAAGGCATCAGGCCCTGGGGGATGGGGTCCCCAGGGCCCCAAAAAGTAAAGAAGAGGGGCCACACAGCCCCCTTCAAAAAAACAAAAAGAAAGAAAAAGACGCGATCGAGCATCAGGCCCCGCCCCCTCCCTTAACCACTCTGCAAACGCGCGCTGTGGCGCGTTTCAAATTGGGGAAATAATTCCCATTCAATAATGGGGGTCCCTGGGGGCCAACTAGCCCACCAGGTACCTCCAGTATGCGCCACAGGGCTGGGTTGCAGAGAGGTGGTCCAGGCCACGCCCCTTTTTACACCTCTCTGCAACGCAGCTCTGTGGCACTTACTGGAGGTACTTGGTGGACTAGTTGGTCCCCAGGGACCCTCACGATTCAAGGGGACTTAATCCCCCAACTTAAAACGCGCCACGGGGCGCATTTGCACAGTGGTGAAGGGAAGGGGCGGGGCTTCAGGTGACATGTGTGCAAACAGGCCCCGTGGCGCATTTTAAGATGGGGATTTAAATCCCCTTCAATCCTGAGGGTCCATGGGGGCCAAGTAGCCCACCAGGTACCTCCAGTAAGCGCCACGGAGCTGCGTTGCAGAGTGTTGTAAAAAGGGGCATGGCCTCTGAACACCTCTCTGCAACGCAGCTCTCTGGCGCATACTGGAGGTACCTGGTGGGCTAGGTGGCCCCTAGGGACCCTCGGGATTGAGAAGGAATTAATTCTCCAACTTAAAACGCGCCACAGGGCGTGTTTGCAGACATGTCAGCTCAGGCCCCACCCCCTTCCTTCACCATTGTGCAAATATTCCTCTAAAATCAGCCGAACTACGAATTCCGATTTACTCACCTGTTATCAGGAGAGACCTCAGTGCTGCATCTTTGAGCCCAGTACTGATCCTGAAAAGTAATTCTAACCGTACTTACCAGTAACTTGAATTTTCTTCCATAGGCTAACATTGACTGGTTTCACTTGGAAATTCTTCTAAGTGTGGAGTTTTGGAACTTTATAATATTCCTCTAAAATCAGCCGAACTACGAATTCCGATTTACTCACCTGTTATCAGGAGAGAACCCAGTGCTGCATCTTTGAGCCCAGTACTGATCCTGAAAAGTAATTGTAACCGTACTTACCAGTAACTTGAATTCCCTTCCATAGGATATCTTTGCCTGCTTTTTGCTGAAAAAGTTTCTAAGTGTCGATTTTTGAAACATACAAATATTCCTCTAAAATCAGCAGAACTACGAATTCCGATTTACTCACCTGTTATCAGGAGAGACCTCAGTGCTGCATCTTTGAGCCAAGTACTGATCCTGAAAAGTAATTCTAACCGTACTTACCAGTAACTTGAATTTCCTTCCATAGGATATCATTGCCTGCTTTTTGCTGAAAAAGTTTGTGTAGATTTTTGAAACATACAAATATTCCTCTAAAATCAGCAGAACTACGAATTCCGATTTACTCACCTGTTATCAGGAGAGACCTCAGTGCTGCATCTTTGAGCCCAGTACTGATCCTGAAAAGTAATTTTAACCGTACTTACCAGTAACTTTAATTTCCTTCCATAGGCTAACATTGACTGGTTTCACTTGGAAATTCTTCTAAGTGTGGAGTTTTGGAACTTTAAAATATTCATCTAAAATCAGCTGAACTACGAATTCTGATTTACTCACCTGTTATCAGGAGAGACCTCAGTGCTGCATCTTTGAGCCCAGTACTGATCCTGAAAAGTAATTCTAACCGTACTTACCAGTAACTTGAATTTCCTTCCATAGGCTAACATTGACTGGTTTCACTTGGAAATTCTTCAAAGTGTGGAGTTTTGGAACTTTAAAATATTCATCTAAAATCAGCTGAACTACGAATTCCGATTTACTCACCTGTTATCAGGAGAGACCTCAGTGCTGCATCTTTGAGCCCAGTACTGATCTGAAAAGTAAAATTTTAACCGTACTTACCAGTAACTTGAATTTCCTTCCATAGGATATCATTGCCTGCTTTTTGCCGAAAAAGTTTCTGTGTCGATTTTTGAAACATACAAATATTCCTCTAAAATCAGCAGAACTACGAATTCCGATTTACTCACCTGTTATCAGGAGAGACCTCAGTGCTGCATCTTTGAGCCCAGTATTGATCCTGAAAAGTAATTCTAACCGTACTTACCAGTAACTTGAATTTCCTTCCATAGGATATCATTGCCTGCTTTTTGCTGAAAAAGTTTGTGTCGATTTTTGAAACATACAAATATTCCTCTAAAATCAGCAGAACTACGAATTCCGATTTACTCACCTGTTATCAGGAGAGACCTCAGTGCTGCATCTTTGAGCCCAGTACTGATCCTGAAAAGTAATTTTAACCGTACTTACCAGTAACTTTAATTTCCTTCCATAGGCTAACATTGACTGGTTTCACTTGGAAATTCTTCTAAGTGTGGAGTTTTGGAACTTTAAAATATTCATCTAAAATCAGCTGAACTACGAATTCCGATTTACTCACCTGTTATCAGGAGAGACCTCAGTGCTGCATCTTTGAGCCCAGTACTGATCCTGAAAAGTAATTCTAACCGTACTTACCAGTAACTTGAATTTCCTTCCATAGGCTAACATTGACTGGTTTCACTTGGAAATTCTTCAAAGTGTGGAGTTTTGGAACTTTAAAATATTCGTCTAAAATCAGCTGAACTACGAATTCCGATTTACTCACCTGTTATCAGGAGAGACCTCAGTGCTGCATCTTTGAGCCCAGTACTGATCCTGAAAAGTAATTTTAACCGTACTTACCAGTAACTTGAATTTCCTTCCATAGGATATCATTGCCTGCTTTTTGCTGAAAAAGTTTCTAAGTGTCGATTTTTGAAACATACAAATATTCCTCTAAAATCAGCAGAACTACGAATTCCGATTTACTCACCTGTTATCAGGAGAGACCTCAGTGCTGCATCTTTGAGCCCAGTACTGATCCTGAAAAGTAATTCTAACCGTACTTACCATTAACTTGAATTTCCTTCCATAGGATATCATTGCCTGCTTTTTGCTGAAAAAGTTTGTCGATTTTTGAAACATACAAATATTCCTCTAAAATCAGCAGAACTACGAATTCCGATTTACTCACCTGTTATCAGGAGAGACCTCAGTGCTGCATCTTTGAGCCCAGTACTGATCCTGAAAAGTAATTCTAACCGTACTTACCAGTAACTTGAATTTCCTTCCATAGGATATCATTGCCTGCTTTTTGCTGAAAAAGTTTGTCGATTTTTGAAACATACAAATATTCCTCTAAAATCAGCAGAACTACGAATTCCGATTTACTCACCTGTTATCAGGAGAGACCTCAGTGCTGCATCTTTGAGCCCAGTACTGATCCTGAAAAGTAATTCTAACCGTACTTACCAGTAACTTGAATTTCCTTCCATAGGATATCATTGCCTGCTTATTGCTGAAAAAGTTTGTCGATTTTTGAAACATACAAATATTCCTCTAAAATCAGCAGAACTACGAATTCCGATTTACTCACCTGTTATCAGGAGAGAACCCAGTGCTGCATCTTTTAGCCCAGCACTGACCCTGAAAAGTAATTCTAACTGTACTTACCAGTAACTTGTATTTCCTTCCATAGGAATCCATTGTCTGGTTTTCAGCAGAAAAGTTTCAAATTGTCGATTTTCACAAACTACAAATATTCCTTAAAAATCGCCTGTATGACTTAAACGCATTCTTTCAACTGTTTACAGGAGATGCACCAGTGCTAGATTCAGGATCCACCACTGAGTAAGAAAAAGTAACGATAACACTACTTACCTGCTAAGTGAATTTCCTCCCATAGGATAACATTGGTGATTCTATGTGAAAAAGTTTCTGTCAACTTTTAAAATACAATAATATTCCTTAAAAATCACTACTGTAACCAAAACGCTTTTACTCAACTGTTTACAGGAGATGTCCCACGACTGAATCTAGGATCCAGTCCTGTGGTTAGAAAAGTAATCCATAAAGTAACTAATTGCATTTAACTAGAAATTCACATTGATCTCAATGTTGCATTGTGTTTGAAATTGTGTTGCCCATTGCAACAACTGTAACTACTGTACTTAAAAGTCTATTGCCTATTTGCAAAGTATTTAAACTAAAGTAATTCATTCTGAGAAAGTATATTTTGTAATGTAATGTATAATGTAATTATAATGTAATTTAAAAAATAAAATATCTAAAAATAAATAGTTTAAAAAAATGTAGTAAATCAGTATCAAAAAAATAAATATAACAATTAATACATTTAAAAATTGTCATTTACAAAACCTTTGAAATTCACTGAAAAAAACCATAGGTTTCAGACATGTTATAGTTAGGAATTAGCATTTAAAAAACCTTTGAAATTCACTGAAAAAACCATAGGTTTCAGGCACGTTATAGTTAGAAATTAGCATTTAAAAAACCTTACAAATTCACTGAAAAAACCATAGGTTTTAGGGACAGTTATAGTTAGTTGGACATTGCACTCGTACAAAACCCGTGAAATTCCCCCGTTATAGTTAGTTCAGCTAACTATAACTCGCGCCCCGCAATGCACTGCTGATGACGTCACATATTACATCACTCATGACATGGTCAGTGACATCACTGATGACATCACTGATGACATCTCAAATGACATCACTGATGACATCACTGAAGACATCATCCACGTGATAATCTGATGCACCTCCTCACACCCTAATATAACCTTTGATACACCCACTCTAAATTACAGACTGCCATTCGCAAAACCATAGACACTCCAACACCAATAACTACATACCCACTCACTGATTCTTAGGTCTACACACACATCCATTCACTCACCCGTACAGTCACTCATACTTACGGTCACTCAGTACACGACTATCATATGCACTCATACTCCTATATAGACACTCTAACACCGCCACTCATCCATAGAGGTACTCACACACCTAGTCAGTCATGCAAATAATTAAACACACTGCCATTTACTCACTTATACAGTTATACACACACCAGCTCACTTACTCATACAAATACTAGCACATTCTTATGCTCTTATACGATCACTGATACAAGCACACACTCATCCATACAGTCACTCTCACAATCACACACTCTCGCTTATAGCTATTTATATACTACAACACACATATATACTGCCTTTCACATATGTAGTTACTCACACATGTACCACTGGGACATACATTCACTCACTAACACACTCTTACACACACTTACCCACCCATACAGTCTATCACAGATGCACTCTTGAAACCATCCACCCAGTGAATCACCCACTCACACATCTATGCACAGAGTCGCACACACCCCACCCACACAAACACTCAGGCACCCATACAGATACTCAGACAACCAATCAATAACTCATATAGACACTCATGTAGCTATTCACAAACCCATGCAGCCACTTAAACAGCAACAGACAGACGGATACAGACATTCACCCAGTTTAGTCACTAACCCATGCATTCAGTAAGATACGTTAAATCACTCACTTATACAGTCAGTCACGCACCTACTAAATCATCCATTCAGACACTTATACACCCACTCATTCTTCAATACGCCTTTCCCTATATATATTAAACATATTTAAACTTTACAGAAACACACAGTCACTGGATGATGTCATCAGTGATGTCATTTGAGATGTCATCAGTGATGTCACTGACCATGTCATGAGTGATGTAATATGTGACGTCATCAGCAGTGCATTGCGGGGGCACGAGTTATAGTTAGCTGAACTAACTATAACGGGGGAATTTCACGGGTTTTGTACGAGTGCAATGTCCAACTAACTATAACTGTCCCTAAAACCTATGGTTTTTTCAGTGAATTTGTAAGGTTTTTTAAATGCTAATTTCTAACTATAACGTGCCTGAAACCTATGGTTTTTTCAGTGAATATATATATATATATATATATATATAGGCGTTCTTTTGATGACAAGGTCTCTTTCAAACCGCACAGGAAGGATTTGAAGAGAAAAGGAATCTCCTTGACTCTGGCTTTCCGTACCTTACAAAGAACTTTGTCTAGTCCAAACTTATTCCAGATGTTACATATGGAAATGAAGTACTTTGCGGCAGAGTTGGATTATCATAAATGTAATCTCATCGAAAGTATTTAGATCACTGTTCCACCTCCCTCCGAATGCATTCTCAGCCCAGATAAGATTAGAGTTCTGGTTAGCTAATCAAGTACTAGCGAGGAAAGGGGCCAATGTAAAAACCTGGAACAGAATAAGGTCATCCTGTGAAAGTCAGCTATGGGAAGCTTTGTGGCAGGAAGTACAAAAGAATGAAGCTGCCCCTGCCCGCCTCTATCTCAATTCAGCAATTAAAGAGCTAGGAATTCATGCAATATGGAAAAATTCCTCCTCCCCAGCAACTTAAAAAAAGTTAGTCAATATCACAGTAAAGAAACTATCACTTCTAAATGATAAAGAACCATTAGCCAGTAGACCACATGCTTGGACAGTGATCAACGAATATAAAATACTCAAGTTCCAATCTTACTTAGAAGCTGGGTGGTCAAGAAATTTGAAAATAGACTTTATGCATCACCGTTTTGGCCTCATTCCTGGAGGAAGTAGGAAAAACAATTGGAATGCGACTACAAAAGAGCTCTGCAGACTGTGTAACTTAGGGAAAGAAAACTTTATACATATTACATGTCTATGCCCGGTTTTACTACAAGAAAGAATAAGGTGGCTAAAGGCTCAGCTCAATGAGTGTGGAATATGGACCTGCAGGTAGGCAGTCATTTCAAGCTTAAAAGCTACTGATCCTATGATGAACTGCCGGTATACAAAATTTCTAAGAATTGCTGGGAAAGCTATGCCTGTGTGCTAGTTAACATAAAAGCTTTTTAAATATAAGAGAGTGACATTGTATAGATCCTGTACGGGTCAACCCACTGCATCTGCACTTTATATGGCAAAGTCGGACACTCCATGAATATGTTATGAGAAATAGTAGGAAACTCTGTCTGGGAGGGGTAGAATGTATTAACCCTAATCTCTGAATGGATACTTGGTATAAATTAGATTATAAATTGAAACGGTTACTATGCACATGCACTTGCATTAGTTATCAAATTAAATGCACTTTATGGTGACATTTTGCACAGCTGGTGTGCACTTTATTACCACATGGACAAAAGCTAGGATATAGAGTTGGTGAGAGGTTGGCAATGGTTTGGATTGTATATATGAAGTAGTATTTTCTAATTGCTAGTATCATACTGATATTCCATAACGTTTTTTTTCCAGTGAAAAACAAAACACAATATCCATCTGTTTCTAAACTACCATCTTTTTATTTTTTTATTGTAGGTACTCATTATTTTATTTTTATTAATTGTAATGGACATGTAATGGTTTTAATTAACTATGCATCAATAAACCTACTTACTTACACAATAAATAAACAGTTTAGAAAACAACAAACAACTAAAAAACAAAAAAATTATCAAGTGCCAAAGTTACAAAAGCAAAAAACAAATAACTTTCACAAACGAACAAACACTACCTTGCCAATATAAAGAAACGTGTTTTGAAACTTTCCCTGCACACACTCCCATATAATATAAAGAAGAAACACACCACCTTTTACCAAAAAAGAAAACTTTCTACTGATTACAGTTCAACAACGCAGTATGTTTGAAGTTAAAAGTAGGGAAAACATTTGCTACACGTGGGTTCATAAACACTACAGTGTGACTTTCAGCCTTTAGACAACCTGTAGCTCTTTAGAAGATTTTCACAGACTCACGCCTTTTGTATCAAACCGGCAATAGGATGCCGTCACCTGTGGCCTAAGAAGAGAGAATACTTGCAGGCTTTGTTTTAAAAGAGGCCTGCTTGAATGTATGAGACAATACATTAGCCTACCTCTAAATATTGTTATTGGGGTTACAAGCTGCCTTTGTGTTCTTTTAGGCACGAAGAAATAGAGGAAATTACCATAAATCACAGGATGTTAAACCTCCCATCGAGCCCAGACCCTGGTACGTGAGAATCAAAGTCACACGTCTGCAGTTTTTAGCGTGATTATCCAATTCAAACAGACTAATAGTTCTCAAAAGTGCACATTGTCAAGTTAGCGACTGGACTATTTAAAAAGCTATTTATTTACTTCTTTAAAAGGGATAAGCACAATGCACCTCACTTCCGAAGTACCCAAAAACATGAACTTCTTTCATAATTTCTTGAAACATGTAGCGGCGGATTCTCTTCGCGGGCAGAGGAGCGTCGCACCGCCTGCTGAGAGTGCCGCAGTACACGCAGAATAATAAAATGGTCATTACCATTTTATTATTCTCTGTGCTGCTGGTCCGCACTACTCAGAAACCAATGTGAGGGTGTGGGCGGGGGAGCTTCCGGCAGTTTGCAGGATGACTGCTACCCCTGATAGAGCGCCATGTTCTTGTGAAATTTGTAGGGGTGCATCATAATCACTGATAGTTCGCACCCGCATATATCCAGCTATATATCCATGAATGGCTAGCAAAATGAAGTTATAACCCAGTTATCAGAATGAATAAGAAATGCAATTGTGCTATTTTAATCATGCAAATGAAACGCTTAACTGAATCATGTATAAACCAATGCATAAGATGAATCAGCCATGTGTAATCGAGCTGCCGTAGTTTAAACGTGTACCATATAAGTTGTACGTGTAGTTCGCTTTTGCATATGAAATATAATGAACCAATGCTTATAGACGTGATTAAGATTTTTGTGTTTAAATTGTATAAAGGCCTGTCTGCATATACGAC
This sequence comes from Calotriton arnoldi, assembly GCA_963921515.1. NCBI lineage: Eukaryota > Metazoa > Chordata > Amphibia > Caudata > Salamandridae > Calotriton > Calotriton arnoldi. The sequence continues at coordinate 224,284 of CAWUFW010012116.1, forward strand.
AGGGAAAGGCCTGTTTGTTCTTATGTTAGCTTATTTTGCAGACAGAGAAGGTTCTCTTGGAAAGGCTCTCTGGGCACCGGAATGAGATTTAATTAGCACGAGTAGAAGGTTTCTGTTGATCGTATCTTTTGTTGCAGGTGCAAGGACACATGCCTCGTTAGTAAAGACTGGCTCTTTGTTTCCTAAGTTAGAGAGATGGGAGGCATGAAGATGGGAGTGCAATGGAATTTAGGGATGATACTTTCAGCGGAGAAGGTGCCTGGGACCCAAGGTCATCTCAACCGCCAAGGATGAAGTAACCGTTTCGATGGAAAAGTACAAGAAAGAAGACCTGGCCAAAGAGGCGTGACAAAAGGCGTGTTCAATTGTATTGGGTTTTGTATTAGGGATAGTGCCCCGAGGGTGGAGGGGAGAGAAGAGGTAGAGGAGAGCAGAGAGGAGGACAGAGAGAGAGATTTGGTGAAGGAGCATCTAAAATCTGAGCTTAGGTACTATGTGAGTGTACTTCTCAGGAAGTCTTCACAGCTGACACCTTTTCTTTTACTCTGGCCTGGGGATATTCGTTAAGTAGGTATGCCACCTTAGTGATAGAGTAGGGACAGTTAATAGGTTTTCCTTATTTATGTAATGAAGAATAATATAGAGATTGGAGCAGTTATCGCTTGTCTAATACTTCTGGAACTAACGATTCTTCTTGTCCTGAGTCGGATGAGACTCCTGCGTAGGATGCTATTTGTATTAGTGCCCATCTATTTCTTTAACCTCGTGTTGAGGTGCTTGCATGTGCAATTATTCTTGGCTGTAATAAATCCAGAAAACTGAATTCGGAGTCAGTGGTCTTTTAAGGTAAACTGGATTCTAGAATTTGTCGTATAACTGAAAAGGATTTTCTTCCCTTCACACTATTCAGCAGGTAAAAAGATCCTGGTGACCTGAAGATTCTTAAAAGAGATAAGATAAGAATCTGCGTTATCACCCGTGTCAGTGGCAGTGCGCTTGTCAGATTGGCTGGCTGTAGACAGCCGGCCTATCACTTTAGTCACTACAATCCCAGAACTGTAAAGCAGCTGGGGGATTACATGCACGGGCCTCCAGCCTCAAAATGAGCGCTGTGGTAGCCTGCTCCAACCAATCTTAGGGCTGCTCTCAGCATGAGAGCAGCTCCAGGATTGGTTGGATTTGTACAGGAAGTCAACCACTTCCTTCCCTTTTAACTATCGGGGAGAGAAGAGCAATGGATCAGAGTACCGTCACCATTGATGGCTGCATCACCATCTTGGTGAGTTTTTTGGCATTGCGCCGCGCCGCACCCCACCCCACCAAAGTATTATGTCACTACCCGCCACTGGAAATATGATCCCAAAGAACAGTGGTGTTTATGGTAAACAGAACAGAAAATATTAGTTGTATTTGGGACTACATTTTGATGGTCTTTTATTTACAACTGTGCATATTTGCTTGTTTTGGGGTGGTTTATAAATCACAAAGTACACAATCACATATAGGAGCACTTAATAGGACTGCTAGTTGTTTTTTCGACCAAACGTACATTACAAAGTATGTTAAGCCTCCTGTCAAACCTCAAACCTGTATTAGAGCATGTGTTAGCCAACCTATAAACACATTTGTTTTCTATTTAAAAGTTGTGTCTATGCACCTTTAAAAGATATTTGTTCATTTGCTTGAAATGAATCGCACTTCTCTCCTTTCAAGCATAAAAACAAATCGCACTTAAAAGCACAAAGAGGCTACCTTGACAATCGAAAACAAAGTTACTTTAAGATGTGCCTAGACGCACTCAAAACTTAAATAGGAGGGCAAGTCTTCAACAATGTGAGGTGGGAGAGGAAGAGTTGTGATAAATGGGTTGCTGAAAGTGGGGGGTGAGACAGGACTCATGTGCGGGGGGAGATGGCCCCTTTGGCTAAGAGAACAAGGTCCCTGAAGCAGTGAGTCTCTTTATGGAAAAAGGAAGAGTGATCATTGACTGTGACAGAGTAACTGGTGACAGGGAGTGAGTGGTCACCGATAGGTAAGGGCTATTGAGGCACAGGGAAAAGACGGCCAATGACAGTCCCTGTAAGTGAGCGGGTGCTTCCAGAGATCCTACAAGCTCTCAGCGGGTGGGAGACGTCAGATGCCAAAAGGCAGCGTGGGCTTGATGAAGGAAAAAAGTGATTTTGTTGAAAGAGGCTGTCTTTGTTGACCAAAAAATAGCCGCAAGCAGTGGGGAAATGGTGTTCACTGATAGGGGCAGGGTGGTGACCGTGAGAAAAAAAAGTTGGATTACTTACAGAGAAAGGTGAATTGCCCTAAAAAGGATAGTATCTGTGACCGATGGAGTTGGTATGACAAGAGAACAGAGGCTGAGCATCTCAGAGATCGCAGTCCAGTTCAAGGGAATTGAATAACGGTGTTTACAGCAAACAGAAATGAAGCTATTCTTTGTATTAAAAGTATGTTAACCCTTCTGCTGAGACTAAAACCCATATAAGAGTGTGCTGGGTAACTTAGAACATGTTCTATATCTAATCTAAATTTGCATCTGTGCGCGTTTGAAAGATATTTGTTACTTTCCTTGCAATACATCACACTTCACAACTTTGGAGCATATAAATGAATTGCTTACAAAAGCGCACGCAGACTACCTTTGCAATAAAAATTATGGTTTGTTTACACGTTGCCAACATGCAGTCAATTTGCACAACACATCTACACACGCTACCTTCATAATAAAAAAGAAAGTTTGGTTGCTTGTCACTATGTTCTACGGATTTAAATTAAAAAAAAATTGCTTTCCAAATGCTCACACGCTATCTTGTTGATAATTACACAGCAGTTTTTATTTCAAACTGAAACAAACCTATTCTTTGTATCAAAAGTATGTTGACTCCTCTGCCGAGACCCAAACCCATTTAAGAGCATGTGTTGGTCAACCTAGAAGCACGTTCTATTTCTAAACAAATTTTGCATGTGTGTGCGTTTTAAAAGTAATTGTTTCTTTGCTTATAATACATCGCGGGTCACAAGTTTGGAGCATGTAAACTAATTGCTTGCAAAAGCGCACACACGCTACCCTTCCAATAAAAAAACATATTATTTACGGATTACCAACATGCAGTCACTTAGCACAACGCATTTACACACACTCAGTGCTTAATTTGTAAAATATGAAGTGCAGGTGCTCAAATGTTTGTCGGAGGCCACACCCACTTTTTTCTGGCTCCACCCACACCCTCCACTGGCTCCACCCCCTTACTCTATTAGTTCCACCCACATCTTCAACTGGCACTGCTAAAAGTCAGATGGCATCTGTGTAAAAACTGAGCCCTGTTAGCTGATTTTCTTTTTTAGGACTGGAGCCCTTAGGACAGTGGTCTTCAAACTTTTTGATGTCGAGACCCCCTTGTCAAACCTTTTTAGGCGTAAGGACCCCTTCTGACAAAAGTTTCTAGAAACTGGTTCTCCTCATCATCAACATCTATCGACAACCATAAATGCCCGTTAGACCTGGCATCTTTTGGCATGTTTCCCCTGTCTTTTTCCTTTCTGGCCTCCTAGTTTTGACTCTGTTTTTGCTGGTTCAGTGTCTCTGCGCACTTTCTCACTGCTGTTCAGTGTTAAAGTGCAAGTGCTCCTATTGTAAATTGTATTATGAATTGGTGTTTCCATGATTGGCATGTTTGACTTACTAGTAAGTCCCTAGTAAAGTGCACTGAGGGTGCCAGGCCCTGTAAATCAAATGCTGCTGGTGGGCCTGCAGTACTGATTGTGCCACTCACCCATGCAGCCCTGAAAAGGGTTATCAGACCTGCCACTGCAGTGTCTGTGCGGTTTGTAGCTGCAATGTCGACCTGGCAAGTGCACCCACTTGCCAAGCCCTAATCTTCACTTTTCTTACATGTAAGTCACCCCTAAGGTAGGCCCAAGGTACCCTGTGGGCAGGGTGCCGTGTATATTAAAGGTAGGACATGTACTGGTGTGTGTGACATGTCCTTGTAGTGAATTACAGTGTGTTTCATTTTTCACTATGGAAAGGCTATCTGTCCCATAGGATAGAATGGGAGTTTACTTATAACATCTTATAAGCATATCTTCCCATTGGGATAAGATAGAGAAATTGGGTTTAGCATGCCTGAACTCAGAATATAAAAATGCATCTTTTAGTAAAGATGATTTTTATGTTCTGTGTTTGAAAATACCACTTTTAGAAAGTAGGTATTTTCTTGCTTAGCCATCCTGTGTGCCTCTGCTGGGTTTGTGGATTGACTGTCTGGCTTTGGAGTGACAGGGGCTGGGGATGTGCATTCGCATCAGACAGCCACTGGGGGGGTCAAGGTGTGTCCTGCCTTTCCTGGATGAGTCAGGGCTGGGCTGAATAGACATGGGCTGTATTTATAGTAGTGGGAGGAGCTTCCTTGCACCTGAATGGGCCTGGTCTGCCTTGGACAATGCTGTCTCCACCTCCTGCCAGGAAGCTGGGCCAGAGAGGATGGAACTGGTTTGGGCTGGGCACAGGCACTGTCTGCCCAAAAGCACAAAGAGAGTATAAATATTGGGGTCCAGACCCTAGAACTTTAGAACTCGCTGGAATCAAGGAACCTGCCAAGAAGAAGGGCTGGAAGAACTGCCAAGAGGAGTACTGCAACTTTGCTGTGTTGTTACTTTGTTGGTTTGGCCTGCAGTTGCTGCTTCTGCCTTGGGCAGTGAAAGGACTGGACTGAACTTTCTTTACTTGTTGCCTCCTGTTCTGAAGTCTCAGGGACCGCAAAGACTTCACTGACCTCTGGGTACCGCCTCTGGAACCGTGGTTTCAGTTGCCACAGAGGGGGGAAAGCAACCGACTCCGTCACTGACTCTGCCGTTGGCTCCATGCCCTGAAGGCACCGCAGAGGGCACCGCTGCATCTCGCACTGCAACCCTGGTCTCACTGATGACGGCCACCGAGCTGCTGCTTGCACCGTGACCTGTGGGCACCGCACTCCGCACCACATCGCTTCACTTCGCCGCCCTGGTCTCACCAACGCCGTCACTGACTTCGACAACTGTGACCGCACCGTGGCTTGGGGGCACTGCTCGTAAGTCTTGCGACACACTGCCCCGTCCCACACCGCAGTCCGGACCGACCGATGCCAGCTCCCCGCAAAGTGCATATTTTTAAGTACTGTAGGTTGGATTTTTATCGTTTTAGTCTTGTTTTGAATATATATAAAGTATTGGATATTTTTCTAAACTGGTGTGGTGTCCTTTTGTAGTGTTTTCAGTGTATTGCTGTTGGTTATGTGCAAATCCTTTACACACTGCCTCTGAAATAAGCCTGACTGCTCGTGCCAAGCTACCAAGGTGGTGAGCAGTGGTTATTTCAGTAGTGTATCCCTCTTACCCTGACTAGAAGGAAGGGTCCCTACTTGGACAAAGGTGCAAACCATTGCCAACTAGAGACCCTCATTTCTAACAGCCCCCAATTACAACAGCAAATAATTTTACCGGTGGGGAAATGACATTAAACAGTATTTAGCAAACCAAAGGTCATTAAGCGTAGGGGTGTAGCCAAAGGTGTAGCTAAAAACAAAGGGCCTCATTTATGAGGAATTGGCGTAGGGCGGCGCTGCCCTATGCTACTGTGAAAGGGCAGGAATGCACTGTAATTATGAAATACTGTGCATTCCAGTCCTTTTCCCATCACAAATTGCTGCCTAGCACCAACGTATGCAGAATTGTTTTTGTACGGGAAGAGGCACCTTCCTTCACCAAAACAATCCTGAGGGGTGTTTTCCTATTTCTATGAGAGCTGCAGAATGCAGCACACATGGAAAGAGGAAAGAAAACATTTCTCCTCGTTACGCCTCCACTGGAGAGGCGTCAGTTTTGGAGCTGCCCCAGGTTTACGTAATTTTGTAAATATGGGGCAGCATCAAAATCCATGGGCTTTGCATGGGAACCCCACGCAAAGCCCAGGGAACACCTCGTTGATGCAGAGTAAGGCAACGCAGTGATTGTGCTGCTATGTCTTACTCCATATCTATGAGGCAATGCAAAGCCATGCAGGGTGACTTTGCACTGCCTCATAGGTATGGTTGAGATGCTTGCGCCACCGGAGCATCAAAAAAGTGATGCTCTGGCGATGCAAGCCTCTCATAAATAAGCCCAAAATATTCTGTACGTTTTTTAGGTCTTTCACCTTCAGGTATCTACATATAAAATAATGGGCAGCGTAAATGATAAATACATTTTAAAAGTTATTGCTCAGTGGGAAATGCACTGTAGTAAAAAACCTCTATTAGTTAATGCACTGCCGAGGTCTGTGTGTAACCAGAGAACCACAGAATTAAATCTTGATTGGTGCAGTGGAGAATAGTGATGTGTATTTTTAGTGCTACGAAGTCACAGCCTGTGACGGAAAGCACTGTGAATATGTAAGTCAATTTTCTATACTTGCATTACACACAGGGTAAAATAGAATGCTGCAAAACGTGCGAATAGTTTTACAATAAAATGGTTCTTTCAAAATGCAGGTTTTAATAATACCAGAGCGTATGTAATGCAGTTTTCTTTTTTTACATAACTGTCCCTTCAACACCTCTTTAGGGGCATTAAGGGCTGTGTAAATGCAGTTAAAATTAAAAGCAAGAACTTCCCAGCCCAGTAGTTAACTCTTTGCACTTCCACTCAAAAAACACACATCTTTGTCTTCACAAAGAGCCAGAACTGCTCCCAAGCATCGTTTACACTTGAAGATTACCAGATAAGGCACATTTGCTTTCATTCAGGCAAGCAGCTGATAACGATCTCAATTAGCGTCCCAGGGTGGCTGTCTTTTTACAGGGACAAGTGAAGCTGGGGAATCTGCGACCCCCTTCCTAGGACTCCACGACCCCCGTGGGGGTCGCGCCCCACAGTTTGAAGACCTCTGCCTTAGGAGGACCTCACCAGCTCCATAGGCATGGCAGAGCAAGCTTGAGTCTGAAAGCGATCTCCGACAACCTCGCAGTTGCATTTAGGAGCAAGGTTTCATAAACGAAACTTGCTTGTATACAATCCTCCTCATAGTATTAATTATTTAAACTTGTATTGTTTATACTAACCTTTGCATACACTACACGAAAGGGAAGGATGCTTGCCTATGTGTTTCACTAATGAATAACGCTTGTCTGTAATCCAAAATGGCCGCCAAAACGCAGGAATATCACTCCGCATGTTGCAACCATATCACATGGTGTGACGTCTTTCTTTGCTTGGTGAGAAATTTCTGCTTCTGCGCAGTGTGCATTAAAATGGCTGCTTGATGTTTTCACATGCTTCAGCTTGCTCTTATGTCATTATTAAATTGTCGTTTTCTTAACGCTACTAATGCGGGACAGTATTATAATTAAATGGGAATAGAGTAGGAAAGGTGGGCATACAGTGAAACATTTTATTTGTGATTTTAATATTTTCTTCTTTGACTTTTTATCAGTTCGTAAACTTAGGCCTGGGTTTAGTGCAATGAAAGCTTGTGTGACAAAGATTCCGCACATGCGCCCTGCAGTAGCAGACCAGATAGAAAAAGATGAAGTCAATTTGGACATCACCCAAGGCCATGACCTGCTGGCCGACACCACTACATACCAAGATGTTCTTGCTGAAGAGAAACATTTTATATGAATAAATTGTAAATTTTGTCATGAGACGGGTGGGAAATAAAGCAAATGTATTAAATTGAAGGGGCGGTAGTTTAAAAACAATAGGCTTCAGAAATACAAGGCAAATCAATATGGTGTGAGGATCAACCCCCTGTCCCTGTCCAATCAGCAACATTAAGGGGAGGTACATGGGCGTAGAAGGGTATAATAGAATATAGCATTAGTTAATTAGTTAGAACAGGCGTTCATGCTGACAGACAGAAGAGCTCCAGACCGCCAAGCTGACCGATTGCAGACCGAATCCCTGTCCAGAAGAGATCCTGAGGAGGGGGCGGCGGAGTCCATTAGAAGGGAGAATCGAGGAGAAGTCGAGTATCAGAGAGGGGAGCGATGCAGGCGTCGTTGTAGAGAGGTCACCGGTCCTGTCCTGATCCTGGAGGAGGTCTTTTGCTCTTCATCCTTCCTGGGTCCTATTCTTTCCAACTCCTTGGCCAAGGGGTTTGGTTCTTGCACTTAGGTAAATATAATGCAACCTTTAGTTGCGCTGCTGTCTCTATCCTCTCCTTTCCTGAGGAACCGTCATTAATTAGCAATAATTATTCTATGCTTCATCTTGGGTATTGCGATTAAGTACCGGGTGGTTCTGTATTTTACTCTGCTAAATCTTTAGATAAACATTTTAAAACTTCCTGTCTCAGTGGTTATTTCAGGATAATGTACTATAATGAATGTCACTCTTTTAAATTTCCCAATTAGCAAAGGATTCATTGGTAAGTCATTACTCTTCATTCAGAAGGTAATTGGTAGCAGGGATTTTGATAAAGAGTAACAACTGATAAAACCCAGCGTAAGTATTAGCGTAGTATGAATGTATGGGCCCAAGTGAGTATCTGGTGTATGAATGCTGTTTGCTAATATCGCGCTGGATCAGTTTTCTGGTAGCAGAGGATGGTTACTCTTTGTTAATTGGGTAATGAGAATTTTATTTTTATGAACTAACATCCGTGTATTCAAAGTTTTGTTTTATGTTGTCCACAATCCCCGGTGTAAAAAGAATAGCGGATGGTAAGTGGAAGCCATACTGCAGTGAGGTTATCTGTCAGGCAGAAATAGTACTGAAAAGTTAAGCAGGACTATCAGTACTCGTTAGGGACTCTATGCGTGTGAGTAATAGCAAAGGAGTACGCTGGTGAAAATTTGATGTTATATCCCCTAGAAAGGGTAACATTGAAGAAGTAACAGGTACTTCTGGAGCTTGTGTGAAGAGTAAACGGAAGAGTTTTACTCGTAGTGTATGTTAGTAAATGGAAAGAGTTTTACTAAATGTGAGAGAAACTATCTTTTTTGAATTTAGAGAAACTGGCACGATAGCGAATGTTTTATGTTGTTACTGAAATTAAGAATTGTAGAGAAAATAAATTTGCGTAAATTTTTGTAAAGGGAGGGTCAGTTGCCGGAGAGGGAGCTGACGTCACAAAACGCCGCGCTGGGTTTGGTTGAGTCAGCGGGTGTGGAGAGACTCTTGTAAAGGAGGGGTCAGTAGTTAGGAGCAGTACTGACGTCACAGGTACCGCGCTGGGATTGGTTAAAACAGCGAGGGACAGAAAAGCGCAGATTGTAAAGGAGGGGTTGACAGACAAACGTCACCAAAAGGCCGCGCAAAGATTGGCTCAGAAATAAAAGATAGCAGACATTTGATTGGACGAAAAAAAATTAAAAATAAATAAAATAAAAGCGAAATTCTTAGTGGATAAGGATTGCATGTTAAAACGCGATCCGACTTTAACAGGAACTCATCCGGATAAGGGATATTTAGGCTTTGCAGAATATAATTTTATACATCGGTACTTACCCAAGATGTACGGAGAAAGGAGGAAAATGTCATTTTTACAAAAGATTAAGAATTATTTTAAAAAGGACAAACCGATCAAAACTAGAGAAGGAATTATTATTCCACCAGCTAAAACGCCCGCTTCATTCATGATGATGGAGAGAGGTTATCATACTTGTGTATGGATGGAGAATTGGATAGAATATACCAAAAATGATGGAATACTAGCATTTCCCGAGAATGGCACGTTCAATGGGCGAATTCTGCAAAACTTGAGATTGAGGATGAATGACTTAGAACCCAGACCTAGATTAACTCAGTACGAAGCTCTAGAGGAATGGGAAACCGAGGCATTTGAGCGTGACCGATCTAGGAGTAATAGGGGTTATCCAGGATTTTTCCCCAGATACCTACATGAGTCTAGGGATGGTCAGATGAAACAATGGAGAAGGGCAATGATTACAGAAGGATTATATCCATTGTTAACCGCAGAGGAGAAATCAGGAAGTAAATGCACAGAAAAGACAAAACATTTAATGAGAAGTGACGTCTCTGAAGACGAATTTATGGAGGAAATGTTAAGAAACCCCCCACCATATCAGGAAGGGGCAAGTGGATGCACCCCAAGTGCACCACAGATAAAAACTCCATTAGTGCCACAGGTAATGCATGAATTCACCCCTAGTAGAATATTTCATGACAAAGAAAGAGAAGCCCTAGAGAAGACCAGAGCAGAATTAATACAGAAAATAACACAGATAAAAGTACATCCTGATTCATTGACCATACCTGTAACAATTGGTCCAGTAGTTCCATTATATGGTACTCAGGGAAACTGTCCTCCACCGATACTTGCACCTACTCCTGTAAACGCTACAAACCCTGAAACAGTAGTAATGGTTGAAGATCACTTTAGTGACAGCGAATCCACAATATCATTGATGGATTTACCCATTCGAGATTCTGTCAATATTACTCCCAAGAGAATTACACCTGGGTGTTCAAAAGATATAAGTCTAGTGACTTCATCAGGAGCAAAAAGTGCCACAATAGTCACCCCTGAAGATTTAGAAAGGTGGGCACAAGAATCAGTTAAACAGTGCACACCTGCGAAAATAATGGACATTCACAAATTGAAAGTCGACTAGATCGCTTAAATAACTATGATAATGAAGAATTATTGTTCATGTGCAGAAGTATCACAAGAAATGTAAGGTTATTCCATGAAAAATTATCTAATTTAGCACTACAGATGGGAATAGAAATAGGGAGATCAAAAGTACTACAGAAACCCTATAGAGCAGAATTCTCAGACAAAGATTTAGAAAATATGAATGCCTCTGGAAGAAAGTTACAAATAAGAGAATTAATGATAGTTTTGCAAAAATGGGGAGATTTGGATAAATGGAGAACTAGGTGGGCCAAGAAAAAGGAAGAAGCACGAACAAGTAGAACAGCATCTGAATATGTGATGAAAGAGACAGGGAAAGCAGACCAAATGTATCCAATGCGAGAAGTTGCGGGAGGAGGATATGTTCATGTCCCATGGAGCAGACAGGATATTTTGTCATTTACGAATGATTTTCCAAAATTGAGAGAAAAACCAATTGAATGGTACAAGCAGGTTGACAGGTTTGTGAAGGTGTCAAAGGTATTGTTGAAAGATTTAGATGGTTTGTTTGACATAGTGGTACCTGCCGATTTGTGGACAGATTGTAAAATTACAGTTGATTGGCCAAGTGACGAGTATCCTAGAGATCCGAAAACAGGTGCCCCGTCAAATGATGTGATGAAAAAGTATCAGCAGGTGATAACTTACCTGAAAGGGAAAATACCACCGAAAGAAACAGATTGGGTGAAAATAGATCGAACTACCCAAGAAGCTAATGAATCGGTACATTCATACTATGAGCGTCTATTGCAGGTATTTAAACAGTATAGTGGATTCGAGGACATTGGAGACAAGAACATGAGTCAGTTTGTGTATCGATTTGTTTACGGTTTGAAGCCAGAAATTTGTCAGATGATTAAACAGCATATGCTATGTTGGCAAGGGAAGCCGATTGATGAAATCTTGAAGTATGCAAAATATTGTGGAGACGATATTGAGGATAGACACAAGAAATTGCAGGAAAAAGTGATGTGGGCTCAGGTGAAAATGGCTGAGAAACAGGGAATTAATTTGGAAAATACGAGTGAAAATCAAGGAAAAGATTCTGGAACGAATGGAGATACTGGGAATGGTGGAAAATTTAGAGGACGAATGAGTAGAGAAGAAGCTAAAAGAAATTTCCTTGTCATGGATGCGGAAAATTGGGGCATTGGAAGGATGAATGTAAAAAGATTCGGAATAATAATGGCCCAAATCAAAATTTAAATTCACAGACGCAGAATGACTCACCGCAGGGTGTAAACCCCCAGAGTCAGTTGCCACCTGCACCTATTCAGGGTAATGTAAGCAGAGCAAAGCACGGTACAGACATCGGATATCAAGGAGGAAGTGGTAAGAATGATTATATAACATCACAGTTTCTTTTGCAGGACGATTTCTGTCAATACAGTTCATGACGGTGCCTAGGAGAGGGGGAGAAGGAGTGCGTACTTGGCGCATCCCTACCGGTAGACCAGTCAGGTCAATATGTTGAAGGAAATGTGAAAGGTAATGATATTACTTTTCTTTTGGACACTGGTGCTACCCGGTCTACTGTAAGAACAGCAGACATTCCAGACCTTCCTCTCTCTGGTGAAAATATCCAAGTAGTGGGGGTAGCTAATCAAAGAATTAGAACACCTCTTACCGAACCAATGGAAGTTAAAATTGGAAACTTCAGAGAAATGCATCAATTTGTAGTGTGTGATTCTAGTCCAGTAAACTTATTAGGTAGGGATTTGTTGTGCAAGATGAATTGTACAATTTTCTGCACACCGGATGGTGTGGCAGTTCAGACACCAGATGAAGACCATGTATATAAAATTATGTTTGCAAAACAGGGTACAGAAGTAGATGAGATGTTTTCGTTAATAACAAAAGACGAGTTGCCAGAAGAATTAAAAGGTACAGTAAACCCCATAGTTTGGGATTTCACAGGAAAAGAAGTAGGACTTATGGCTAAAATAGACCCAGTTAAAATTACTGTAAAGGAAGGTGCAATTTTCCCAAATACCAGACAGTACAAAATGAGTGCAGAAGTAAAAGCAGGAGTCATTGAAGAAATCGATCGAATGGTTGAACAAAACATACTAAAAGAAGTAATGAGTAGCCCATGTAAATCACCAATAATGGGATTAAAGAAACCTAGTGGAAAATATAGGATTGTTCAGGACCTGAGGAAAATAAATAAGATTGTAGAACCATGTTGTCCTATAGTACCAAATCCTGCAGTAATCCTATACCAGATTCCGTGGAGTGCAGGATGGTTCACAGTAATTGATTTGTGTCAAGCGTTCTTTTCAATACCATTGCATCCAGACAGCCAATATCTTTTTTCATTTAAATTTGAGAACAAAGTCTATGTATGGAATCGTGTTCCTCAGGGGTACACAGAAAGTCCTTCCATTTTCAATCAGATATCGAAAAAGTGCCTTGAGAAACTAGTGATGCCAGGAAGCTCAGTCTTAGTGCAATATATCGACGACTTATTGGTGGCATCGAACACCAGAGAGGACTGTGTTGTTGATTCCATAGCATTATTAAATCTTTTGGCAGAAGAAGGGCATAAAGTCTCACCTGAAAAGTTGCAGTTTTGTACAACAGCTGTTAAGTACCTGGGACACCAAATTGAGAGGGGAAAAAGAAGAGTAACCTCTGACAGAGTAAAATTAATAAAGAAAATGCAAATGCCTGTAACCCAAAGACAAGTAAGAATGTTCCTAGGAATAGTAGGTTACTGTCGGCAATGGATACCAGGATATTCCCTACTAGCTAAATCTTTAATTAACATGACGAAAAAGAAAGCAAAGTATCCTGTTGAGTGGGATGATGAAAGTGTAGGAGCTTTTGTAAAATTGAGAAATGCTCTATGTTCAGCACCTGCCTTAGGCATGCCTGATTATAAAAGAGAATTTGCATTATTCTGTCAGGAAAGAGAAAATTGTGCACTTTCTGTCCTAACTCAAAGACACGGGTTAGACAGACATCCTATAGCATATTTTTCTGCTACATTGGACCCAGTAGCAGCCGCGTTGCCAGGATGCTTAAAAGCAGTGGCGGCTACTAGTTTGAGCATTGAACAAAATGAGTCAATTGTGATGGGACATCCTGTAAAAGTGTATGTTCCACATGCGGTTGTAATTCTGTTGACAAGAACTCGAACTCAGCATCTTACTCCTAGTCGGCTGACTAAATACGAAAGAATAATAATGGGTGCTGAAAATGTGACCATGGTAAGGTGTACTATAATAAATCCAGCAACCTTACTACCAGACCCATATCATGAGAGAATTAAAGATGACGAAGAAGATGAACATGATTGTTTACAGATTACAGAATTATGCACAAAACCACGCCCAGATATTGAGGAACAGCCTCTTAAAAAGCCAGACAGGGAGCTATTTGTTGATGGTTCATGTCAAAGACATGAAGACGGTAAACTAACTGCTGCCTATGCGGTATGTGAATTAACTGGAATATTTGAAGCATCCTATTTACCAGGAGTAAAATCTGCACAAGTAGCTGAATTGATTGCGTTGATAAAAGCCTGCAAAATAGGGAGGAATCAAAAAGTAACTATATTCACCGATAGTCAATATGGTTATGGGGTTGTGCATGATTTTGGCCAACTATGGATGCAGAGGGATTTCCTGACTTCTTCAGGATCCCCCATTAAAAATGGACAGTTTGTAAAGGAATTGCTGGAAGCAATACAATCACCAAAAGAATTGGCTGTGGTGAAATGTGCCGCACATCAGACAGGAGATGACTGGGTGGTAGTCGACAACAGATACGCAGATCTGGTGGCTCAACATTGTGCCAAAAATAGATTGTCAGTCAATAAGAGGGTGGAAAGAATGGGAATCAGCTGCCAACTTATGCTGTATATGCCGCCTGAAACATGGAATGATGTTAAAAGACTGCAAGATGAAGTGGATGAAAGTGAAAAGAATTTGTGGATCAAAGTAGGTTGTTCCCAGAGATGAGATGATGAAGTGTGGATCAGTGCTGATGGCAGACCAGTCATGCCAGATTGTCTACTCTCACAAATGGACAGAATGTATCATGGAGACACACACATAGGGAGAGATGCAATGATTAGGCTCTTCAGACAAAACTGGTATAATCCTAGGTTCAGGGCTGTAGCAGAAAGTCTTTGCCAAAGGTGTTTAACTTGCCAGATGCACAATCCAGGGAGGAAGACAATAATTGGGTTTGGAAAGATTGGAAAAGCAGAAGGACCATTTATAAGACTTCAATTCGACTTTATACAGTTACCGCCATGCAGAGGGCTGAAATATGTACTGGTCATAGTATGTCTGTTTTCAAAGTGGGTGGAGGCTTACCCTACCAGGAGAAATGATAGCATTACAGTGGCAAAATTATTGCTACGAGAGCTCATTCCTAGGTTTGGTTTCCCAGTAACTTTGGAATCAGATAGAGGAAAACATTTTAACAGTGAAGTGATCAAACTAATCTGTGAAGCATTCCAAATCCAACAGAAACTGCACTGTGCATATCGTCCAGAAGCTTCTGGAGTGGTTGAACAATTGAATGGCACTATAAAGTCAAGATTGGGAAAAATGTGTGCATCAACATCATTAGAATGGCCAGATGCATTGCCACTTGTTTTAATGGGACTCAGAAGCATACCTGACAGAAACACAGGATTGAGCCCACACGAAATAATGATGGGAAGAGCAATGAGACAAACACATGTTCCCACAAACAAACTACTGAATATATCTGATGATATGGTTCTGGACTATTGTAAAGGACTGGCTGACCTAGTGCGTTCTGTCTCTCATCAGGTTGGAGAAGACGCAGTTTCCAGGCAGCCTGAACAAGAACATGATCTGAATCCTGGTGACTGGGTGGTAGTGAAGAATCACACCAGAGAAACGTGTCTATCACCCAGATGGAGCAGTCCTTGTCAAGTCATACTAACCATAAACACAGCAGTGAAGTGTGCAGGATTTCCTAATTGGATTCACGTAAGCCACACCAAAAGAGTACCAGATCCTGAAGAAGAAAATCCTCAGACAGCATCAATCACTGAGGAAGCTGAAGGTTGCCCAGCTGAGGAATCTCAGGCTCGATATTCAAGAGAAGCTGAAGAAGAACAACCGAGCACAAGTCAGGACTGGATACCGGTGGTAGAAGTTTCTGAAGTTTACCACAGAACAAGAAGTCAAACAAAATTGGAAAAAATTGAAGAAGATCAGATAGGTGAAGAAGAAGCAGCTCAGGCACAAGAAGAAGAGACAATAAGAGAACCTGAGCAAGATCAGATAGGGAAAGGAAACTGGGCTCAAAGCGACGAAGATCTGATAAACTTTGAGCAGGGACAGACAGGTTTAGAAGAATCCGGTCAGGCTGCAGAAGTACAAAGTGCAATAAGCCCTGATCAGAATAAGTTAGGTCAAGAAAAGAGCACAGAAGAAAAAGATCATGAAAATCAAGAACATGAAGAAATAAATCAAGAACAAGATCACTTATTGGAAACTCACAGTGGAGCTGTTGCAGAGAAACCAATCAGACCTGAAAAAGAGCAAACAAGAAACACAGTAATTGCAGAACACGAAACAGTACTAAGCAGTGAAAATAAAAAGATTTCTGAAGACGAAGATAAAGAAATAGTACAAACAAAGAAGACAAGAAAAGGAGATCATTGGCCGCGTGTCATTAAAAGAGTAAAATACCACATAACAACCAGAAGTGAAGATCCAGATCAAGTGAATGAAGTAACAAGTCAAACTGAACAAGAAAATAAAACTGAGAAAAGAAGAAGTAAAAGACTGAAACTTGTGAATAACAAATTCAAGGGTCCTGATTGGACCTACATCATTCTTGAAGATTACGAAAGCTCAGAGTCAAGTGAAAGTGGTGACGAAGGAACAAGTGCAGAACTAACGTACGAGAAAGAAACAAGACCACCTTGACTAAGCAAAAGAGTCATATAAAGAAAAGAGGAAATAGATAAGAAGAGCGATCTTCCTTGTCAAAAATGCCTGACGATAGAGTTGCTGGGAGACCAAAACAGAGATGTTGTAGAAGATGCTGTGCAATATGCATATGTAGTCTAGTAATGGTGCTTATAGTATGGTTAGTCCTGATTGTAGCAGTTCCTTACCTTATGATAATGGATAAAAAGATTAATAATGAAACTAAGGAGAGGACAGCAAACATGAAGGGCAATAGAGTAGAACTAATGGCAGAGAATGAACCAGAAATTCATCATGAAGTAGCTGACAACGACACTAGTTTAAACGTTTTCACAAAGTTATTGTTTCAATATGTAGATACCATGGAAGTTAGTAATTGTTATGTCTGTATGAAGTTACCTGAATCAGTAGCAGAAGGATTAACATTCCATCACTTACCACTGACATATGGCATATCATGTAGTGTTTTGTCTAGTTTATTTTATAGAACAGGGAGACTTCAGTATTATTATTCAAACCTAGATGTAATATTTTCTGAGGCTCCGATTCGCAAGAGTATGAACCCAGTGCTTAGTAGTCAAGACGCATAGTTTATGGGAGAATTTTTCTTAACAATGAAATCAATAGACATAACACATGCACATAGACACAATCTAACATGTTCTTTACATGAAGAAGAAAAGATATTTTTGAATTTAGGAGAAGATAGAAGACAAGATTTTCAAAAGAAAGCTTCTGAGCATAAGGCTCATTTGCCACCTTGTGCGGAGAAAGAAGGGAGTTACACACCTGGCAAGGCTCAAGCTGCTATGGCTCTGGATTTCGTAAAGACAGGGAAAATTTGTCTTCATAGGTTAAAGACTGATTATAGCAATGTTTTCATTGGTACCAGTGAATGTGAACACAATTTCTTAATACTTGGAGGTTGGGGGATCAAAGGAGGAACAGATTCAGTTTTTCCTGGAATTTATTATGTGTGTGGGAATAAGGCTTACTTTAGGCTTTCTGCACAGTGGTATGGAAGTTGTTATTTTGGAATAGTATTTCCAAAGATATACCACGTAAAAAGAAACACTGGGAGCAATGAAAACAATAGTGAATTAATACGTAGTAAAAGAGCTAGTTTTTCAGAAATTGTAGGTGATATATTTGGTGCATTGATACCTTCAGTGGGAATAATTCTGAACTCAAGGAAAATATGTAAATTGTCTACAGTGGTTGATCGTTTATCAACGGATACTGCTGGAGGATTTCTAATGATTAGATCTATGGTGATGCAAAATCGACTTGCTCTTGATATTATATTGGCAAAAGAGGGCAGAGTCTGTAAATTATTGAAGACGAAACACTGTTGCACTTATATTCCTGATAAGAATGCAGAAATTGGAACGTATATACAGAATATAACTAAACTTGAGAAGGAACTTAAACCACTGGAAGTTGATAGTGTATGGGAAAGATTGACAAATAGTATCTCGTCAATTGGTACCTGGTTTGCTAATATAGGAAAAGGACTTATAGGTCAAATATTAGTACCCTTAGCAGGGATAGCAATAATAATATTGGCAATAACAATATGGTGCAAATGTTGTAGAAAGAGTGGAACATACAAAGTGACAGGTAGAGGAAAGAAGCGAAAAATTGATGAAATAGAACTTGAAGAATGGAGAAGTGAATTATACAAGAAATTGAAAGGGGATGGCAAAAATGGAAAGTGTAAGAATGAGAATGAAGTAATTTGCTAGAAGGTGGCATCTGATTGTGGGTAGTATTTTGATGGCTCAGAAACGCCATCAGAGAGGGGATTGATGGAGCAAGGTTTCATAAACGAAACTTGCTTGTATACAATCCTCCTCATAGTATTAATTATTTAAACTTGTATTGTTTATACTAACCTTTGCATACACTACACGAAAGGGAAGGATGCTTGCCTATGTGTTTCACTAATGAATAACGCTTGTCTGTAATCCAAAATGGCCGCCAAAACGTGGGAATATCACTGCGCATGTTGCAACCATATCACATGGTATTCCATCTTTCTTTGCTTGGTGGGAAATTTCTGCTTCTGCGCAGTGTGCATTAAAATGGCTGCTTGATGTTTTCACATGCTTCAGCTTGCTCTCATGTCATTATTAAATTGTCGTTTTCTTAACGCTACTAATGCGGGACAGTATTATAATTAAATGGGAATAGAGTAGGAAAGGTGGGCATACAGTGAAACATTTTATTTGTGATTTTAATATTTTCTTCTTTGACTTTTTATCAGTTCGTAAACTTGGGCCTGGGTTTGGTGCAATGAAAGCTTGTGTGACAAAGATTCCGCACATGCGCCCTGCAGTAGCAGACCAGATAGAAAAAGATGAAGTCAATTTGGACATCACCCAAGGCCATGACCTGCTGGCCGACACCACTACATACCAAGATGTTCTTGCTGAAGAGAAACATGTTATATGAATAAATTGTAAATTTTGTCAGAGACGGGTGGGAAATAAAGCAAATGTATTAAATTGAAGGGGCGGTAGCTTAAAAACAATAGGCTTCAGAAATACAAGGCAAATCAATATGATGTGAGGATCAACCCCCTGTCCCTGTCCAATCAGAAGTAGTGGTCCCATATTTTAGCAACATTAAGGGGAGGTACATGGGCGTAGAAGGGTATAATAGAATATAGCATTAGTTAATTAGTTAGAACAGGCGTTCATGCTGACAGACAGAAGAGCTCCAGACCGCCAAGCTGACCGATTGCAGACCGAATCCCTGTCCAGAAGAGATCCTGAGGAGGGGGCGGTGGAGTCCATTAGAAGGGAGAATCGAGGAGAAGTCGAGTATCAGAGAGAGGAGCGACGCAGGCGTCGTTGTAGAGAGGTCACCGGTCCTGTCCTGATCCTGGAGGAGGTCTTTTGCTCTTCATCCTTCCTGGGTCCTATTCTTTCCAACTCCTTGGCCAAGGGGTTTGGTTCTCGCACTTAGGTAAATATAATGCAACCTTTAGTTGCGCTGCTGTCTCTATCCTCTCCTTTCCTGAGGAACCGTCATTAATTAGCAATAATTATTCTATGCTTCATCTTGGGTATTGCGATTAAGTACCGTGTGGTTCTGTATTTTACTCTGCTAAATCTTTAGATAAACATTTTAAAACTTCCTGACTCAGTGGTTATTTCAGGATAATGTACTATAATGAATGTCACTCATTTTAAATTTCCCAATTAGCAAAGGATTCATTGGTAAGTCATTACTCTTCATTCAGAAGGTAATTGGTAGCAGGGATTTTGATAAAGAGTAACAACTGATAAAACCCAGCGTAAGTATTAGCGTAGTATGAATGTATGGGCCCAAGTGAGTATCTGGTGTATGAATGCTGTTTGCTAATATCGCGCTGGATCAGGGGGTCAGGCATTTTTATGCCCCACTCCTGCCCCCCGTGGCTACAGCGACCCTGTACACACATAGTGGCCGCACTTTATTACTGCCCTTCTCAAGCACTTATCAGGCACATTCCAACCGCCAGGGAGAGTCCAGGCACCCTTCAAAGCAGACAAGATTATAAGGTGTTCCGAGGGGCAGCCCCACCATGAGAGGTGTGGGGTGTAGCCTCTGTCCAGTCCTGCCACGTATCACGCATCAAGCGTTAGACTAACGCATTTCAGTGTGGTGCTCCACATCACTACACTGAAATGCATTGTCACGCACATGCAGGTGTCTCAGCTGTCACTAAAAGCGCTGCAAACTAGTGTGTCAGTGTGGCTGGCAGTGCGCCGCCCGTGGCCTGTGCGTGCTGCTCCTGCAGGCTTGGGGCGCTGGCAGTTTCACTACAATGTATTTATCATTTCGTACGGTGCCGAGTGGCTCTAAGAGTCACACAGCCTGATGTGTCATTAGGTAGTAGTGCCAAATGGCTGCCAGAGCGGGGAGTTTGTAAGCAAGACGGGAGGCTACTGGTTTGCAGGCTGCGGCGCCGGCTGCAATTTTGGCACTCAGCTTTCAGTGCTGCCTGCTGCTCAAAATAGGCCTCCCGCGCCTCTGTGGCTGTAATATTAAGCTCTTATTATGGCCGGCAAATTCATTATTGCTGAGCCCAGAGAGAGAGTTGTCACGTAGTCATGAGACTAACTCTCTGTCACTGTGACCAGTTGCAGCGGCTGACAGGACAGATGGGTCGCAATAAAGACACCCGTCAGCCTGGACTTAAAGCAGGCGGCAAAGCGAAAAGGTTGCCGGTGGGGTGTGGCTCCCAGCCGTAGGCCTGCTGCCTTGCAGAGTCGCCGACGTCAGCAAAACTGCCTGCAGTGCTGCAAAACTCAAGACCAGTAAGTAGGTACCAGCCACTGCCACCCACCCGAATGTGTGTACTGTCAGTTTGTTAATAATAACATAAATTATTTCTTTCCAATGTTGCGAAACAAACTATTTACATCGGATTACCTTTCTTTTAGGGCTCATTACGAACGCGCTAGAAACAATAGTTTCTTCCTACTACAAGCACAAACCTTTTTTTTTGTAGGGACTCTGTCAGACATTTTTTGTTGATTCACCTCATGCACTTTAGCCATTAACCCTTCGAAATAATCTGCTTGCTTCTTAAAGGCACCACGCAGATAACATCACTTTCTGCATTATCATTACACCCATGCCTTCCACTGCATGAAGTAGTATGACTGTTCTCCTCAGTTTTTATCTGCCTCCCGTTAGCGCACTTAGTCCAGTGACTTCTTAGACTTTCTCGTTGCTCAATGGAGTGTAATTTCGAATATTTATATGTTTCACTTGTCTTTATTGCTTGGTTTTGCTCACAAAAGAGTGTCAATTAAAGCACGATCGCGCCATGCTGGCTCTGAGCAGTGCACTAAGAAGAGCCGTGTAAGCACAGGTAAAAGTGACTTCCAATAAACCGTTACACCGGGCGTTAATTTTGCGCACATGAGAGTGTCACTCCTAGTCGTTGAAATGTCACTCATAATTTCACTGAAATTATGAAAATGTCCCACAGCATTCTGAAACCTTGGCAGCTATGTCTGTCCTCCGGTTCAGTAAGGGAAAGAGCCCCACCCAGAGGGGTGTGGGGTGTAGCCACTGTTTTCCAGTTCTGTAAGGGGAAGCACAGCGGATGTATCGGCACTTCTCTCCAGTTACACCCAGATTGTTATATTACAAGAAGGTGACTGGAAGCAAGAAACCATCTACGGGGCAGGGTGGGGCAATGCACGTGCTGCTTAAACAACCAGAGAGTGATGCCGGTGTTTTAATACTATAGGAGGAGGGCTCGAAATTGGACGCATGGTCAGTCATTGGGCACGTGTGCTGTGCAGCATCGAGGAGTCCAGCACTCGGCACCGCCGCCCATCTGTAGGACCACTCCCTCTATGAGAGCCAATGCACCCGAGGCCTGCTGATTGCTATCTTAAAAGATAGAAAACTGTCCAATCAAAATGAGCCCCCCCATGTATGACTTCTGGCTCCTCTTTTTATTTTACGCTAGCCTCGCATTGGCCTTTTAACTTTACTTAAACCTTACCCGGCAGGCCAGTACTGCGGCGCCATCAGGGCAGGCCCGCCCTGCCCTATCGAGATACATAAAAGTGTACCGCTACGGCCAGCGGGCGTGGCGGCTTCCGCGGCTACTACTAGGCCAGGCACTGGTCTGCATGGTCTGGCATTCAGTGAATCTGAATGAATCACATCCATGATGATCCTAATAATCGTCGTATCTTATGGAGCCACCGGAGGTGAGCTGCCTCCCACCCGGCTGGTGATCTTACAACCTGGACCATCACGCTGCCCAAAAAATACCAGGGTTGGTTTTGGCACGGTGACGGCATATTATTGGAATGGCATCGCTAGTTAGTTGGCTTAGCTTAGCTACTACTACTAAAGTTAGTTAGTTTACAATTACTGCTTAACTTCTAATCTTACTGTTACTCGTGGTGGGCCGGCCGGCAGGGACACACACTGGCTGCACTGCCTTTTCTTTAATTAGTACGATTAGGCGGCCTGGTGCTGCTAAGCTTGCTACCAGACCGTCAGTCCTGTACTACTGGCTGGCTCCTGATCGATACCTGCACAGGATGCCCAGCTCTGCCCTTACTCGTCAGTCGGGTTGGGGCCGGGCTGACAAACGACGATGACTCGTGGGGAGCTGCAGTGGTTATGCTGGGTCGTGGCAACTGGTGGAAATCAAATGTGAAAAAAATCTGCGCGCACTGCGCGCACAGCCCCTATCCCATCAGAACCTCCAGCGCGGCCCGCCCAAATAAATCAGTGTGTGTGTGTGTGTGTTCCGCGGCCCGTCCCCCGGCAAGTGACAACAGTTAACACTGCTCTGACTGAACTAAGAAGGGCCACGGCCCGCGGCCGCCATGTTCTACATATTATATTTATTATTAATTTATGAATATTCTCTTGGACTTGGGCTGCAGGCCAAGTGGTTAAGAAGTCTCACAGCCGCAACACTAAACGCCGTGACTCACACTCGGTATACGTGAAAAACACGCTGCGGGCCTGCGGCGGCTGCACCGAGTACATACAGTAAAGTACATTTTAAAAAACATCAATGTGTGACGTGGGCAGCAGATGCGTAGACCAGGCCCTGATAATTATGTGCCGGTGCTAAGCACCGGAAAGCACCGGCACAAATTAAGCACTGCACACACTACTTTAACAATGAAAAAAATTGTTTGTCTACGCGATACCAAGGCTCTATGAATTTAAATTAAAAAAATTACTTTCCAAACGTGCAGACACGCTACCGTGTTGATAATTAAACAGCGATGTTTACCTCGAACTGAAACGAAACTATTCTTTGTATCAAAACTATTTTAACCCCTCTGGTGAGACTCAAACCCATTTAAGAGCGTGCCTATAAGCACATTTGTTTTCTATTCAAAAGTTGCATCTGTGCGCTTTTAAAATATATTTGTTTCTTTGCTTGTACTACATCATGATTCACAATTTTGGAGCATATAAACTAATTGCTTACAAAAGAGAACACACACTACCTTCCCAATAAAAAAGAAGTTTGTTTACACGCTACCAGCATGCAGTCACTTTGCACAATGCATTTGCACACGCTACCTTCATAATGAAAAAAAAGGACGTTTATTTACAAGATACCAACACTCAGTCACTTCACTCTACGGATTTAAATAAAAAAATAAAATAATTTCCAAACGCACACAAACGCTACTTTTTTGATAAGAAACACTTCATTTATAAAATTAATCAAAAGCACACGCTGACTTTATGACATAAACGACGAGGAACCCTAAAAAAATCAGGCAACGGCAAACACAAGCAGTAAGTAAAGAAAAATAGAGTTCAGCAAAACGAACAGATAAACACCAAAGCGTAAAGGTACCAGTAATTGGGTGTTTCTCCATGGTAGGAAACAAAACACAAAAAGGAGGGATAACGAGGAAAGATTAACCATTAGTAAGCATTTTTAAAGGACAATCAACGTAACAAATAAAAAGTCAATGGGTGGGCTGCAAGCCCAAAAAGTGTATGCAACAAGTCTAAAAGAAACAACACAAGTGCTGCCTAGGCTCGACCTAAAAAGGAGGGGTGAGCAATTAAGAAGGATGTTTGGGAGTTCATAGTAGTCAGAAGGTGGGGGATCAGTCAGAGGGAGAAGGGATGGGAAGGCCAGAGGGTTTTTTGTTTTAAAGTAGCACGATGCAAAAAATTTCTACACACACATATATATATATATGTATAGACATGATGCTTGGTAAAGTTTTGTTTGCTTGATTAAACACTCTATATAAATACCCATAAGAACATTAAAGCAGCAATATTTACATGATCTGTTGTCCGCATTTATCATGTGGTACATTGTTATGGCTTCAGATAACTGAAATTAACTTTTATATACATAAATATAAACATACAGGCATAACCCTCTATATATGCACCTATATTTACACAGAAGCAGCAATTATATAATTTTCCCTAATATTAATGTATCTGCTTATAACAGGAGGCATAGTTCAGATTACAATGACATGTATTTGTATGATGACAGCTCTTTTCCATATTATGAGAAGTATAGTTTGTGATGTCTGAGTTTACTGTTGTGGTACATTCTTGAGTTGTGAGTATAGTTGTCATGTTGGGAAGAGACAGCTTTTGACTAATCTTCTGAAGTAGCGATGGTTGTAAGTGGATTTTATGTTTGCAGCTAGATAATTCCATAGTTTGGCTGATTAAATGGAGAAAGATGTTCCACCCATGTTTTTTTTCTTGTATGTAGGAATTATGAGGCGGGGGGACATTCTTGAGCATTGGTTCATTTGTTGTATGTATTTGTTGATTGTCTTCCAGATTAAGAGTGGTCCTTTGCTATTCATTGCTTTGTATGTGATACAAAGCAGCCTGAAAGAGGATCGTCTGACAACTGGTCACCAGTGTAGCATCCTCAATGCAGGAGAGACTTGTGCCTTTACATGTAGGATGAGTCTAGCTGCAGTGTTCTGAATTCTTTGTAGGCTTCTCATAATTGACAAAGTTTAGCCATGATAATGACCATTAGCGTCATCCAGTTTTGATAGGACAAGAAAGATCTTAGCTTGAACCTTGTGTGAGAATCCTAGATGCGGTAAGATACATTGCATTGTTTTCATTGTAAGAAAGCTTGATTTGCCCACCTTATACACTTTTGGATTCATTGACAGTTTGGCATCCATGGTAATTCCAAGGCTTTTCACCTCCTTAGATATTTTTAGAGGTGATCCTAGATCATCAGGACAGATGCACAGAAGGTCGTAGGTTTTCCAGTGGCCACAGGTGAGTATCTCAGTTTTGGAGGCATTCAGTTTGAGGTGGCTCCATGTCATCCATTGGTGATGGCCGGGGGCAATTGAAGAGTTTTGATGTTTTAATGTCCTTTGGGCTTTCCAATTTCAGAAGTATCTGTGTGTCATCTGCATAAATATAGCAGGTGAGGTCAAACCCATTGATCAGTTCTTGGTGTGATTTCATGTAGATGTTGAAAAACATAGGTGAGGTGAATGAGCCAGGGACTCCTGCTTTAATCTTGTAGAGTTTAGAAAAGAATGGGGCAGTATGATTAATATTTGTTCTGTTGTGTAGGTAGTATGTGATCTAAATGAGAGTTGTGGGTCTGGTGGCTCAGTGGACTAAAGCATCCACTGCAGGGGCCTGTGTTTGACCTCATGGTCACAGGTTCAAATCCCAGTGGGTCCACTCAGCCTTTCATCCATCTGAGGTTGATAATATGAGTGCCATTGAGTTGGGTAACAATAAACATTTGTTATTCAGCGCCAAGATGCCTCCGGGTGAACATGTGCTTTACAAATACATGTGTTATGTTGTGCCCTCCAGTCTGGCTTCCTCAAGTCTTTGGATGAGTGTAAGCTGATCCACTGTGTCAAAGGCTGCTGAAAGGTCCAAGAGAAGAAGGGCAGCAACTCCGTTTTAGTCTACTGTTTTTAAGATCAACCCAGAAAGAGATTAGGACCGATTCATTGCCTCTTCCTAGAAAAACCATTTTGGAAGTCAGAAAGTATTGAATTGTCTTCAATGAATTGTGTGAAAGCTTCTCTTTCTATGAGTTGGCCAATAAATGGTCTATTTCCTATAGGTCTGCAGTTGTCGGGATCTTGATTGTCCAGGTTAGGTTTTTTTAAAAGGAGGTGTATACATGCCTTTATTAGGCCTTCTGGGAAAATGCTTGTCATTAGAGAGTTGCTGACAAGTGTTCTTACTGGGATGTCTTTTGAAATTGATAGCAGGATATATTTAAAGATTTGAGGTGGACAAGGGTAACAGGGGCAGCCGGATGGCTAACTATCTTTAAAAAGATTCAGAACTTCAGTTGGTGATAGTTCTGTGAAGAAGCGTAGTTGCTGTATTTGCCTTTGGCTGGCGGGTATTGTGGGAAACGGGTTGGGGCTGTGGTTTTTTTTCTGTTTAAGTAGGTATCCAACATATTTGCTTTAAGTATGTATTGGTTAGCTAGCATGTCTCAAAAATCTTGAGAAATGAGATTGGTAGCTTCTGTGCATTTTGGCTTACTGAATTCAGTGAGAATTTTATACAATTTCTTATTGGCAGACTTTGCATTGTGGATTCGGTTAGAATAGTATAGTTGTTTTGCTTTTTTGATTGTTGCCCTGTATATTCTGTTGTGTGTGTGTTGTCATAGCTAGTCTGGAGAGTTGTTTGTTTTGAGCCATTTGCGTTGAAGCTTAGCATTTTGTTTCACCTTTTTTAATTCTGTATTCATCGAAGGTGAGTACTACAAAACAGATTAAGCAATCTCCTAAACATTCAACTTAGAGCTGTATTTTTGCATTTTTAGATTCTAAAACAGGGGGTTGAGGGGGCTCCTGGTAGCCTTAGTACAGTTTAGGCAAAACAAGGAAAGACATTTAAACAGTCACGCATAGGAAGAAAACAGCGGTTTTAAAGTAAAACTTGCACTGCACAAAGTGTGAGCTCTTACCATCTTTGCTATGATATTGCGCTCTGGGCTTTTTAGTGCTCACAGAAGCTGGGGCTCTAAAATGGAGGTCTCTGCCTTGAGGTTCCCTCCACAAACTTAAGGGGCTGTGCAAGGAATTGAGGGGATGGCCTACTCAGGTGTCCTGTGTGCCAATCAGTAAAGCAGAGACTGGTGTGTAGAGGGGGAGTGATCTGCTCTTGAGCACTTGCAGTCTGTGTAGATTCCTATGCAACCACAATGATTAATGTACAACTTTAGATTTGATAGTTTTATTAGCTGTGTGTGTCCATGTAATCAATCACAGTTTTTTACCAAGTTAATGAATAGTGTATTCTGTAAAGACCTTTTAATTTTCTCCTTTCTATCCATCCTTGATGAATATGGGGAGATACTTAAGCTGATGAGGACAGTGGAGACACTCTACAAACACAGAGGACTGATGAGAGCACGGTCACAGATAACAAACACTGCATGCCTGGTTATCTGTTCACCTATGTGATACAGCAATAAGCTGCCATTTTACAGTATCAGAAGGCCAGCCAGGAAATATTACAATAGCCACAATGATACTTCAATTGTAATTTGTGTGTGAAGATGTTATATTAAATGTTTTACATTAACATGACATTAATGCATTGTCATGCTAATGCTAATTTAGAGAAAAAATTATGCTTATTTACATTTAGATTCTCATACCTAATGTAGGTCTGAATTTCAAAATTAGTTAACATTGGTTACCATTTTTGCTTTGTGACATGTGAACATTTTATTTCCAGGCAACCTGGAACTTTAATATTGTTGACTGCAATGTTCTTTTTCCTTCTTTTGCATGTGAAGAAATGTTATCTCTTCTTTGTGTGCAGGCTAGTCCATGTATCTTATCTTGTTACAGATAGTGTAAGTTTGAAGAATGCAGAGAGAAGCTTGTATCGTGAGGAACCTTGCGAGCCTGTTGAAAATATAATTATTTTGTTTTAACCTGATTGGACAGTCATTTTCAAAACTGCACGTAATTTTGTACAACTTTAGAGTTGTGTTTTTTTAGCAGAATACAGCAGAAAAGAGCAGCAGATTTTAAAGTGCTCTCTTAGAGAGAGAAAGGTCTGAATTTTCTTTTGTCCTTCATTTTGAGGTGACCCCATGCTGGTTCGTCCTCTGCTTTGTAAGATTTGATCTTATTAATTGCCCATTAATTAAAGCATAAACATTCTGGTAATAAATTGCTGCTAACCTATATTTCAGCTTCGGTAAACCTTCAACTGTTAATAAACCTTCAAGGTTTGATACTAAAATATTGTCTGTCTTTTCTGTGGACCCTAAGTTGCTTCACATAACATTGAATGTATTGACTTGTTCACCAGGCTCAGGTATGGAGCACCAAATCCTTAGGGAACTTGGGGGCAGATTTAATAGTTTACCATTACAGTTTAAAAGCACAGTGCAGCAGCCACAAATGCTGCTCTGCGTAGAGCAGAAGAGCCTCATATTTAAAGAAATAAGCCTCTGTATTTCTCCAAGCGCTGGTGCTAAATTTAGCTGCCTAGCGCTAACACAGGCATCCTTGCACCATTGTACAAGGGTGCCTGCGTTGCAGGGAATGATTGTTCATGTGCAAGAAGGTGTCCCTTACAGCACAGAAACAATCACTAATTGCAATTGTAACTTCTATGTGTGCTGTAGAATACAGCACATGCAGATGTTGGATCACTGACAGAATATCGAGTACCAGAATATCGAGATACAAAAATATTGGGACATAAATATCGTTGTCAAAAATATCGACCTCCTATCTTCATAATGGTAAGTACAAAAATATCGAACAAAAAATATCGTAGTTAAAAATATCAAAGTACAAATGATCGTTTTTTTTATATGTATAGAAAATAATGTAAAATAAATTAAATAATACATTTAACTTAAAAAATATATTTAGATTTATTTGTAAATTTTAACAATTTAAGGGGCCCATTACGATGGCGGGCGGAAGCACAACCGCCGTGCTGGCGGATGCAAAAACCACCAGTTACCGCCGGCACGCAGCAGTCCACACGCCCGCCCAATTACGATGCGAAAAGTAGGCCAAACACCGCCGGCAAGCCACCAACACCGTCCGCCATCAAAGTGCGCCCGTACATGTAGCGGCGCAGCTAACTGACACACACCGTCCGACCAAACACGTCCCGCCCGGCGCATAAATTACGATGCCGCAAACAAACGGCTCCCACGGCCAAGAGATACCGTACGACAAACCGAAGCGGTAACACGGACGCCGAGCACGGACAACGAAGAAGCGGCTCCCCGAGCATGAATCCAGCACTGCAGGCCGTCCCCATGCTCCTGCTGATGCACCACCAAGGACGCAACGTGCCGCGGAGACGCAGGTAGGCACACACACAACAAGTGCACGCAAACAGCGCACACAGTGCAAGGGCGGAAAAAGCGGACAACCCCCACCAGCACGTGTACACTACACATCCACCATCGCATCCACATATGACACACAGGCCAAATCGTAACATCGCAGAACACATGTGTACACACCACCTGGGACTAGGAACCAACCACCCCGTCACGGCCCCAAAGCGCCGATGACGCCGCCACACATGCGCACAACGCAGAGGCCAACCGCAGCGCCATGCATGCGTCGCACACAGACACAGGGACACAACCAAGCAGCACACACATCAGCCCCACCCCGAACGCACATGACACGTGACAGGCCGGCCACAGACATGTCCTCAACGTCCAATTCACGGACAACACCCAACGCCACACAACCGACGCACACATATCAGTGAAGACACGCAACAGCAGGACACACCCCAGTGTAACAAACATGGCGTAGCACACAGCGGCGGCAACACCAACTAGGAGAAGCAGGGCCCCTTCGGGAAGAGGAACGCCAGTACCACACAGAAACACCCATACCACCCTGCACATATGAACAAGACATATAAAACGGAACACCAAAGAGCCCGGGGACCGACAACAGGTGGCCCAAGAATAACATTCACACACAAGGCCCAACGCAGAGCGGAAAGGCAGCCTGCCGCCCACACAAGGAAGAGCAGACAGCACTGAATGACCTTCCATTCCAACTCCGAAACCACAGCCCTACGACAGAAGCCGGTGAATACAGCCATTGTCCAAGAATAGACCAACACAGGCATGCCGAGGAGACCGACCACAGGGCAGATAGTGCATATCACAGAAGCACACAACGGACGGGGAAGAAAGAAGAAAACACTCCCCCATGTCGGCCACATGCAAGTTAATTGGAAGGAGTCACACAGCACTGACCTTGAACTGTCTGAGAAGCATGTGGGAAGAGGGCCCGTGTCCTCCAAACAAGCCAACAGAACGCAAGTCCTGTCTCCCTACGACAACACAGAGCTCACAGCAACCCCGGAGCGTGCACATTGCAGACTGCACACACAGCCGGAGCACGCCACCTCAACGAACCGCTGCGAAATGGCAACCGCAACACACCTACCCAACTACGCCGAACAGCTCAAGCTGTACAAAACCAACCTGTGCCATACATTGGGATGCGATCTCCTGTCCCTGCTGAACGTAAGTTACCGACTGACTTACCGCATCACATTGTTCAGCTGCGTCATGCCCGTCTTCTACTGTCGGAGGTGTCCCTACCAGCATCCCGTCGAGATATGCCTCTCCAACCCGGCATGTCTGAAGGCGGACCTGCTACCACTACTCCTCCCTCTGGACGCACACGACAGGGCCTGCTCTGCCTATGGGGGCATGGCGTATGTGGCCAACATCGCACCCGCACTGAAATGGGACCACTGTGCCTCCACACGACGGATCATTGATAACAGCTACATCGAATGTCACCCAGCATGCCCCATCATGGTCCTCCAAGGGACAACCTACGAACAACACCTTGACAGCCACCATCCGCTTCATTGGCTGGCAAACATGTACACCACCAATGACATGGAAGCCCTGCTGGGCGGCATCGCATACCTGACAACCTGTAAATACGTCGGACCACAACGCAGGTACCCCGAGTGACCTATGATGTCCAACCCCGCACCCATGCTTAGCTTCCGCACGGACTGGCCAGTCACCACCACAACAGCCATACCAAACGACCGGCAACTGTAACCACACCATCAACGACATCGCCATGACATCGGATATGACCGGGACATGCACACTGTTCCCCATCACATCCAGGAACACCGCATGCATCGTGGGAGGCAGTGGCATGGGCTCTGTGTATCGCACCCACATGGACGGAACTGCACGAACAACCAGGACACGACATGGATCCAGCGCCCATGGACACACACACCGCTCAGTGGACATGAATAGGTCGCCTGGAGTCTGTGGGTGCTGCACCCCTCCCACCCCCGCCCGGGAATCCCATACCAGGACCTTTGCATGGACGACAAGTGCATACAACAACAACATGACCCCAGTGACTGTGACATGTCCAGTAACCACCACAGTGCAACAACAAGTGGCACGCCGCTGCATGCACGCAAGCACATGCCCTGATGTCATCTCACATGCACGCGTGCATAAGGAACAACCGCAGCAAACCTGTCACATGGAACTGAGATGGACTGTGCCCATGATGCCAAGCGGTCTGGTAGGCTACATGTATACCGTCTGTGTCAAAGTCCGCAGCTCCGCAGCTATCCGTAAATGTACATTAGCACAGCCTTGGCCAAGCAGATGTCACTCTGAAGCCCACATCCCACATGCAACAGCCAATCACATGTAACCCCACACCCTATCCCATTTGCAATCATGCTCAGTATATCCTCAACATGTATCCCGCTGCCAGTAGTGTCCACTATACTGCATCACAGAGGACAGAAGACTCAATATAATGTTTGAAACCAAAACTGTCTCCGCTGACTCATTTCACAAGTACGAATGAGAGAGGATGAGAGTATGTGAAGTACACGGCAGTCGTGACATGACCATGTAGTCCACTGGTATTGGATGTCAACGCAAATGAGTAGCACTACTGTGGAAGACACACATGTGTCGTGTGAAGTCGTATGGACGCAGTGCTCAGGTGGGTGGGTGCGACGGGTAGATGCGCACATGCCAAGTTGGAGCACGCCGTGTTGGGAGGGGTCATGAACAGTACACCACCGCTTCCCTGGGCCTTGTGAGAGGACACCTGTCGGGGGAGTGAACACGTGTGTGCACAGCAGCCGGGCACACGTACAAAGCGGTACCAGGCGCACCTCAGCCCACCCTCTGTGGACAAGCTGGATCCTGTTGTGCGCCCGCCATGCCCCTGACAAGGCACACACAGCCCCAGTCGACCAGGTGTAACCCCAACATAGTCAATCCGCACAGGCGATACAGGGCACGGGATGGCAGTGGAGCATGGTGTGTGAGAGGTCTCCTCGCGCTCCTCCTGGTCATATCACGCAGGCAATAGAACCTCAACGTCTAGCATGGCACAAGTCAGATGGAAGTGTAGGGGGACGCACCACAGCACGAGCAGCACTGACGTCACGGGAGGTGGCTCGCACCATCCCATCCATTGCCCATCATACCAACCACGCCACATGCCATTGCGACTAAGTGCAAGCGCGTGCGCCACCACCCCGAGCCCTCCCCAGAGAGGCCAAAGAGTGAATGTGTGGGCCATCAGCCACAGACGGACGCGGCCTGGCCGCAAGGGCAGCCACAGCCACTGGGTGTCGCAGGTGGCGGATCCGGAAGGCGAAGACTGTGATGCATAGTCCATGCAGGCCGGGTCACCATTTGGGGCACCACGCAGGTGGACGGGCGTCCCGCGACACATCATACCCTGAGACAGCCCACTCGTGCAACTGGACCCACACATACACTCCTTGCCCTCTCTGGTGCGAGCTTGGGGCTGCCTGTGCAAGCGCTAGCCTCGCAGGTGAGCATGCATATTGGGGGAGCGAGGGGAGGACATGAGGGCTGGGGCGAAGATGACTGTATCACTGTCAGTTAGTACAAGGGATGACCCAGATGTGGAAAGGAAGAGACGTGTCCCGTGTGTACTGCAACTAGTCGCCAATACAACTACCCCCATGTCCGGAATGTAAGCCCGCACCTAGGCCCGCCCATCCGCCACATCGAACATACCACCAGCACGACAACCTTCCCATTCGAAACACTGACTGGGGGTGGCGACCAGTGTACAATCATGTGTAGCCTACCCACGCGTACATGTGGGCCCTCCATGATCCATGTCACCTGCGGCAAAGTCATGACATGCGCAATGAGGGAAGTGAGGAGAGCTGCCCGCCCCACGCGCAGAAGGTGCATCAGCTCCACAGACCCAGCAGCGAGTCCAGCAGGGGTCACATGTGCAGGGGCAGCTGTGCCTGGTGTGAAGGCACATGCATATAGACAGCACATCGACCAATGTGTAGTCTGCCCACATCTACAGTCCATCATCATGCGGACATAGGAATTGAACACAGGGCAACACATCTTAGTGGGTGCACCCACCGTGACCAACAATGCGCAATCATCGACGTACCCGCCCTGTGCATGGCCCCCACCCAACGGCGGCACATCCAGTGCCACCATCCCACACACACAAGCCTTCCACGGAACATGCTGTGTCCAATGGTCAGTACAGAGTCAGCGCCCATCTGGTGGATCCTGAACAGGAGACACATGCACACACATGCCAGCTCCCACTATGTACGACTGCCACCTGGCACGTGCAATGTAACCTCTCACCTGTGACGTGTGACTGCAAGCACACAGCCGTCTTGGCATGGGGCTGTCAATGTGGACACCTGTCAATGTTTCGGGAGGTGTGATCCGTACAGTGCTGTACATAGGGTGCAGTGCTGACACCTACTACTGTCTCATATCCCCTCGTGCCACAGGTCCCACTTGTTTTGGCCGCTCAGCCTGTGCCCACATCGTCGTCGTCGTGTGCCATACTCATCCAGCCGCGGAAGCAGTTCCATGCTCAGCAGACATTCATGTTGCCGTGGCGTTGCCGCTTGACGGATATGCAGTCAGTCCCCATCAGCACGCCCCGCAAGTCATTGGGGCCTGGATCCCCATGTGCATGCACATGGCAGTGGTTTGTATCACTAGCCATTGCCATTGTTGGGAGACCTGTGTAAGCGTATTGTGGCCGTGCCGTCCCAGCTTGACAGCTGGGCTGTGGCTCATGTGCTTGCTCAGTCATGTCAGTGATGTGTATGCGAAATTGCTATGTGTCGTGTTGCTTTGACATGTGTCCTCTGCCATTGTCCCTAGGCGGAGACCGAACATTGACCGCCCATACCAATTGCTGGCGGACATGGACGATACAGAGGTTATTAGGAAGTTTCGGCTGGACAGGCCAACCCTGCATCGACTGTGTGCCATGTTAGAACCCCATCTCCGTCCCCGCAGGGTGTATCCGACTGCTGTCACCCCCACGGCTAAGGTGATGGCCGCCATGCATTTCTTCGCCACTGGGTCATTCCAGCACACAGTGGGCATTGGAGGAGGGATGTCCCAGCCCATGTTCAGCAAGGTGCTGAGGGATGTACTGGCAGCCATGATGCTGTACCGGAACAGGTACATCCGCTTCCCCAGGGCTCGTGAATTGGCGGCAGTGAAGGGTGCATTCTATGCCCTTGGCAGAATCCCACACGTCGTTGGAGCCATTGACTGCACACATGTCGGCCTTGTTCCACCACAGGCCACTGAGCACCTGTACCGCAACAGGAAGCACACGCACTCCCTGAATTTGCAAGTGGTGTGCCTTGCGGACATGGTGATCACCCACGTGTGTGCAAAGTTCCCAGGCTCGGCCCATGACGCACACATAATGCGCAACAGCATCTTGCCACGACTGATGTCCAATATGCAACAGGATCGTGCCTGTATTGTCGGTGAGTATGTGGAGTGGTGTAGCGTGCTGGCTGTGCGATGCTGTCCCCTGTCCAGTTGGATTAGCAACGGTTCTCTGTGTCCCTCACACCCAGGTGACTCTGCGTATCCGAATGGGGCATGGCTGCTCAGTCCATTGAGGAATCCTCGCACCCCAGCAGACGATCGCTACAATGAGGCACATGGGAGGACCAGACGTGTGGTCGAGCGTACCTTTGGCCTCCTCAAGTCCAGGTTCAGGTGCCTGGACCGCACCGGGGGTGCGCTGGCGTACTCCCCACAGAAGGTGTGCCGGATAGTGGTGGCGTGCTGCATGCTGCACAATCTGGCCATTCGGAAGCAGATCCCCCTCATCGTGGATGACGGAGATCAACCAGGGCCCCAGCCCGCAGACCAGGACAGCTCGAGTGAGGAGGACAGCGGAGAGGAGGAAGCTGGTAATGTGCGGCAGCAGCTCATCGCCCGCTACTTCACTTGACGATGAGTGTCCATGTACGACGGCTGATGTGGCTGTATCTGTGCAGGTGTGTGTGTGCTGTGTCAGGGTGGCCGTTTGTTCACTGCGTGCTGTGTGTCAACGCTCCATGGCCAGGGTAGTATGCCACTGTTGGTGGCTGTGGCATTGTGCCCTATTGCTCTGTGCGATGTGTGTACATTGCTTGTAGTTGTTGACATGTACTGTGTGATGGGTGTGTGACACACTCATTGAATGTGCTCCTGTTCTGTCTCCCACCCCTAGGTCCCTACAGGCCCTCCGGATTCAAATGCCATGCCACGCATCAGGTGCCTTTCCGCCCAAGGTGGCCGTTGTATTCCGTACAAATAAGACACAGGGCACAAACAGCAGTTAGTGAAAAAGGTGCATTTATTGCAAACTGTGACATGTGATTGTGTGTAAGGTGATGACAAAAGTGGTGCATGCAGTGACAATGAGCTGTCGGTCATGGCTGCGTGATGATCAGGGTGTACCCACTGGTTCTATGTCCATAGTCCAACACACACATGCCATCCAGATGGCTGTGTGGAGTGGGATCGTAGTCCAAGTCAATGCAGTGGCTGGTCAAGGAAGGCTGGCGGAAGGCTGGCTGGCTGCCTCACTTGCGACTGTAGCGTGCGAAGTCCTCCCGGGAGATCTGTTTCCTCTTCGGACGGCCCCTTCCACGTTTGCGAGGGGGATGCCTGCTTGCGACATGCTGGTGGTTGAGGTGTGATCACTGGCTGTGGACGCAGGGGAACTGGACACTGCTGCTCCACCCTGCGCCCCGGCAGGTGGTGGCGGAGGGGAGCTGCTGTCCCTGGCTGTGACCTCACCGCCACCACCAGCTGTCCCATGAGGTCCACGATTTGGCCCATACGGGCGTCCATGGACCTCAACACCCCCAGCACCTCACGCGTGTCTGAGGCAGACCGGACCCATTGTCCTTGGGCCTCTTCATAGGCCCCAAGGACTCTGGCCATGTGAGGCAGGGCATGGCTCCCAGGGGAGGCTGGCGTTTCCCTGACCCTGCTCCTCCTACCAGTCCTGCTGCCACCGGCCTGCCCACTAGCCACATTGCTCACCATTGTCCTCGCTGTGGCTCCCAGGGTGGATCCAGTCGTCCGGGCCACCACCTGCGCTGGGGCTGGTGCCAGCGAAGACGTGGCGGTGGTGGCGGCGGTGGTGGTCGGTGCGGCGATGGTGGCGGTTGCGGCAGTGGTAGTGGCCACAATGACCGTGGGTGTGGCCGCAACGACAGTGGCAGCAGGGGGCTGTGAATGTTCAGCAGCCCTGGATGATGGGTTGGTGGGTAGGAGGGGTCCTGGGGAGCGGCTGGGCCCTGCCACACCAGATGGGCCTGCTTGGTTGTCCGTGTCCGAAGAGGAGGACAGATCCTCCAGATCCGTGTGTCCTCGTTGGGGGCTTGTAGGCTGGCTGTGCTGGCTGCTGGCTCCATCCCCAGCATCCAGCAGTTCGTCACCTGTGGAGAGAATGAGATTTGTTATTGTGTTGCACCTGGCGAAGTATGTATTTGTCGTCTGACATTGACAGTTCGTGCAATCTCGTACATGGGTTTCCCGGAGGCGTGTGTGTGGCTGTAGCATCTGTAGTTGTGTGTGCTTGGCAATGGGACTGTGTGCTGTGCACATGTGGCATGGGACGGATTGGCCATGCCGATGGGTGTGTTGCTGTGCCCCTACTTATTGTGACTCTGGTGTATGCGGGCTCCTGGCCCATCCTGGGTCTGGTTTGTACTTTGCTTTTGGGGTTCAAATGGAACGCTTAGGAACGCATATGGCAACATGGGGGCCATGCCCCAGATTCGCATTTGGGATGGAATATGCTTTTGGAGTTCAAATGGAACGCTTAGGAACGCATATGGCAACATGGGGGCCATGCCCCAGATTCGCATTTGGGATGGAATATGCTTTTGGGGTTCAAATGGAACGCTTAGGAACGCATATGGCAACATGGGGGCCATGCCCCAGATTCGCATTTGGGAGGGAATATGCTTTTGGGGTACATGCTGTGAGCCATGGGTGCCGAACGTGACATGTGTTGTGGCAGCATGACAGTGCATGGTTTGAGGTGTGTGCATGCTTGACATGGCCTGCATATTTGCTGTCTGTTGTGATTACTGGACATGGCATTGGACGCATCGTTATGAGTGAGTGATGGTTGTGTGCCAGCCAACGTATTGCAGTTGTCCCATCTCCTTGGTGTGCGTGCTGCCCTGTGCCATGTGCATCACTGCAGTGCTCGGGGGGTGTGGCCCATGTTGTGTATTGTTGCTCACAGTGTGTCGTGCACTTCATTGACTTCTGGCACATGGTTGGTCATGGGCATGTATCTTAGCGTGACTGCTGTATGTGTGGCAGCTGTGCGGATGACAAGCCTTTCATGAGACTGGGGCTGACGGATGGGATGGATGGTATGTTGTTTGTGCATGGTGTGTCTGTGTGTTTGATGGGTTCAGTGGTGTTCGTGTGCATTTATGTTGTTCCGCTCTGTTGCGTCCAGTGTTGTTTGTCTTACATAGGCGTAGTTGTGGGGTGTGTGGTTGACAGGCAGTAGGGGCTACATGGACAGGACTTCAATGGTGTTTCGGTTGTGTGTGATAAGTTGCACAGTGGCTGCCGTGTGGTACTATATTCAGTGTGGCTTGTGCATGCAGACGTGGCTCCTTGGGTGTTGCTATGTCTGTGATGGGTCATGTGGGGTGTGAGTCTGTTGTTCATGTCCGTGTGCACATTGTTCACTTGTTCGTGACGGTGGGCGGTGCTGCGTGTTCGTCTGCTACGTGACATGTCCCATGTGTTGGTCGTGTTATGGTCCTCATGCCTCCAGTAATCCAGCCCTGTCCAGTTTCCCACCTGCAAGTTGTTCGTGCGTGCACTGTACTGGATGCCACATGGCTCTAAGCGGGGGTGCTCCATGTTGCAGGTCTGTGGGGGTGGGAGGGTGTTGTGGGTCGTGGGGGTGGCTGGATACCCACTGACACCGATTGCTGTGGACCGTGATGTCTGCCTTTCGGCTGTCGTTGTGCACTGCGGTGGCTGACACGTGGCTGTGGGGTGTGGGGGATGCTCCTCCTTGCTGTGCTGTGGGACTGGGGCCTGGTGTGTGTTGTACTTGGGCTGTCCACCGTCCCACCCACTGCACTTTGTGTTCCTGCCACTTACCTGTTACTTGTCGGTTAGTGCAGCTGTGGCGGACACATGGGTGTGGTGGGTGCTCGTTGTGGCGCTTCTGGCATATTTGTGGACCTGTTGGTGGTTACGTGGCTGGCTTAGTGTACACATGTCCCCACGCATCTTACAGTTGTTCTGTTTGGGCTGTGTGTGGTAGTGTCTGTTGCATGTGTGTGTGATGTGTTGTGTATTGTGTGCTGGACATGGGGGTGTTTGTCCCTGGGAGCTGTGGCATGGTGGTAGTGCATGTGAGTACATAGCGGTGTGCTGGTATACATTAGTTTGTACTTACCAGCCTCCACTCCCCCTGCTAATCCGGCGAGGATCTCCGGATGGATTACGACTCGCACCTTCTCCTCCCACGCTTTGAAGGTCTTAAAGAGCGCGGGATTCCCTCCGCCAGTGACGGCAGCCAGCTCTCTGTTTTTGCCCTCCTTCTTCTTGACCAGGCTCTTTACGTCATTCCAACGTTTGTTAATCTCGACCCTGTTCCTGGGCAGGGTCCCGACTGCATTGACCTGGTCTACGATCCGGTTCCACATTCTGTTTCTGGTGGCTAGTGGTGTGTGCTGGACCATGTTCCCATAGATTTGTGGGTACACCTTGATGATCTCGTCGACCATGACCGTCAGCTCCATGGGCGTGAACTTGGGCATTCTTTGTGGTGCCATGATGTTTGTGGTGCTGGTGCGGTGTGTGTTGTGTAATGTGCAGGGGTTTGTGGTGCCGGTGTTTGGTGGTGGTGGTGGTGGTGGTGGTGGTGGTGGTGGTGTTTGGTGGTGGTGGTGGTGGTAGTGGTGGTAGTGATGTGTGCGTTTCTGTGGTGTGCTGCTGTCCTTGCTGTGTCACTGTGTCCTCTCCTCTCCTCTCTGGTTTGCAATGTAGCAAGGGGTTGTGGTCTGTGGGAGTGCTGCTTTTGTACTCACCTATGTGGGTGTGTCCTCATGGTCTGTTGTTTTCAGGTGTGTTGTGTCTGGGGTTCTGGCCTTTGTATTTTTTGTTTGTCCGGGGGGTGTTTTCGGGATGTGTACTGTGCTTGTGTATTTTTGCGTGCCTTGCTGTGTGGACTTGTTGGCCATGTTGTGTGCTATTGGTTTTGTGTGCGGATGGTTTCTGTGCAGGTACGTTGGCGCCATGGCTTCTGCCGTGTCGATTCTCATCGGCGTTGTTTGCGCTGGCGGGCGGTATATTTGTGGTTTTTCCGCGCTCATGTCGGTGCGATCGTAATTTCACGTGCGGTGTGTCGGCCGTGAGGGCGGGCGGTTTTGTGTTGTCGTGCGTGTTTCCGTCCGTGGCGGGCGGTTTGTCTCCGACTCGGACGTTGGCGGGCGGTATTTTGTGTGCTTTTTCGCCGATGGCGGTATTCGGTTTGTGTAATCGTAATGGCGTGGTCGGTGTTCAGGCGGTGTGTGCGGGCGGATTTTTGCCGCTTCCATGCCTGGCGGAATTATTTACGACGGGTATCGTAATGTGCCCCTAAGTAATAAATTTAATTTAAAAATAAATTAAACACATATAAAATGTAATATATATATATTTACTTTAAAATAATTAATAAATAATAATTTTAATTAATTATAAAATGTTACAAATATATTAAAAATTATAAATAAATATATATATACATAAACCTGTAATATAAAAATTATTTAAAAGAAAATTATATTATAAATTAAAATATTAAAATATTTACTATTTTTTTAACCTACATTTTACACTACATTGAGTGCAACAGTAGGGAAGTGTTGGATAGCGTAGGGGAAAAAATTACAATTCCCACTCCAGCGAGTGCAACGGTAGGGAAAGTGTTGGATAGCGGAGGGGAATAATTTACTATTCCCACTTCAATGAGTGTAACAGTAGGGAAAGTGTTGGATAGCGGAGGGGAAAAAATTACTATTCCCACTCCAGCAAGTGCAACAGTAGGGAAAATGTTGGACAGAGGAGGGATAAAAATTACTATTCCCACTCCAGCGAGTGCAACAGGAGGGAAAGTGTTGGATAGCGTAGGGGTAAAAATTACTATTCCCACTCCAGTGAGTGCAACAGTAGGGAAAGTGTTGGATAGCGGAGGGGAATAATTTACTATTCCCACTCCAGCAAGTGCAACAGTAGGGAAAGTGTTGGATAGCGGAGGGATAAAAATTACTATTCCCACTCCAACGAGTGCAACAGTAGGGAAAGTGTTGGATAGCGGAGGGGTAAAAATTACTATTCCCACTCCAGTGAGTGCAACAGTAGGGTAAGTGTTGGATAGCAAAGAGGAATAATTTACTATTCCCACTCCAATGAGTGCAACAGTAGGGAAAGTGTTGATAGTGGAGGGGATAAAATTACTATTCCCACTCCAGTGAGTGCAACAGTAGGGAAAGTGTTGGATAGCGGAGGGGTAAAAATTACTATTCCCACTCCAATGAGTGCAACAGTAGGGAAAGTGTTGGATAGCGGAGGGGAATAATTTACTATTCCCACTCCAATGAGTGCAACAGTAGGGAAAGTGTTGGATAGCGGAGGGGATAAAATTACTATTTCCACTCCTGTGAGTGCAACAGTAGGGAAAGTGTTGGATAGCGGAGGGGTAAAAATTACTATTCCCACTCCAGCGAATGCAACAGTAGGGAAAGTGTTGGATAGCAGAGGGGAATAATTTACTATTCCCACTCCAACGAGTGCAACAGTAGGGAAAGTGTTGGATAGTGGAGGGGATAAAATTATTATTCCCACTCCAGCGAATGCAACAGTAGGGAAAGTGTTGGATAGCGGAGGGGAATAATTTACTATTCCCACTCCAACAAGTGCAACAGTAGGGAAAGTGTTGGATAGTGGAGGGGATAAAATTACTATTCCCACTCCTATGAGCGCAACAGTAGGGAAAGTGTTGGATAGCGGAGGAGTAAAAATTACTATTCCCACTCCAGCGAGTGCAACAGTAGGGAAAGTGTTGGATAGCGTAGGGGTAAACATTACTATTCCCACTCCAACGAGGGCAACAGTAGGGACACTGTTGGATAGTGGAGGGTAAAAATTACTATTCCCACTAAAGAAAATTCAAGAAAATTCAAATTTAAAAACAAACAAAATATCAACTACAATACAAAATATAATACAAAATCCAAAAACAAAACATAAATAAAAATATAAAAATTTACAAAACATAGAAACATATTATAATGTAGAAAAAATCTAAAATTTACATAAAAAGATAATTTTTTAATTTAACAAAAAATTAACAAACAAATAAATATTTGGTAATAGAAATTAATTTTAATCCCAAAAAATATTCATTACATAAATGTAATATTTTTTCCTACCCTATAACACCACACAATTTACAACACACATCTAAATTAAAAGCAAAAGTGTACCTCCATAATTAACACAATTCATTATCAGTTAAAAAATTATTAATAATTAAAAAACACATTTAAAAAGGTAAAGATTAATGTACTAACCAAACGTTACAGCTATAGAACCTAAATCCCCAAACAAACAAAAAATAAACAATTACCAAAAATATTTATCAATTAATAAATTAATATTAATGATCAAGTAATGATTAATTAATTTAAACTAAATTACTTTTCACCCTCTACCCCAATAAACACCAAAACACACACCTAAAAATATTTACACAATTTCCATAACCAATTTTACATTAATAAATTAATATCAATTAACAACAAATCATTAATTAATTTGAAAATATTTACTCCCCACCATTTACCACTATAAACCCCACAACTCACACATCAAAATAATTACACAATTGCCATATTTCAATTTTAATTAAGTAATTAGCATTAATTACCAAATAATTAATTAATTTTAAATAAATTACCTCCCACCATATTCCCCTATAAATGCCACTACCAATTTCTTAAAACTTGACACAATTAACATAATTAATTAACAATTAATTAATTAATAACAATTAACAAGCAAAATATAATTAATTATAAATAAATTAATTCACACAACACTATAAAATAAAATTAAATAAATATTATATTAAAAATATTAATAAATGTATTAAAATTAAATTACTTCCCACCCTACTCCCCTATCAACCCACAATCCGCTCCTAAAAAATAACACAATTAACATAATTACCAATTAATAATAATTAACAACCAATTAATAAATAATTGATAATAAATTAATTTCCACAATTAACAATATAAAATATTAAATAAATATTATTTAATAAAAAATATTAATAATTTAATTATAATTAAATTACTTCCCACCCTATTCCCCTATAAACCCACAACCCGCTGACACAATTAACATATTTACCAATTAATTAATCAATAAAAATTAACAGCTAATTATTAATTAATTAATAAATGAATTCCCACAATTAACACTATAAAATCAAAATTAAATAAATACTAATAAATAAAAATAATTTTCAATTTATTATAATTAAATTACTTCCCACCCTATTCCCCTATAAACCCACAACCCGCTACGGAACTAAAACGCAAAATTTAATTAAAATAAAATTAATAACTTCTAAAAATGTAACACATATATTAAAAAACAAATGCAATACTTAGACAAAAAAATAGAGCACATACATTTAAAATACTAAACACTAACTAAAAAAACAATATTTTTAAAAACTATGGAGGTCATTACGATGGCGGACGGAAAAACAACCAACCGCCATGGTAGCGGGAAAACACCGCCCGCCGCTACCACGGGAAAACCGACAGCTAGATTAGGATCCTCGGCGGTAAAAATCCAACCACGGCGGAAAGGAGACCCGAGAAACCGCCGTTCAGCTGCGGAGAAGGCCCAAACCCG
The DNA here is from genome assembly GCA_963921515.1 of Calotriton arnoldi. NCBI lineage: Eukaryota > Metazoa > Chordata > Amphibia > Caudata > Salamandridae > Calotriton > Calotriton arnoldi. The sequence continues at coordinate 267,638 of CAWUFW010012116.1, forward strand.
TCCGCGGCGGTCGGTTTCGCAGCGGAAACAGCCCAAACGACCGCAACCACAGCGGAGACACCGCCATCAAAATTATGAGATTCCCGACATCCCCGCGGTGCAGTGCGCTGTTTCCGAGCGCTGCGGTCGACAACATTGAAGAATCAGTGAGACGGCGGAAGCGCCGTAGCCGAGCCACCACTGCGGACGCTCCGTTAAAAAAATGGCGGTCGCTAGAAAAACACACAACATGGCCACAAAGTGCACCAACCAAACAAGGCATGCACCCAAAAATAGCTAACACAGCCCAAAGACACACCCCCATGGTAAACTCCAAAACTACAAATCCCAGGTTCACACACACACCACACCTGCTACCAATACCCCATCCTGACACACCCACAGACACCAGTATAAATCCAGCCCCCAACATACCACAATCCTTTGCAAAACTCCACAACTGAGGGCACATCCACCACAGATGACAGGAGAGGCAAATCTGCACAACACACACACATCACCACCACCACCACCACTTCCACACCTGCACCTCTAACACCTTTGCACAGCACACACCATACACCTCACAACCACCACTACCACTTCCAAACCTGCACCCTAAACACCTTGACACATCACACACCATGTCACCACAGAGAATGCCCAAATTCACTGAGAGTGAGTTGAGGGTCATGGTCGATGAGATAATCAGGGTAGAACCACAATTGTTTGGTAACCAGGTCCAACAGACACCACTAGCAACAAGGACGCAAATGTGGAGAAGGATAGTAGAGAAGGTCAATGCAGTAGGGACCGTGCCACGCAATAGAGATGAAATCGTGAAGAGGTGGCACGATCTGAAGGCAGTGGTCAAAAAGAAGAGAGCCAAGAACCATGAGCTGGCTCACAGGACAGGCAGTGGCCCTCCCGTTCCACTCAAAACATTCACTGGCTCTTCGATCAGAAGCAGCACCACCCCCCTCTTCCCCCAGCGCCTTGAGACCCTCGCGGGTATGTAGTGCGCTTTATAAGTGACATGATTGATTGATTGATTGATTCACTGAATGGGAGGAGAAGGTGCTTGGCATTCTACATCCAGAGAGTCTCTCAGGAATACCCGGGGAGTGGAGGCTGGTAAGTACAAACAAATGCCTAACATCACACAAATGTACTGTCTTGCACTATTACAAAATAATACCTCCTAGGTTCAAATTCATTCATGTGCACAACACTCCCCCAACACATCTCTCACAGATACAACAGACACCCCCCCTGAAGCCCCCGAAGGTAGTTAGCAACATCACCATGGGTACATGTGTACATGCTGCCAGCACTACAACTCCCACCAGGACCCCTTGTCCTACTGCTGCGCAATATGGAGCCCTCCACCCCAACCCATGTGCCAACCATAGCATTGCTCACCTTAACCTAACAGGTAGGTAGCCATCCCTACAGGGAGGTGGGTGGGTGTTTGGGAAGCCTGCACTACAACTCCCACCAGGCCCCCTTGTCCACAGCTGAGCAGGATGGAGCACTGCCCCCACCCAGAAGTATGCCTCAGCCATTGTGTGCTTCACCCTCACCTAACAGGTAGGTAGCCATCTTTACAGGGAGGTGGTTGGGTGTTTGTGAGGCCTGCACTACAACTCCCACCAGGCCCCCTTGTCCCACAGCTGAGCAGGATGGAGCACTTCCCCCACCCAGAAGCATGCCTCAGCCATTGTGTGCTACACCCTCACCTAACAGGTAGGTAGCCATCTTTACAGGGAGGTGGGTGGGTGTTTGGGAGGCCTGCACTACAACTCCCACCAGGCCCCCTTGTCCCACAGCTGAGCAGGATGGAGCACTGCCTCCACCCAGAAGCATGCCTCAGCCATTGTGTGCTTCACCCTCACCTAACAGGTAGGTAGCCATCTTTACAGGGAGGTGGGTGGGCGTTTGGGAGGCCTGCACTACAACTCCCACCCGGCCCCCTTGTCCCACAGCTGAGCAGGATGGAGCACTGCCCCCACCCAGAAGCATGCCTCAGCCATTGTGTGCTTCACCCTCACCTAACAGGTAGGTAGCCATCTTTACAGGGAGGTGGGTGGGCGTTTGGGAGGCCTGCACTACAACTCCCACCAGGCCCCCTTGTCCCACAGCTGAGCAGGATGGAGCACTGCCCCCACCAAGAAGCATGCCTCAGCCATTGTGTGCTACACCCTCACCTAACAGGTAGGTAGCCATCTTTACAGGGAGGTGGGTGGGTGTTTGGGAGGCCTGCACTACCACTCTCACCAGGCCCCCTTGTCCCACAGCTGAGCAGGATGGAGCACTGCCCCCACCCAGAAGCATGCCTCAGCCATTGTGTGCTTCACCCTCACCTAACAGGTAGGTAGCCATCTTTACAGGGAGGTGGGTGGGCGTTTGTGAGGCCTGCACTACAACTCCCACCAGGCCCCCTTGTCCCACAGCTGAGCAGGATGGAGCACTGCCCCCACCCAGAAGCATGCCTCAGCCATTGTGTGCTGCACCCTCACCTAACAGGTAGGTAGCCATCTTTACAGGGAGGTGGGTGGGTGTTTGGGAGGCCTGCACTACAACTCCCACCTGGCCCCCTTGTCCCACAGCTGAGCAGGATGGAGCACTAGTCCCACTCATAGGCATGTGACGTCTGTGCAGCCGCACATGACACCATGCCACTTAGTCCACAGTCACCAACACAAATAATGCAAAACAGTTGTGTTGTAGTCACCATGCACAAGTCTCTGTTCAAAATTGACCCACATTGTGTACACTGTGCCAGGCATCACACACTGCAACACTAACAACGATCATGCTGCCCTGCAGCAGTGTCTGGCCGTTTGTATGGCAAAGTGCAAATCACCCATGTCATACCACAGTGTTGCAATGTAAACAGTGGAAGTGCAGTGCACCCAAAAACTACACTGCAGCTGGGACTCACAATGCTAAACTAAGCACATCCCAAATGTCCTGCAACACACCCAGCTACCACAGTGCTGCACTGAATTGCAGAACAGCACCTTGTCTGAATTAAATTGTCAAAGTTGTCTTGTTTGGACCACCAATGTGTGTATGCATTGACAATGTTCACATCTCAAACTGTCTGTCTGAACAGTGCTGGTATAGTCTGGCCCCAAAAGCACACATTGTCTGCACAGGGCTGAGTACATCTCACACACACACCACTGTCGACCACAACATGTCAGTGTATGGCTGCCCTGGAACAACTGCTTCACCAGTACTGTGCTCATGTTCTCAGGTCCACAAATACCATGAAACCATGACAGTGTGGAAATGTATGCTGGGTGAGATCTTCACCCTACTGTATGTCACCACTGTGCTACGAGACTATACCCCTTGCCCTATTGTGCCTTCAAATGTCGGGGGAGTGAACGCCACAGCCAGATAGCTGGGACAACAGTGATGGGGGGCTATAACCCATGACCAAATGTAATCTGAAACCAATGGGTACAAAAAGCCACACACACATCATGCTCACCACACGCACATTCCATCCAAAGATTTCTACCAAGTCACATAGCCATGTCATTGCTCACCTTCACCTCAAACGGTAGTTAGCCATCTTCACAGTGAGACGGTGTAGTGTGTTTGGCTATCCGTCCCACAAAATGCAACATGCATGCTGTTCCACCACTAGGGAGGATGGGACAAAACACCCCCAATAAGAAGCATGTGGCAGGCAATGTATGCTACCCACCCAACTCACAGGTAGGTAACTGCATCTCACAGGTCGGCGTGTGTGGGGCTGGTAAGCTTGCACAACAACTCACACGGGCCCACCTGACCGCCGGCACACAAGACCCATTACTTGCAATGTACACTTCAAAACAACTGGCATGTGGACATATCATGCTGACTTGTCCCAGACTGGACCAAGATGGAAGCCCTCATCATACACACACAGAGAGGTCTCTCAAATACAAGGAAAACACAGCAAACACAACATATCAACAGCCACAACATGCAGCCAGATATGCATTTAAAAAAACATGTTGGCATAGGACACCAGGCCTCTCAATGCACAACTGCACACCCAGATAGTATTGGCAACTATAGTGTGCACACACCTAAGAAAATGAAACTGTGACAGCAACCAAAGTGTGAATGACTGAAACACATGTAGATGGAACTCCGAGCACAACCATGCACACCACTACATGCCATCTGACAGTAGCAGTGGTCCAGACCACCTAGGATCTAATTAAGGCAAACTTAAGCATGTCTGGAATTGCAAATACAGATATCTACACCACATTGAAAAGGTATGCATGAAACTACAATGGTCACTCACTGTGCAGAGTAAACCGCTGCAAGGGCTCTACAAGTGACACATACGCGTAAATGGATGACATATGATTGATCAATAACAGGATGCCAACATGAGACTGTCAATGTCAAAAAATTATATTGTGCATGTCATGTCTTGACAACTCCCAATATGGACAAGTAATGCATGTACCACAACAGCTTGTAATGCATCACTGGATGTCGGTCAATGCAAATTTGTACAGTGAACAACTGCTGGTTGTACAAACAGTTGATGTAACACTGCTAACACAAACTTTGATGGGTGCAACACAATGGCCATTTCTTATCTGACCCACAGGTGACCAAGAACTCACTGCAGAGGATGACACCACCCTGCAGAGCCAGTCCCCCCCGGAACAGAGACAACTGCATGAGGACTCCCTGGATTCCTTGGATGAGGAGCTCCACGCTGGCCCATCTGGTGTGGCAGGCCGCAACCAGTCCCAGGCACCCATTGTCCCCCAACCACATCAGCTGCAGCCCCTGACCATCCTCTGACAGCTGCTGTCACGGCCTGTGTGTTAACCACTACCACCACCACCATCACCACCACCACCACCACAGCTGTCCGCAACACGCTCCCTGCCCCAGGGGTTGAGCAGCCCACCACATCGACTGCGGAGGCCAGGGAGAGGATGCAGCGGGCCAATGTGAGGACCGGACAGGACCGTGGCAGCAGTGCAGCTGGTCGGGACAGGGTCATGCAGAGGGGGACTGATCCTGGGACGGAAGCCCTGGGCCACATCGACAGAGTCCTTGGGGCCTACCAACAGGCCCAGGGACGAATGGGCCGGTTAGAGGAAGAATCTCGGGAGCACCTCCTGCTGCTGAGGTCCATGGACACATGCATGGGACAGATTGTGGACCTCTTGGGGCAGCTAGTGGTGGTTCTGAGGGACAGGCAAGCGCAACATTCTACCCCTCCGCCTCCCCCTGTTGGGCAGCAGGATGACACTTCATCATCCTCCCCTGCGTCCACAGAGGGGGGGGAGTCCTCAGACACCACTGCCCCTGCAGCAGTGGCCCCTCCAGTCAAGCGCAAGAGGGGCCGTCCAAGGAAAGGCCAGGGGGACTCACGTGCCAAAGCACCTGCCAAACGCTAGTCCCCGAGCCAGCCATGATGGCAGACCACTGCACCACTGCATTGACCTTTTGGACTATCCTTCACCACACTGCCATGTGAATGGCATCTATCTGTTGAACTGGGTCTCCACATCATTGTGGGGACTACTCAAGTATCTCATCTACCATGACTGTCAACTCACTTCTTCAATTCCCCCCTTCACATCTTCTCCACCCTCGCATGTCACAGTTGTAAATAAATACACTTTACACACATGTTGTTGTGTCTGCTCCGTCTTTAATACAGGATGTGCAACCTTCACCGTGTAGGATATGGTCCAGGGGAATGGAATGTAGGTAACAAGTGAGATGCTGAAGGGACCTAGGGAAAACCGCAGAACAAGAGTCACTTGTATGGGTGTGTCATTGCACACAACACACAACACTTGTCAACAAGGTACTCAGATCTACAAACTTTACACAGAGCAACAGTCACCATAGAGACATTCTGTATCACACTAACCAATCACACATACATTGGCAGGCAGCAATGAGTCAACACCAAGCTGCAGTCAGCAAGCTCACATACACCCACACAGCAACAACAACACCATCAGACCATTTTGTCCCTTCTACATCGTCACTCACCTTCAAGTGAAGTAGCGGGTGATGAGCTGTCGACGCATGTCGACCCCTTCCTCCTCTCCACTGCCCTCGTCACTGGATCCGGGTTGATTTGCAGGCGGCGGCCTTGGCTGCTCATCATCGTCATCCAGGATCAGGGGTATTGCCTTGCGAATGGCCAGGTTGTGGAGCATGCAGCATGCCACCACTAACTGACACACCTTCCCTGGTGAGTACATAAGGGCACCTCCAGTACGGTCCAGGCACCGAAATCTTGATTTTAGGAGACCAAATGTCTGTTCTATCACACGCCGTGTCCTCCCACGGGCATCATTGTATCGCACATCAGCTGGCGTGACGGGATTCCGCAATGGGCTCAGCAACCACGGGCGGTTCGGATATGCCGAGTCACCTGGGTGTGAGAGACACAGATTAACCTTGCACTCCCAAAATGCAACACAACAGCATGTCACACACACACCACTCTAATCCATTATGCATACTCACCCACAAGCCATGCACGCTCAGGAAGCAGATTGGCCATCAGCTGAGGAACAATGCTGCTGCGCAAGATGTGGGCATCATGGGCTGAGCCGGGAAACTTTGCACACACGTGTGAGATGATCATGTCCGCCAGGCACACCACTTGAACATTTACCGAGTGTGAATGCTTCCTATTGCGGTAAACCTGTTCACGTGCCTGTGGTGGCACAAGCCCAACATGTGTGCAATCAATTGCACCAATGACATGGGGGATATGTCCAAGGGCATAGAAATTGCACTTCACAGCCACCAACTCAGGCCCCCTGGGAAAATGGATATATCTTTCTTTGTACAGCATCAAGGCCAACAGGACATCCCTCAGCACCATGCTGAACATCGGCTGTGACATCCCGCCTGCACTTGCGACCGTGTGCTGGAATGAGCCTGTTGCAAAGAAATGCAGGCATGCCATCACCTTAGATGTTGCGGTGAAAGCTGTTGGATATGTCCAACGTGTCTGCAGGTGGGGCTCCAACATGGCACATAGGTTCTGCAGGGTTTGTCGGTCCAGCCTGAATTTGCGGATTATGTCCTCATTCTCCATGTCTGCCAGGACTGTGAACGGACGATGGATATTGGGCCTCCTCCTCCTAGGACAGATCACAGTGCACAGATGTCAATGCAGAAGACCATGAAATGTGCATCACATCAATTTTTTCAACAGACACATTCCCAAGTCTTACAACATGCACCATTAACCGACAGGGCACTTCACAAGTAGGTACACATCAGGCACACTACTCATACACCTGTCCTCTTACCAGCAGCAATTATCTGTGCACCCCTCCGGCTCATTCGCATGCACAGTGTGATATACTAACAGATATGTGTGCATACCTGTGAGTATGACCACCAGCATATGTTACTAATTGCAATACTACCCGAACACACCATGTTGCTGGCCCTGATACACCTACCAAAACAGGTTGCACATGGCACACTTCAACTACACACTGACCACCGGCTGAGCGTGGGGGACACATGTGTGCATGTGCATTGAACAATGTGCCAGTTGCTGATGCCCCTAGTTCAGAAAATGAGACGACAGTGTGCGTTACATTGCACACACAGACATTGACCATTATCTACATATGCTATGCAACACATTAACTGGACAGTCTACATTTCATTACACAGCACATGTGACATGTGCGAGTGTATGTGCCCATGCAATGTACTGGCGACCCATCTATGGTATGTGTTGGTGACGTGGAGTGACATGTCCCTTCTGTGCATTTGCCCTCATGAGGACCCTTCAATTGTTGAGACACTGGGCACTGTACATGTTGGCCTATGCAGAGAGCTGGAGGACACGTTAGGTGCAGCACAGCTACTCCACAACTCCATTAACGCTCACTCCAGGCACTGTCTGGCAGACATATGGCGGTGCCTACCGCCTGGCCCCTGTGGTGTGGCACCGCCCATAACCCAGGCACGATCGCGGGTGACACCGCCAGATATGTATGTGACAATGGCGGTCACCATGCACCGCTACCCAAATCACGGTCACTCCAGGCACTGTCTGGCAGACGTATGGTGGTGCCTACCGCCTGGCCCCTGTGGTGTGACACCGCCCATAACCCAGGCACGATCGCAGGTGACACCGCCAGATATGTATGTGACAATGGCGGTCACCATTCACCGCTACCCAAATCACGGTCACTCCAGGCACTGTCTGGCAGACATATGGCGGTGCCTACCGCTTGACGACTGAGGTGTGGCACCACCCATAACCCAGGCACGATCGCGGGTGACACCGCCAGATATGTATGTGACAATGGCGGTCACCATGCACCGCTACCCAAATCACGGTCACTCCAGGCACTGTCTGGCAGACATATGGCGGTGCCTACCGCCTGGCCCCTGAGGTGTGTCACCGGCATGGACCATGCCCTTGCAGCCAATGGGAAGCAGCCTCGCGGTAGCCTGATGCAAGTTTGAAAATCGCGGTAGGCGTGCACCACCCCCGCGGAGGCGGTCACTGGAGGCATTCAAAAGATGCACCACCGCGGTAGCGCGCACATGGACCCTACGGTGTGTCACCGGCATGGACCATGCCCTTGCAGCCAATGGGAAGCAGCCTCGCGGTAGCCTGATGCGAGTTTGAAAATCGCGGTAGGCGTGCCCCACCCCGCGGAGGCGGTCACTGGAGGCATTCAAAAGATGCACCACCGCGGTAGCGCGCACATGGACCCTACGGTGTGTCACCGGCATGGACCATGCCCTTGCAGCCAATGGGAAGCAGCCTCGCGGTAGCCTGATGCGAGTTTGAAAATCGCGGTAGGCGTGCACCGCCACCGCGGAGGCGGACATTGGATGTATTTGAATGAGGCAGACCTGGTACACCAATTGCAGCACCCTGGGACCACTGACACAGCCCCAGGGGCCTATATATGTGTGGGAGGGTGCACCACATTCCCACAGCTACAGGGACTGCTGACTGACAACCCTCCACCTGCTGCCTCAAGGGACTGCTGGCTGCCACCCTGCACCTGCTGCTGCTGCCTCAAGGGACTGCTGGCTGCCACCCTCCACCTGCTGCCTCAAGGGACTGCTGGCTGCCACCCTCTACCTGCTGCCTCAAGGGACTGCTGGCTGCCACCCTCCACCTGCTGCCTCAAGGGACTGCTGGCTGCCACGCTCCACCTGCTGCTGCTGCCTCAAGGGACTGCTGGCTGCCACCCTCCACCTGCTGCTGCTGCCTCAAGGGACTGTTGGCTGCCACCCTCAACGTGCTGCTGCTGCCACATGTCCATTGTGATGTCGAGGACTCAGAAGATCCGTGCCAGTCCCTTCACCAGTGAGGAGCTTGGGGTCCTGGTAGACGGGGTGCTTGCACAGTACCCAAGGCTTTATGGCGGCCCTAATGTCGTGGTAAGTCTCCCAGACTGTGAGTGAGAGTGCAGGGTGTGCACACGTGGGGTGGAGGTGCTTCGGTATGTGTCAGTGGTTGTGGGGCTCTGACATGCACTGCCTTCATGTTTACTACAGCGGGAAGCGGGAAGGGCTTGGTGGGCTCTTTCACACGTTACCCTGCATGCCTATCCTGAGTAGAGGGACATGTCCTGTAGTGTCAGCCATACAGTGCAGCTGCATTTTGGTGATGCAGGAGTCTGGCCAGTTATCGTTTGTGTGAATGGCTGTGTTGCTCCCAATTAACCCACTCAGTGTCAGTCCACCTGCCCTGCACAGTCCCCGCCGAATGCCACATGTCCACATCACTGCATGTACAGTGTGTTCCATGTGTGTTTGGGTCACGCCTCTTCATCTAAGTCCCATCTCTGCCATGTAGATTGCACAGGAGCAGGCGTGGGAGAAGGGTGTGTGTATGACAGTTGTTGTCACTCTATGTGAGTTCCAGGACACAGTGAGGCTTTCACAGGGCTAGGACACTTACGAATGCGCAGTGTTGGACACAGTGAGTCCAACAACAAGACACATGTTTTGCTATCTTCTCTATGTGTAGTTGTAGGTAACTGCAGACAGTAGCTGCAGCCAGACTACACGTTGCTTGCTGTGTTGGTATCCTGCATGTGAATGGGATGTGGAGGTACTGTGTCCACCATCGAACATGCATGCCTGTACGTCTGATTGACCAATGACATTGCACCATGTTCACAGCAATTGTTGGCTATGTGACAGTTGTAGCTGGAGTTTTGGATGAGTCACTGTTGTGCTACTGCATTTTCGTTGTGTTGTCATTGTGCACTGTGTCACTGGAACCTCACCCCTCATGTCTCCCAAGCCTGCAGCTGAAGGTACACCAGCGTAAAGCCGTGTGGAGGGCCATTGCCTCCAGAGTCCGGGATCTGGGTGTGTCAAACCGAAGGCGCACCCACTGTCATAAAAGGTGGGACGACATCTGCCGGCTGAGCAAGAACGTGGCCGAGATGACGCTGGGGCTGCTCCCTCGGACTGGCAGGTTGGCTAGGCGCAGCATGACACCACTAATGGCCCGCATCCTGGCTGTCACACAACCTGAGCTGGACAGACAACTGAAGGAGCATCAGCAGTAAGCCAGGGGTGAGTATGTGTTGCAGGCTGCCTTTGGCTGGGAGTGGGTGCATGTGTCTACAGAGTGTGCAAATTGTCAGCTGTGTGACGTTGGTTGTGTGGTGCAATGTTTTGGGAGTGGCCTCTGTGCTGGGTGTATGTGCCATGCTTTTGCCCAAACGGTGCTTCATGAAGTGAGTTTTAGCACTGTGCATCTCTCTTACATTTGGAGTTGTGGCCTTCAGGTACCTTCTGCTGTGGGGTAGTGTGTGAATTCAGATGGATGGGAATGCCAGTGTGCCAACTGTGAATGTGTTTCAATGAATGCGTGCAATTCCAGACCTCAGATGTCTGCCAGTCAGACATCTGAGGCCAATGTGCAACAGTAGATGTGCCCATGGACTCGATATGGTGGATGGCATGTGTGCAGGGTCATTGTGGGCTGGTATGTTGTAGTCTGTGTGGTCCCCTACTGCTCCACACATGTAGGTGATGTGCACCATGTCGTGGTGTTCATCCTTGCCAACATCGGGACAGTGTGTGTGCACAGGCCATTTTGGGGCTGTGTCTGATGTGAGCCAACTGCAGGATGGTGTGCTGTGTGAGTCACCTGGGGCACTTATGGCAGGATGTGTGGCGGACATGCACCGTTGTGTTGAGATTTTGGGTGGCAAGATATAAGTGTGCACAGGGTGGCATGCAATGTGCTGCACACCTCTTTCTAGGATGCAGATGTATTGGCACGTGTTAGTTCTGTTGATGCCACTCATCTCACAGTACTTCTCTCTCCTATGCAGCAGCTCCCGTATGTGCAGAGGGAGAGGGGACGGACACCAGTGGTGAGGCTTCCAGTGCAACAGCCGCACCGGAGCAGACTGACACAGATGTGACCGAGGAGGGGGACAGGAGTCTGCTAGAGGATTCACAGCCGGAAACACAAAGCTCTACCTCATCTGACGCCAGCGGTGACACATCCATGTTGGGGGGTACAGGGAACGGGGACTCAGCCTCCTCTTCCGCCACACAGCATCCAGTGCCCAGCCTCCCTTCAACCTCCACTGGTGCTGCCCGTGTCCGCACGAGTAGGAAGGGAAGAGTCACCTTCACCCCAGGCACAGCTGCCCCAGCCCATGTCAGCCCTGCTGCCCTCAGTGCAGAAGCAGTCGAGCTATTGCGCCAGCTGTGTGTGGGGCAGACAGCACTTCTCAATGCCTTCCAAGAGCACGACAAAAAGTTGGGGCAGGTTATAGCTTTCATGGAGGGCTTTCATGTAGAGGTGTGGTGCATCGGCCAGGGCAGCTGACTTCGGAGCACAGGGTTCACGGTTTGATCCCCGGCTGCGGCGGCTCAGCTCAGCACCATGTGACTCTGGGCAATAGCTCACTTAATTTCCACGACGGCCCCCAGTGCCTTGAGACCCGTAAGGGTGAGTAGCTGCGCTATATAAAAACGGACTTACATTTTTACTTACATTTTACATTCCGACGTAGGTGGGCTACACCGGACTGTGCAGTCCTTGTCATCAACTGTGACAGCAGCCCTGCAACAGGCACATAGTCAGGGAGCGGCTCCCAGCACTCGGTCTGGCCCTGTGTCACTGTGCACCTCTGACGACAGTGACAATGCTCAACGGACCCCAAAGTCCCGATACAGAACCCGCAGCACACAGGAGCAGCAGCAGCCCAAGTGTACTAGTGCGCAGACACCATCCCCACATAAGAGTAAGGCCACCCCAGAGCGCAGAGAGAAAAGCCCATCAGGCAACAGCAAAGGCCACAAAGCAAAGAAAAACCCATGTTTTTCAGGGTCACAGGCCTCACCTTCCTCCCCTGCCAAAGACTCCCCTGTCCCAAAGACGTCTCGCAGAGGCAAAATGACAGTTTCCACACCCACTGAGAAGGTGTTGCCTGCAAACATTACACAGGATGAGGGCCCCATGGATAATCCATCCTTGACCTCCACTCCCATCCCAAGCCCTGTGAAGCCAGCACGGGAGGACACTGTAGGGGGCAAAGCTGGTGGACAGAGGGAGGCAGGGCGGCGGCAAACACCAGGCAAGCGCACAGCGGGATCCAGCATTTCCCCAGAGGGAGGGTCACCATCCACACCAGAATCAGCTTTGGTGTTGGGGTTACCTGTTGTGTCTGCCCCAGTTCCCCTCAATCCCCAGACAGGGAAGCCTTTCAGGATCCCCAAGAAGTGGAGAGGCACCCCTCCACAATCTCCGGCACACACTGTGTCTCACCAGGGCATGAGTCCACCTCCCGGGCCACCACCCCACCTGGTCCAAGCAGCCCCCAGCTACCACATGCACAGTTGGCTCTTCCACAGTTGTTACTCCCACTGCCCAGGGCAGTCCTCCAACTGACCCCAACACACAGTCAGCTCCAAGTCCGACAGACAGCCCCATCTGAGTGGTGGTCACCCTCACACACCTGTCTGTCCACAGGGATGCGTGTGATGCCCATTGTCACGCCCATTACTCTGTTGCTGGGCATGGCATGGTAGAGTTGCATACATTCCCTGTGTAGCTTCTTATGTCACTACTCTGCACAATGTCTTTGCCTTTTTGTTCACTGCTGTTTGCCCCTTGCCTGTGCAGCTTCTGATGTAACTACTCTGCACATTGTACTTGCCTTGTGTTTCACTGCTGTTTGCCCCTTGCCTGTGCAGCTTCTCATGGACTCACTCTGTACTTTGTCCTGCCCACTGGCCTTGTCGTTCACTGCTGTGTGTCCCCTGCCTGTGCAGCTTCTCATGGACTTAATCTGCACTGTGTCCTGGCCACTGGCCTTGCTGTTCACTGCTGGTTGCCCCTTGCCTGTGCAGCTTCTGATGGAACTACTCTGCACATTGTACTTGCCTTGTGTTTCACTGCTGTTTGCCCCTTGCCTGTGCAGCATCTCATGTACCTCACCTGCACATTGGACTGCCCACTGGCCTTGCTGTTCACTGCTGTTTGCCCCTTGCCTGTGCAGCTTCTCATATACCTCACCTGCACATTGGACTGGCCACTGGCCTTGCTGTTCACTGCTGTTTGCCCCTTGCCTGTGCAGCATCTCATGTACCTCACCTGCACTTTGGACTGGCCACTGACCTTGCTGTTCACTGCTGTTTGCCCCTTGCCTGTGCAGCTTCTCATGTTCCTCACCTGCACTGTGTCCTGGCCACTGGCCTTGCTGTTCACTGCTGTTTGCCCCTTGCCTGTGCAGGATCTCATGTACCTCACCTGCACTTTGGACTGGCCACTGGCCTTGCTGTTCACTGCTGTTTGCCCCTTGCCTGTGCAGCTTCTGATGTAACTACTCTGCACATTGTACTTGCCTTGTGTTTCACTGCTGTTTGCCCCTTGCCTGTGCAGCTTCTCATGGACTCACTCTGCACTTTGTCCTGCCCACTGGCCTTGTCGTTCACTGCTGTGTGCCCCCTGCCTGTGCAGCTTCTCATGGACTTAATCTGCACATTGGACTGGCCACTGGCCTTGCTGTTCACTGCTGTTTGCCCCTTGCCTGTGCAGCTTCTCATGTACCTCACCTGCACTGTGTCCTGGCCACTGGCCTTGCTGTTCACTGCTGGTTGCCCCTTGCCTGTGCAGCTTCTGATGGAACTACTCTGCACATTGTACTTGCCTTGTGTTTCACTGCTGTTTGCCCCATGCCTGTGCAGCTTTTCATGTAAATACTGTGCATATTGAAATGCCGACTGGCTTTGCTGTTGCCCAGATTTGTTGTCTCTATATGCAAATTGTGAATAAACACAGTTGGTCCTGCAGTGAGTTGTGTCAGTGTCCTTCCTGAATAAAGTTGTTTCTGTGTGTGCATGGTTTACTGTGTCACAGGCTCAGTATACCACTTCAACATTGCCAATAGGTTGTCTCACATTTCATTTTTTTTGCAGGGGTGGGAGGCACTTCATTTCTACATGACTGTGATACTTATGGGTGCAGTGCAGGTGGTTGGCAATGAAATCTTGTTGTCATCTTCCTTCTTGGCTCATGTTATCTATGGTGGACACATGTCAGGTTTGTGGGCAATGGCAGCACATGGTGGGAGTTTGGGCACAGGCTTACAGGCAGGCAGGCCAGGGTCATGGGGTCTGTGCGAGCTTCCTTTTTGTGTGCCAATCAGTGTCGGTGTATGGACATCTTGTGGTGATGAGTTATCCAGGTCCCATGGCTTACTTCCAATGTGTGCACTTGGGTGGTGGAGAAGTGTATGGTGTGAAGGGGGTGACTTTGTTGTGACTGTGGATGTGTGTGCACCTGCATTGTCAACTACTGCCATGTGTGACCCTGGAGTGGTGTGCCTGTATGTGTACTTGTTAAGCCCTGTGGTTGTGTTTTGTGCACATGGCAGTATTGTGTGTTGCTGTTGTGGGAGGAGGTATGTGTGACATAGCCTACTTGTGCTTGGCTGTCATGTAGTGTGTCACTGTGTGTTGTGCAGCAGACATTGTCTTGTCCAGTATTTGGATGCCTATGTGTGGCTGGTCAGTGTTTGAGTTCAGGGCCTTCCTTACATCCCTGTGCCTATACATGGGTGTCCTTGCTGTCTCCAGGAGTTGTTGCATTGGGGTGACCGTGGTTTGTGTTGACTGACTGTGTCAGCCATGTGTGCTGTGATGGGCTGTGTGTGTTCTCACATGTGTCTTGTCTTGCATGAGCATCACACATGCTTGATGGTTGTGTCACTGCCCTTCCATTTGTGGGCACCTCACTTTGGCTTTCCTATATGTTGTCCTCCATTACTGCTGGCATGTGGTGTGTGTATGTAGCTGTGAGTCAGGGTGGTGTATGTGTGTGTGACTTTTCAGGTAGTGTGTGCAGTGAAGTGTTTGGTCCTCATCTGTGTGTGTGTACATTTTGTGCCTGGCCTCAGTGTTCTTGGCTTGTGTGTGATGTTATTGTGGTGTGTGTGTTGGCTGGGGCCTGGGCTTCTGTGCTATGTGTTCCTTTGCAAAGGGTCCTGCTGTGGCTGTATATGCAGTTGTTGGGACGTGGGGCATGGTGTGGCTGTGGTTGTGTGGTTGTTGTGCAGGAGTGGCACTTGGGAGGCACATGTTGTGTCCCTTCAGGGAGGTAGCTGGTGTGTTGTGGATGGAGTTGTGGCTCTGTGCGATTTGTACGGTGCCCTTGGCATGTGCTGGCCCTGTGCTCTGCGTTGTGTGCATGGTTTCATGCACACTGACCGCGGCGGTGACGTAACCGGGACATTTGTTCATGAATGGGGTACAAGGGTGGGCAGTATGTGGCGAGATATTTTTGTCACAGGTGGGACATGTGTGTGTGCAGTGATGGCTGTGTGCCTGTCCCCACAGGGGTGTATGGTGTTCCCATGCAATGTTTTTCCACCCTGGAGCTGTGTATTGTGTTACTTGCACTGTTGTGTCTGTACATACCTGCAGAGGCGTCCGCGGCGGTGGATAACTTGCAGGTGGTGTATCATGTACAGCACCGGGAAGGCGTGTAGGGCAGGATCCATCGCGGTGTGTCCCGGGTGTTTCTTTTCTGTCTCCGCTGTGATGTCTCCGCCGTCTTTCGCTGTGCGGTTTCTCCGTCGCGGTGCGCTGCTCTGTTTCCGGCATCGTGATATCTTCGGCGTACGGGACGTCATTCCGCACGCTGGTGTGTGGTGATTGGCTCACTCCGCCGCGGTGGCGGGCGCACTTTGATGGCGGTCGGCGTCGCACCGCAGGGGGCGGGAAATGTGCAATGTGTGGCCAACCTAATATGGGGGCGTGGAGACCGCTGGCGGCGTGCGGTAAATGGGTGTTACCGCCACCGCCGGCACCGCGGTCGTGTCTCCGCCCGCCATCCTAATAGGCCCCTATATTTTTGCAAACGATATTAATGACTTCGATATTTTTGAAAACGATATTTCTTACCTTAAACTCGATATTCTTGACCACGATATTCTTGCAGTCGATATTTCTGTATCTCGATATTCTGCACTCGATATTAGTGCAAGTCGACATTTCCAACTCGATATTCTGACTCTTTACCGCAGATGTTGCAACTCGTCATTATCTAATAATTGTTGATTTGCAGGAAGGGACACCTTCCTGCACATGACAATCACTAATGGCAATTTGCTAGCGTCCTCTCTGCTTTTACTTGCAGGGTCCAAACCATCACCCTAATTGGGTGAGTCCCTATTATTTTTCATTTTTACTTCTACAATGAAAGTATACTTCAATGCAGTGGTCTTACATTTGTCACATTGTTGTGTGTTTATGGTGGTGTCATTTTTATTCACGTTGTTTTGCGTACACATTATTTTGGGGCATGCTATTGACAGTTGCTTTGCATGCCTTGCTTAGGAACGATTATTTGTGATTGACAAATACACATTTTCATGTTTGTCTTTGTGTTTCAGGATGTTTTTTATCAAACTTAAGTTTTACCACATTATTGGCTGAGTGACTGGTTATCTCATATTGAGAATTCACACCCAGAGAAACCGGGCACTATGTAGATTAGAGTAATTTTTAGGTCCTGAAGAATCAACACATGGTCATTTCTGATTAAAACAAGGCGAGAAACATGTTGCTCAAGTAAACTAATTATCCACCAAGCTATCTAGGACCATTATATCCTGCAGTAGTGAAAAACATTTAAACTAGGCTAGTGAACTCATTCATTAAATCTATTGTTTTTGAGCATCACTTTACCTACTTTAATACACTTTTCCTACACTTGCCTTGCCAATCTACACCATACTTTTAGCCTACACGCCCTCACTTCATCAAACATCTGTTTTAAAAAGATCTCCGGGCCCCCACATGGTAAGCCGTTGAAATTGCAGCACCGGCTTGATGAGGTGCTGGTCCAATGATGACGCATGACACCTATTCTGGGATATGAGGGCCCTTGCTCCTAGCGGAATGGCATCACATGATCGTTAACCTGGTTACATCACAAGAACTGATATCACATGACCTTTGACCTAGTGACATCACAGGAAGTGACATCATTGCTTCATTCTTTTTCATGTACACTCCCCTTTACTGCACTATGCTGCTCTCATCTCTGTTTGTCTGCACCAAACCCATTCATAGTCTCAAGCTGGGACCCTTTCTCAAGGAAACCAAAATCTTGTCCTCTTTACACTCCTGCTGTTTCATTCCGCTATGCAATCACCTTTCTGTTTATCTCCCCGAAGAGAGTGTGTACTGTGCCATATAATTATGCCCCATTGTACTATCTTTCATTCTGAAGTTCTCGATCACACTTCCACTACCCCAGAGAGGCAGAAAGCCTATGGTGTATTCATTTAACCCATGCTCTTAAGCATCCCTTTCCAATAGATTGAGAAGCGTACACTTATCCACCTCTACCACATATGCCAGTGAAATTGATTCTAAGTGTCTACCTGTACAAAGCTAATAGTGTGTGTGTGTGTGTACATATTCATTTTTAGGTTTCTAATTTAACGCAAGGGGTGTGTGAAACTTGCGTAAGTGCTATTGCGAAATTGCCACATATTTACATAAAATTATGTGAAATTACACTTAATTATGCAAAATAAATCTTTCACTCAAAAAAATTACCCGAACGGTCAGTTCAGGTAAAAATTACACTCGAAAATGTAATTTTGGATTGGTTTCCATTTGCTTGCGTTCAGATTTGTAGTTTTGTGCTCAGAAATTAATCGAATGGTCTGCTCAGGTATATAAATCTACCTGAAATGTTTGTTGACCTCCCGCATTAAAGAACCTGCTGCTCATGTCCAAAACACTGCTTCTCAAGTTCGTATTTGTAGTTTTGCACTAAAGAATTACACAAATTGTCTCTTCTAAAGTTGGCCCTCCTTAGCAGTCATTGATGGACTGTTCCCATGAGTAGGAGGTTCAGTACTGATTTGCATAAGGTGAGTATCTGTGTAGACTGACACTATGGGAAAAACTGATTGGTTAGAAGACTACCCAGACCAATTGGCAGTGGTTAGACTATTTGAAAGTATTCCTCCCACCACTTTTTGTGTGCTTGATGAGTTGTGCCATACCTGGCCATGGTAGAACAGTTTAGGACATTCAAGATATTATACCATGTGGCGGTGATATTGAGACTAGTATCCAAAGACTGGATCAACAACATCCCATTTTCACACAGGGTTCTGTGTAACTCACATATCTGCTTGTGGTAATCTTAAAAAGTAACCTTTTTCCATGAGTTGTTTTTGTATTGTTTGAGATGAAAGGTCCAATTTCCTATAGGCCATGTGAAATACAGTTGGTGTTTTTGCACACCACATAGATTGAGGCTTGGCCTTTATATTGGAATGCAACTTATTTAACAACCAGTTGCGTCACAAAAACGGGGATTCAGTGGAGATCATAAACCTCCTACCTATTAATATAAATTTGGCAGCACAATCATGGTATCAAATTTAGGTGAAAAATCACTGAGTACAGAGACAAAATGTGGTCTTAAGATGTTACCTTAGGTGTAGGAATGCATCAGTAACACAAGGGTTTGACTACATGCTGAGATGCAAAATCATCCTTGTTTAAACACGAGCATTACTAGAAATATTTTAAAATCACAAACACCACTGTGAGAAAGTGGACTATTAGTTGAAGTGAATGGTAGTCCTCTTCAAGTAATAATGGCACTATTCCTTGACTAGATTCAGTTAGGTCTCAGTAATTTAAACCTAAACTCAACCCTTGGTAGCTGGAGCACAGAGAAGACAGGCTTATCGTAGGAGAAATGTGTAAATTATTTAACAGTACTGTTAGACCTGGCAGCCTTGGCGTGGGTTTCCTCTACATTCTTTGCCTTTGCCTCCTGTATTTTTACTGTGTGATGGATTTCGTTTTTCTGGTCTAGATGCTTAAGGCACTTTGCCACTGCTGATCAGTGCCAAAGTGCAAGTGCTCCCTTAGTAAATTGGTATTATGGATTGGTGTTTCCATGATTGGTTTATTTGGTTTACTATGAAGTCCATACTATGTGTGCCCAGGGCCTGTAAACCGAATACTGCTAGTGGGCTTGTAGCACTGTTTGTGCCACCCACACAACCAGGCTTGCAACAAGGTCTCAGGCCTGCTATTGCAGGACCTGTGTGCAGTCTAGTACTGCCATGTCAACCTGACAAGTGCACCCACTTGCCAGGCCCTTACCTTCACTTTTCTTACATGTGAGTCACCCCTAAGGAAGGCCCAAGTTACCCCTGTGGGCAGGGTGCTGTGTATGTGAAAGGTAGGACATGCCCTGATGTGTGTGGCATGTCCTGATAGTGAAATACTGCCAATTTTGTTTTTCACTATTGTAAGGCTATCTGTCCCACAGGATAGAATGGTGAGTTTGCTCATAACATCTTATGAGCATCACTGCCCATGGGAACAAGATAGGAACATAAAGTTTGATATGCCTGAACTCAGAATGTTAAGATGCATCTTTTAGTGAGGGTGATTTTTACATTCTGGGTTTGAAAATACCACTTTTAGAAAGTAGGTATTTTATTGCCTAGCCATCCAGTGTGCCTCTGCTAGGTTGTGTATTCACTGTCTGGCTTTGGAGTGGCAGGGCTTGGGGATGTGCATTTTGTTCAGACAGGCACTTGGGGGGTTGAGGTGTGTCCTGCCTTTCCAGGGTGAGTCAGGGCTGAATAGACCTAGGCTGTATTCAGAGTAGAGGGAGGAGATTTCTTTCATACCTGAATGTGATTGGTCTGCCAAGGACAATGCTGTCTCCACGTCCTACCAGGAAGCTGCATCAGAGAGGACAGAACTGGTTTTGGCTGGGCAAAGAGCTTCTCTGCCACAGAGAACAAAGGATTTTGTATTATAAAAAGAGAGGCCCAGACCTCAGACTTTTACATCACTTCTGGGAATCAAGAGGAACCTTTGCCAAGGAGAAGAGCTGGAGAAACTGAGGAGGAGTACTGCCCCTTTGCTGTTTGCTGTCTGGGGCTGGCTTGCAGTGGCTGTTTCTGCCAAGGAAAGGACAAGGACTTTGCTGTGTGCTGTGTCCCCTGCTTGAGGAAGATCTCCAAGGGCTTGAAATAGAACTTGCCTCCTGTACTGAAGTCTCAGGGACACAAAGACTTCCCCACCAGCTCCCCTGAACTTCCTCGCTGGGAGTTCTGACTTGCTAGTGGTGCCTGCTGCTGCTTTGGACCTCTGGAGGCTGTTTGCCGCTGGGAGATTGAAAAGTAACGCAACTTCAAGAAGCGCGATGCATCCGTACCTGTTTCCGACTCATTGCTGAAGAAATCGACGCAGCGCATGCCCGCAGCTCAAGTAATCACTGCACACCGCATCAAGTGCACCAATCTACGAAGTTCGAGATCACCGTACCGATTCCGACGCAGGCCCTGCTGTGCGGCAGCAAGAACCAACGCATTGTGGTACTGTGGCTGGAGAGAACAACACAGTGTTGTTGCCGCCGCTGCATCGAGAACTGATGCATCCCCGATCCTCACACATCGCATCTGGGCACCACGACGGCAAGGACACCGGGGTCGCAGTAAGAAACGGACGCATCACCTCCCAGCACAGTAAGAAACCGACGCATCACCTACCCTTCAGTAAGGAACCGACGCATCACCTACCCTTCAGTAAGGAACCGACGCATCACTGCCCATGCGTGGCAGTGATGCGTCGGTTCCGATGCATCACCTCCCCTGAAGTAAGGAACTGACGCATCACCTTCCCTGCAACAGTTTTTGTTTGTGTGCGCGACGCTTCCAAGGTACTTTGTGAGAAAAGTGTTGCATCTGCAATTTGCTTTCAATAGAACTATTTTTACCTTTTAAAAGTCATCTTTTTATTACTGTATTGTGGATTTTTGTCGTTTTGGTCTTGTTTGGTTCAGATAAAGATTATTTATTTTTCTAAACTGGTGTTGTGTCATTTGTAGTGTTTTCACTGTATTACTGTATGTGTGTTCACAAATGCTTTACACCCTGCCTCTGTGATAAGCCTGTCTGCTCGTGCCAAGCTACCAAGACAGTGAGCAGGTGTTATTTTAGATGTTTATCCCCCTTACCATGACTAGGAAGAAGGGTCCCTACTCGGACAAAGGTACCTACCTCTCCCAACTAGAGACCCTCATTTCTAACAAGTACTAAAATGGTTTAAAAGCAGAAAAAAACCCACTAAAAATCCCACTTCAATTCACAGAAATAGTATACATTTTAATCTTGAAATAGACACCAAAAGAGCAAAAATAAAGGGAATCAGAGATATGATTTTAAGTTTTTGTTTTCTAGCTCCAAATAGCACAAAGGACCAATCGCATGTGGCTGGTCGCACTGGAGCGGGTCAAAGTCACAAGTTAAACCAATGGAGCGCGGGTCAGATATGGTGATCAGGTATGGTCCTGTGGAAAGTTTTACCATCTGACTTGGTCTCTAGAATGGAAGTTAAAAATCCTCAGCGGGGCAGTGCATCCACAAGGCCAGATACCATCAGAAAAAGTCCCAGTGAAGATGTTGACTTTTGGCAGGAAAGCTCTGAATGGGAGAAATTGGAAATTCACACCCAAGACAGGTCCCTCACTTCCGAATACTTTTGGTATCTTTGGGGCCGATTACGATGGCGGTCGGAAAATCATTCCGACCGCCGTGGCAATGGGAAAAGACCGCCCGCATGGCCTGCGGCACCACCGCCGATCACATTACGATGCAGTGCCGGAAAAATCCGACCGCCGTGGTCGGATCCCAAGAAACACCGCCGGGCACGTGCAGAAAAGGCGAAATACCCTCCGCGGCGGTTGGATTCACTGCGGAAAGCTCACAAACCGCTGATACACAAGCGGAATTTCCACGAGTGCAATTATGATCTTACCACGGTGCCTGCGGTACGACCGCTTGTTTCCGACCGCCGCGATTGTCAGCAATGATGAATGGGAGAGCTTGAGGAATGACCATTGCAGTCCGACCGCGGTGTTCGCGCGGAAATAGTAATGGCGGTCGAAAGCAACTACACCACAACACTACCAAATGTGGCTGTGTATCTGGCTCAGCCAATAAAAACAGCTAACACGCCCCATTGACACATGCCCCTGGCAAATAAAAATTACAAATCCCAGCTCAACATAGACAACACACCTGACATGAATACTCAGTTTGGACCCACCCACATAGCAGAGCATAAAACCAGCCCCTGCATGACCACAATTCTTTGCACAACTCCAGAACTGAAGGGCCCAACAATATCACACAAAGGATAGGCAACCCTGCACACATCACACCATCACAAACACACACACACCACACACATCACCACCACCACCTTCACACCTTCACTCTTAACCACTCAGCACATCACACACCATGGCACAGAAGATGCCCAAATTCACTGATGGTGAGTTGTCAGTCCTGGTGGATGAGATTATAAGAGTTGAGCCATATATTTTAGGAAGCAGGGTTCAACAGACCCCATCAGCCAGGCAAAATCAAATGTGGCAAAGGATAGTTGACAGAGTCAATGCTGTAGGGCAAGTTCCACGCAACAGGAAGGAGATCAGGAAGAGGTGGACTGACCTCAAGAGCAAGGTCAAGGAGAAGAACAGCAAGAACCGTAAGCTGGCAAACCGGACTGGCAGTGGCCCTCCCATTCCACCAAGAACATTCAACGCATGGGAGGAGAAGGTGCTTGGCATACTGCACCCAGTGGGTTGCACTGGAATTGAGGGGGGAATGGAGGCTGGTAAGTACCAACAAAAGTCTGCCATAACACTGCTATGTAGTAGCTTGCACAACTAAAAAGCAATACCTCCCAGGCCCAAATGTACTCATGTCCACCACACTCCCCCCAAACATGTCTCACAGATCCCACAATAACTCCCTCTCATTCACCACAAAGGTACATAACAATATTTATATGGGGGCACATGTACAGGCAGCCAGCACTACAACTCCCAACAGGCCCCCTTGTCCCACAGCTGAGCAGGATGGATCATTCCCCACACCTCCAAGCATGGGCCAGCCATTTCCCTCCAATGTGTAACCTTACAGGTAGGTAGCCATCTCAACAGGGAGGGGTCTTTGTGGCTGGGTAGTCTGCACTACAACTCCCAACAGGCCCCCTTGTCCCACAGCTGAGCAGGATGGAGCATTCCCCACACCCACAAGCATGGGCCAGCCATTTCCCTCCAATGTGTAACTTTACAGGTAGGTAGCCATCTCAACAGGGAGGGGTCTTTGTGGCTGGAAAGTCTGCACTACAACTCCCAACAGGCCTCCTTGTCCCACAGCTCAGCAGGATGGAGCATTCCCCACACCCCCAAGCATGGGACAGCCATTTCCTTCCAATGTGTAACCTTACAGGTAGGTAGCCATCTCAACAGGGAGGGGTCTTTGTGGTTGGGAAGTCTGCACTACAACTCCCAACAGGCCCCCTTGTCCCACAGCTCAGCAGGATGGAGCATTCCCCACACCCACAAGCATGGGGCAGCCATTTCCCTCCAATGTGTAACCTTACAGGTAGGTAGCCATCTCAACAGGGAGGGGTCTTTGTGGCTGGGAAGTCTGCACTACAACTCCCAACAGGCCCCCTTGTCCCACAGCTGAGCAGGATGGAGCATTCCCCACACCCACAAGCATGGGCCAGCCATTTCCCTTCAATGTGTAACTTTACAGGTAGGTAGCCATCTCAACAGGGAGGGGTCTTTGTGGCTGGGAAGTCTGCACTACAACTCCCAACAGGCCCCTTTGTCCCACAGCTCAGCAGGATGGAGCATTCCCCACACCCCCAAGCATGGGGCAGCCATTTCCCTCCAATGTGTAACCTTACAGGTAGGTAGCCATCTCAACAGGGAGGGGTCTTTGTGGCTGGGAAGTCTGCACTACAACTCCCAACAGGCCCCCTTGTCCCACAGCTCAGCAGGATGGAGCATTCCCCACACCCCCAAGCATGGGCCAGCCATTTCCCTCCAATGTGTAACCTTACAGGTAGGTAGCCATCTCAACAGGGAGGGGTCTTTGTGGCTGGGAAGTCTGCACTACAACTCCCAACAGGCCCCCTTGTCCCACAGCTCAGCAGGATGGAGCATTCCCCACACCCACAAGCATGGGCCAGCCATTTCCCTCCAATGTGTAACCTTAATGGTAGGTAGCCATCTCAACAGGGAGGGGTCTTTGTGGCTGGGAAGTCTGCACTACAACTCCCAACAGGCCCCCTTGTCCCACAGCTCAGCAGGATGGAGCATTCCCCACACCCACAAGCATGGGGCAGCTATCGCATTGCTCTCCCAAAACTTACACGTAGGTTGTGACTGCATGCACACCGCCATCCTTTTCTAAATTCATGTAGCCACATAACCACATCAGCACTAACATGTCAGCCAACTTGGCATAGTTTTAAATGCCACATCCAGTGTGCAGACATGTAAGTGCACGTAACTGTCACATATTCTGAACTCATACTCACCAAGTCACAAGTGAAACAAATGCATCCCACAATCATGCACAGCAGAGAATGCAATGTGGAAGTGCCATGGTGTCTGAGCATGAAGGCCCATCTCAACACCAAACATGCATGGTCTACATGAAAATAAAGGAAAGTACATGTGATTCCAAAGCTATGTATAACATGACAATGGTTCCTTCTAGCTCTGTTGAAATAGATTACATGAACAGCTAAATGAAAAGACGCACAACAGAAAGTTGATGAGGCATGTCCGTGTAGTTACACTATCTGTACACTGCACCAAGTTTCAATTCACAACGGACACCATGAACTACCAAGGTATGTACCTCAACGTCATGTCATGGTGCACAGTATATAGCAGGCATACAAAGTCATTGCATTGTAAAGTGTATGTTGTATCAAATGTCTCAAACAATTGTCTAACATCAAGCTTGTTGCTTGCAACTCAATTAACATATGACCTCTGTTCAACAGGAGATCAACAACTAACTGCAGAGGATGACACCAACATGCAGAGCCAGTCTCCCCCCCTGGAACGTGAACTCTCGGATGCAGATTCCCCAACATTCTCGGACGAGGATTCTCAAGCTGGCCCATCTGGTGTGGCAGGGACTAACATGTCTCAAGCCCTCATTGTCCCCACCACCACGGCAAGAACAACTGTGCTGCCCCCTGCCACTACGACCTGTGTGGCCTCCATCACCACCACCACCACCACGGCAAGAACAACTGTGCTGCCCCCTGCCACTACGACCTGTGTGGCCTCCATCACCACCACCACCACGGCAAGAACAACTGTGCTGCCCCCTGCCACTACGACCTGTGTGGCTTCCTCCACCACCATCACCACTGCTGCCTGCAACACACACCCTACCACAGTGGTTACCAACACCACCACACATTCACAGCATGCCAGGGAGAGTGTGCCAGTGCGTCGGGGGACTATGCCACAGGTCCGTGTCAGGAGGGCAGGTGGGAGTACAACTGGGGCAGAGACACAGGAGGACAATGACCCTGAATCCCTGGCCACCATTGCAAGAGTCCTTGGTGCCTACCTAGAGAACCATGGAGTAATGGGCCAGCTTGCTGAAGACATGCATGAGATGCGCCTGCTGCAGCAGTCCATGGACACACGGATGGGCCAACTTGTCAACCTTGTTGGCCACCTAGTGGGTGTTCTGAGGGACAGACTCCCAGCCCCAAGTGCAGCTCCACCCCCCTCCAGTGGATTGCCTGCTGTGGAGCCCACCATTCCAGCTGCAGCCACAGAGAGGGGTGTGCAGGAGGAGAGTGAGTTCTCAGACACCACTGACCCTGCAGCAGATGCCCCCCCTCCCAAACGCACCAGGGGCCATCCGAGAATCCACAGGGGAGGATTTGGTGGCAGGCCACCATACCAACGCCACCACAGAGCCAGCCATGATGGTATCTTGTTGTTCCCCTTTGCATTGATTATGTTGACTATCCTTGCCCACATTGCCATGTTGATGGCCTGAGTCTGTTGGACTGTGTGACTTCAGCTTTGTGGTGACTACACTATTTGTCTCAACTACCATGACTGACAACTATTTATTCACTGTTCACATTTATGTACGTATTCCCTTCACTTGCACAAAAAATAATTTTAAATAAACACTCTTCACATACCTATGTCTGTGTGAGCTACTTGTGTATTCCAGTATGTACAATGACAAATCAGATTTCAATGTTCCAACAGCTCTGAAGCAGAGGAGGCATTGAGAGGGTGAATGAACCTAGAAAGACACAAGAGAATGACATTTACTTATCAGGTGACGCCTTTACAGCAGAAACACAACACTAGGCATCAAGGTACAAAAACAAGCACCCATAGCAATGGTCAACAACCTCAACATACACATGATGTACCTGGATACAAATACCCTGTGCCACACACATCATCCCTTATCACACACACAACAACTGCCAGCAGTTAAAATTCTCTATGCCTTGATACTAACATCCAAGCAAACACACAATGTCACTGTTCTACAAAGTCACTTATATTCAAGGGAAGTAGTTGGCAATGAGCTGTTGACGCAGGTCAACACCTTCCTCTTCACCACTATCGTCCGCACTGGAAGTGTGTGGGTGTGCAGGAGGGGGCATCTGCTGCTCATCGTCATCCAGGATCAGCGGAACGGCTTTGCGCAAGGCAAGGTTGTGTAGCATGCAGCATGCTACAACTATCCGGCACACCTTTCATGGGGAATACAACAGTGCACCTCCGCTCTTGTCCAGGCACCGGAATCGGGACTTCAGGAGGCCAAAAGTGCGCTCCACCACACGTCGTGTCCTACCATGTGCCTCGTTGTAGCTGACTTCACCCGGGGTACTTGGATTCCGCAGTGGGCTCAGCAACCACAGCCTGTTGGGATACGCTGAGTCACCTAGGTGTGACATACACAGAGAAATGTTGTGATACAAACAGTTGACGAGAACAGCATGTCACACACAGCACACTACTTGACTCAGTGTACTCACCTACAAGCCATGCACGCTCTGGATGTAGATTTTCCATCAGCCGGGGTACAATGTTGTTCCGCAGGATGTAGGAGTCATGGGCGGAGCCAGCAAATCGCACACAAACATGGCTGATGATCATATCAGCTTGGCATACCACCTGCACATTTATGGAATGGTAGTGCTTCCTGTTCCTATACACCTGCTCACGTGCCTGTGGTGGGACAAGGGCAATGTGTGTGCCGTCAATGGAACCAACTACATGAGGAATGTGGCCAAGGGCATAAAAACCAGCCTTCACAGCAGGCAAATCTGCTGTATTTGGGAATCGTATGTATTGGTGCTTGTATAGCATCATTGCGGACACCACATCCCAGAGCACCATGTTGAATGTTGGTTGCGACATCCCACCGGCACTGGCCACCGTGTATTGGAAAGAGCCCGTAGCAAAAAAATGCAGCGCTGCCATGATCTTCACTGTTGGGGATAGGGCAGTTGGATATGTTCGTTGAGGCCTCAGATGGGGCTCCAACTGAGCACACAGCTCTTGCAGTGTAACGCGATCCAGATGAAATTTCCGGATGATGTCCACATCCTCCATGTCCGCCAGGACTGTGAAAGGCCGGTGCACATTTGGTCGTCACCTACATGAAATGGAAGAGGACTAATGTTATTCACATTACACAATGAGATGTGTCCGACTTCTCACATCTTGACTCACGCAGCAGAAACAATGAATGTACTCCAACAATTGCTTAATCCACAACTCAGAATGCAGAGACACCTTCACCACATGTGTATTTACAAGTGGACATGTTGTACATACTGACTACCCCAAAAACATAATCAGAGGTTGTGAATGGTACACCAATACATCTGGTGTCCCCAGGCCTAGGAGTAGGTGACACAGCAGATGTATGAGACAGCAACACTGCTGACTCATGTGTAGCTGCTTTACCTGCCACACCTTCTTGCTTAAGTTGCACAGACCACTAGTTATCATCACAATGTGCACAGTGTGTGTAAGCTGATCACATATCCTACTTAAATCAGCTATGGGCACAGTAAAATACCACCATTATGTGGTCAGGCAATCATTACTGTTGTTTGATTAGCCATCTCACACATTGAGTTGATTTCAAAGATGAGACAACATCATACAACCAATAGATGTACATCCACACACATATCATAGGTGACGTGAGTAAGTGCATGGCAATGCATGTCACATTTTCCACAGACATGGCATGTGTAGGCATCAGTGAGTTGAATGTCACACTAGCATTCATTGTACAAAACAAGTGCAGTAAGACACTATGGAGGCATAGTGTTCAATTGTTAAATTTGACTATTGCCATTGCTAGTGCATAATGTGTCCATAACCGCGGTAGGTGTGCACCGCCACCGCGGGCCGCTCATTGGCCACACTTGAAAGATGCAGCATAGCGGTAGCGACCGCCTGGCCTCCGTGGTGTGACACCACCAATGCCATTGCAGACAATGGGAACCGCGATCGCGGTAGTGAAATGCTACTTTGAAAACCGCGGTAGGCGTGCACCGCCACCGCAGGGCCGCTCATTGGCCACACTTGAAAGATGCCAGCCAGGTGGACCAATTTCAGCAGCTGACTGCCACTGATACCACCCCAGGGGCCTATAAATCTCTGTGGGGGAGCCACACATTTCACATGCATTCAGACACTGCTGACTGCCATTCCTCTACAACTGCATATTTTTCTGTATCCCGGACCCAGTGATGGCGGGAACAGAGAATGTCAGGGCCCGTCCCTTCACTACAGAGTAGCTGGAGCTTCTGGTGGACGAGGTCCTTGCACAGTATGGGAGGCTTTTTGGTGCACCAGATGTACTGGTAAGTGTTCCTGATTCCAAGTGTGAGAGTGATCAAAATGATACCATGATGTTGCTGTGCAGTAGTATGTGCCTGTGAGTGCAAGTCGATGTACAGGCATCCTAATAGTTAACATGGCATGCTCCATACATGTTCAGTGGAAATTGCATTTGATTGTGTGTAGAAAATGGACACTCCTACAGCCATTCTTGCACAAACTTAATGAACATGTTGGTCTGAGACTAGGTGATGTAAATGTGTGTTACACTGCCATGCATGCCAACTTCATGTCAATGGTGTCTGTAGGCTTATTTCCACACCTACATAAGTTGATTGAAGGTAGGGGGAGGCATGCATTGTTTAAACAGCCACACAGATACGATGGTGTTTTGAAACAGTACAAGTCGGGACTAATTTTTATTGTGCCATGTTATGTAACTGTCAACTCACTCTTCACAACCTCATATGTGACTGTTGAAATGTATATTGGAATGGAGCAATAACTTATGTGTGTTGTATATTTCTTAAGTGCACTATGTTGATGTGAGCATCATGCACAATAGTCCAATGCATGAGTGGAACCCACTTGATGTTAATGCAACTATGACTCTTCACATCAATGTAAGTATTAGATGTCATCCTTACATTGATTTGAACATGTGTTCAGTCTCGCATGTGTTGGCACTTTTCACCCTCTCATGCTGTACATCCATGTGATTTATCTAAGGGACCATGTTGAACCGCAGTGTGAGTTCCTCTGGCCTGCACAGACACTGTCCAATGTTACTCTGAGCCATGCCTAACTGGACTGAGTCAAACATGTGTTTAGTCCACACACCTAATACTCACTGAGCCATCATGGTCCTGAGAATTGCACAATAGAGGACTTAACATTGTGAGAAGGGTGTGATAATTGAGATTATGGCTCAATATGTTTCATGGAAAATGCATTGAGCCATTCACAGGCCAAGGGCATCGAGGGGTGTGTAGTGGTGGACACAGTGAGTCTGCCACTACACTTCATTAGCACTGTATTGCATGTCATGCTCACTCACATACTGCATCACAGATGAGGGCCTTCTGCACATAGCTGACTGTGCTGCTATTGTGCATGTGTATGAGATGGCCATGTACTGTGTGCCGCGTCATACATGCATTCATTTCTATGTAGTATTGTAATGAACATGTACTATGTGTCATGCTGTATGGCCTCTGATGAAGATGTAGCAATTTGTGTGCCATGCATTTATGTTCTCCTGTACTGACACACAGTGTGAATGACACAGGGTCTCTGATACTTCCTTTTCTTGTCTCCCATGCCTGCAGCTGAAGGTCCACCAGTGTAAGGCCACATGGAAGAACATTGCACGGAAGGTGCGAACTCTGGGTATCCAACAGACGGCACACACACTGCCACAAGAGGTGGGACGACATCTCCCGTCTGAGCAGGACCGTGGCAGAGAGGACGGTGGGGCTGCTCCCTCGCAGTGGCAGGTTGGCGCGCCGAACCATGACTCCTCTAATGTCTTGCATCTTGTCTGTGACACAGCCAGAGCTGTATGAGCGTTTGAGGGACCATCAGCAGGGAGTTAGTGGTGAGTATTCTGCGTAGGCTGACTTTGGGTGTGAGTGACTGCATGAATGGCGACCGGGAGCCATTGCTGATCTTGCTGTTGTGTAAATTTTGATGACATACTTCTCAGTGGCCTATGTGTTGAGTGCAGGTGTCATGTATTTTCCCTAGATGGACTTTATCATGTGTTTCATACAATGGCCCTTGACATTGCATGATGAGATGTGGCCTTATGACATCTTCTGCATTCTGGGTGTCATGGACATCACCAGGCAGTGTACAGCAGTGTGCATCATGTCAGTGTGCATTTAACGATGTGTGCACTGCAGGACTTGTAAATGGCGTGAACTACACATCAGACACCAACGTGCAACAGTCTGCGTGATGAATTGCTCAACTTGTTAGACATCAGTAGCTCATGGACATTCTAAAGTACAAATTTGAATCTGTATCTGTGTTGTCCCCTTACAGTGACTCCATATGTGACAGAGGCAACATGCTGAGATGTATGCCTCTCTCACATACAGGCACGTGGGTATGCTTGCAGAGATGTTTATGTTGGATTACAAGGAGGCAGGGACCTGCTATTTGCCTGTGTGAACCTCACATGGCTCATTGATGTAAACAATGCATATTTCCATGCATCTTCTGTGTTTAGCATGATTGTTGCACATGCAGACTGCACAGGGTGTTGTGCAACTTGGGGTTGTCATTATCTAGTTTAGTGCTGTGCTTGCATTTGATGTTTGTGTGTATGGCACTGTACTGAACCTATGTCTCTGTCCATTGCAGCATCTACCGAGTGCACGGAAGGCCATGAGACGGACACCAGTGCTGAAGCATGTGGCACGCATGATAGCCATGAGATCACTGACACTGAGGTGACCAGCGCCTCGGAGGGGGACAGGAGTGTCCTTGAGGACTCGCACGCAGAAAGCACAACCTCAACATCATCTGACTCCAGTGGGGAGTCAGCGACAATGGTGGTCACAGGGAGTGACAATGCTGCCTCTTCCTCCACCACACATCGGCCAGTGCCCACCATCCAAGCTACTACCACTAGTGCTGTCCGTGCCCGCAGGGCTGTTAAGGGTAGAGTCGCCTTCCCCCCAGGCACCACTGCCCCTGCCCCTGTCTCCCCTGCTGCCCTCAGTGTTGAGGCGGTAAAACTCTTGCGCCAGCTGTGTGTGGGTCAGACAGCTCTCCTAAATGCTTTCCAGGATCAGGACAAGAAGTTGGGACAGGTTCTGGCATTTATGGAGGGCATTCATTCGGACGTGGGTGGGCTACACAGGACTGTCCAGGGTTTGTCCTCCACCGTGACGGCAGCCATTCAGCTATCACAGCATCCAAGTCCAGCCCCAAAGCCTTCAACAACCACCCTGCCAGTGGCAACCCCTGAGGAGAGTGACCACACAACTGAGCCCTCAGGCCCCAAGTCGTCAACACCCAGCACACGACAGCAGCACTCCAAGCGTGCCAGACCACAGACACCATCCCCAAAAATTAACACAGGCACACAGGGACGCAAAGAAAAAAGCCCTTCACATGACACTCAGGAGCATCAGGCAAAGAAGCAGGCCTCTAGCTCACGGTCCACAAGATTGCACCCATCACAAGAGCCTCCCATCCACACAACTGCTCCAAATGACAGACAAACAGTTGGCATGCCTGCTGTGGTGCTGGTGCCGCTGAAGGGAAAGCCCAAAAAGCTCCCTAAGACTGCTTCACCCAGGACCTCTACTCCCACCCACACCCCTGTGAAGCGTGGTCAGGAGAGCAATGTGAGTGGTTCACCAGGACTACAGGGGATGGAGGGCAAAAGGCAAGCAAAAAGCAAGGCTAAGTCCATATCCAGCAAATCCCAACAAGGAGGGCCACCTGCACCTGTCACACCTATGGTGGAGAGGGACTCTGTTGTGCCAGCCACACTTCCCACTACTCCCAAGACACTTCTGCAATATCGGATACCCAAGAAGTGTAGAGGCAGCCCTCAACATTCACCCTCACCCACTGTGTCTCATGGCAGCATCTCTCCGCCTCCACGTGCCACCATGCCACCCGGTCCGAGCAGCCCTACACCTGCCACAGCCACTACTGCCTCTGTGTCTCACGGCAGCATCTCTCCGCCTCCACGTGCCACCATGCCACCCGGTACGAGCAGGCCTACACCTGCCACAGCCACTACTGCCTCTGTGTCTCACGGCAGCATCTCTCCGCCTCCACGTGCCACCATGCCACCCGGTACGAGCAGGCCTACACCTGCCACAGCCACTACTGCCTCTGTGTCTCATGGCAGCATCTCTCCGCCTCCACGTGCCACCATGCCACCCGGTCCAAGCAGCCCTACGCCTGCCACAGCCACTGCTGACTCTGACTCCGATGATCCTCTCTCCTCCAGGTCCAGTTCCGCCAGTGGCCACGACAATCAGCCACATTCCAGTCCAACTGACAGGCAAGTCTGAGGCACAGACCCCGTCCCATACCCATCTCTCCCACAGCGGTGCCTGGACTGAGCTTTGATATCCCTGGTGCTTTGGTCATTCACATGGCAGTGTACGGTGTTACACATTCACTGTAAACATTTTCATGCACACATGTGCATTGTTTGAACTGTGGACTGGCCAATGGCCTTTTATTTGTTTGAATTTTTGTGCCTATCAGGATATTTTGCAATAAACACTGTTGCTCCTGTCGTATAGTTTGTTACTGCCCTTGCTTAATTAAACATTTTAATGTGTGGATATGGATAAAAGTGCCACATGCTCTGCATGGCACTTCCACATTGCCATTTACTTCATTCACTTTGTCATTGTTTGACAAACGTAACACACACTTTTGGTCTGCTTGACTCTGAGGTTTGGGGGTGCAATGATGTTTGTGGGTGTTGATGTACTCTTGCAATCATCATTCGCTGTTGATTTTAGTATGATTGTACACATGTCATGTTAGGGGGCTATACCACAACAGAGGTGAATTCTACACACAGTCTAACTTGCGGGGTGTCCAAGGTTGGTGATGTTTGTGTGATGTGTTTGGATGTGTGAATAGCAGTGTGTGTGCGGTAATCTTGTGTAGGCCTGTCTTCGTACTCACATGGGTATTTTTGGATGTGTGCAGTTGAGTGGTCACACAGTGTGCTTGGCCTGTCCTTGTCAGTGGTGTTGAGGTGTATGTGGCCCTGGACATGCCAACTACACACGTGTATGTTCCAGGTGGGGTTTGCCCCTAATACTCATCTTGGCAGTGGCAGGAAGGGGTTTAACACCACAAGCACCTTTTGGCATTACTTTGCAGGTGGGGTTTGCCCCTAATACTCATCTTGGCAGTGGCAGGAAGGGGGTTTAACACCACAAGCACCTATTTGGCATTACTATTCAGGTGTTGTTTTTCCACCTAATACTCATCTTGGCAGTGGCATGAAGGGGGTTTAACACCACAAGCACCTATTTGGCATTACTATGCAGGTGTTGTTTTGCCACCTAATACTCATCTTGGCAGTGGCAGGAAGGGGGTTTAACACCACAAGCACCTTTTTGGCATTACTATGCAGGTGGGGTTTGCCCCATAATACTCATCTTGGCACTAGCATGAAGGGGGTTTAACACCACAAGCACCTATTTGGCATTACTATGCAGGTGTTGTTTTGCCACCTATTACTCATCTTGGCAGTGGCAGGAAGGGGGTTTCACACCACAAGCACCTATTTGGCATTACTATGCAGGTGTTGTTTTGCCACAATACACCTATGAACTTGTTCACGTACATCACTATCCCTGAATATCATATGGGCACACATTTTGATGTTGAACAGGGTGGGATGGTAGGAGCTGTGATGGTATCAGGTAATGACAGCTGCTACCAACAGAGGCACACAATATACATTTGGCCCAGGGCCAACACAATCCTTACACGTCCCTGTGACTGCCCATGCGTGCCGCTGGACCTGCCTACTAGATTGTGCGGAACTTTTCCCGCGTCTTCACCGCTGCAGTGACGTGACCGGGAGGATGCGGTGATGACGTTGTTGATGGATGACCCTGATGCGGAGGTGTGGCATTGACGTACCTGCAGTGTTGTCGATGGCGGCGGCGTCTTTGTTGATCGCGGATCAGGAACAGCAGCGGTAGAGCTTGTAGAGCAGGATCCATAGCGGTAGCGAACGCGTGAAGTTGTGTGTGATTCCCGTTTTCCTCCGCAGTTTTGCTTCCGCCGTGTTTCAATGGGTGGTTTCTCCGTTGTGGTCCGATTGCCTATTTGAGGCATTGTGATTCAGACGGTGGTCTACACGTCATTCCACACGGCGGTCTCCCGCTATTGGCTACGTCCGCCCTCGTCGTGGAACCAAACTTCTGGCGGAACTAAAAACACCGCGGCGGTAGGGATTTGGCCTATGTCTGCCCATCGTAATATGGCGGTCGGGGATTCGCGACCGTGGTTGGCAAAACAGCACCTGCCAGGCCGGCGATCCGCCCGCCATCGTAATGACCCCCTTTAACCGGTAAAGATTTTAACCGTCAGACTTTTTGGGAAGTCAGGATACTTTTAGCGGGACAAACCAGCAAGTTGAGCCACACCAGCAGTACAACTGTGGTTCAGCGGTGTACTGGTGGTAGCCTCTGCTTCTTTTGGCCAAATTCCTGGAAAAAATTTCCAAGTCCCAGCTTTTGGGGTTAGGCAGAAGGAGTATGTTCTGACACTTATCCAAGGGCCCCAGGAATATAAGGGCACAACTTGGTGGTCAGGACTTGGTCCTGGGCAAGTCCAGTTGCAACTGGTCAGCTCGGTTCTTCAGGAAGGTGAGTTTCTTGCAGCTTTTGTGACTCTGTAGCTAAACAGTAGCCTAGCCCTTGGAGTTCACTCTTCTGTCCTGGATTCAAGTTGGAGCATGTCCAGCCCTCAGGGGTTTTCTCCACAGGTTAAAGTTGGTGCAGTCCTCTATCTGCGGTCCTCTTCTGTCTCCCTCAGGTTCGCCAGTGTTATGAAGAAGGTATCAGGGATGCCATATTTATACCTGGCACTATCTTGTGGGCGGGCCAAACTACATGTCCAGTAGGGAAAAGGTTCCTTGGCCAATCCTATCCATGTTAGAATAATTTCCAGGGGTGTGGCCTAAACATTCTCATAGTGTCCTGCTCTGACAAAATCCAACATGGCAGACGTTTTCCTCCCCTGGTCAGATCCCTGGGCCCATCCCTGAGGTATGTCAAGGGAAATGAGGAACTCTGCCAGTGAACCAGTTCCGGAGTACGTTTTCCCCCTACTGGGATTGGTGCTACTCTAGTTACTGTAATATGGCAGAGGCAGGCATTTGTTGTGAGCTACATCTGCCAGCAGGCTGCCAGGTGATAGTTGTGGGATAGCTCTGAAAAGCCTACTAAAAACTTTAGGCAGGGAAATTCCAACTTTCTAAAAGGGCATATACAAAATAGTGATTACAAATCCGACTTCACCATCAGATTGGAATTTAAGTTCCTATTATATGAGCCCTTGAACCATAGTTCTAGCTATTCCTAAACTGGCATTAGGAATTATAAGGTGTTAATGTAACCAAGTGCTTTTTATGGGAGAACCAGCTTTGACAAAGTGAAAAATGACTTTGGAGGTTTTTCACTGCCAGGACATGTAAAACGTAAGAACACATGCCCTTCCTAATACATATCATGCACCCTGCCCTATGGGCATTTAAGGCCTACCTTAGAGTTGTCTGACCAGTATTAAAAAGGAAGGTTTAGACCTGGAAAAGGGTTTACTTTTCCAAGTTGATTTTGCAGTGTTAAAAATGGAACACTCAAGCTGCAGGGGCAGGCCTGAAGACAAGCTTTGCCTTGTCACTTTAGTGATGGCACAATTGGTGCTGAAGCCCACTAGTGCTATTTAACTTACATGCCCTGGGTACACCGAGTACTTTATACTAGGGACTTACGGTCCCTAGTGTAAAGTTAGTATACCAATCAGGGATTAGCCAATTGTACATATCTTTTAGGGGTCGGAAAACATGTACTGGGGCCTGGTTAAGAGGGCCACAATTCAACAGAGTCGAAAACCAGCAGCATCAGTCCAAAAAATAGGGGGCAGGGGAGGATCATGCAAAAAGAGGTCTTTCCTTACAACCACATTTAGATGTAAACAATAGTTAGGTGCAAAATCACCCTTGCAGCAGTGCAATATCACATTTAGGAGAAAAAACACATTTAGGTGAAAAATTACTGTTGACGCAGCATCAGCACCGAAGAGGAGCATTTTTGGAAGCTCAAAAATACCTCCACTACTGTAAATAGACACTTCTCTTCACCAACTATGCAGTGAAATCGGAGGCACTCTTTAGGAGGGAGGGAGTGAGGGAGGTAGTGAGGGAGGAAGGAGGAGGAAGTTAAGAGAAGGTAAGGGAGGGAAGGAAGGAAGGAAGGAAGGAAGGAAGGAAGGAAGGAAGGAAGGAAGGGAGGAAGGGAGGGAGGGAGGGAAGGAAGGAAAAGGAAGGAAGGAAAAGGAAGGAAGGAAGGAAGGAAGGAAGGAAGGAAGGAAGGAAGGAAGGAAGGAAGGAAGGAAGGAAGGGAGGGAGGGAGGGAGGGAGGGTAGGATGGAGGGAGGAAGGGAGGGAGGGAGGGAGGGAGTAAGTGAGTGAGTGAGTGAGTCAGGGAGGACTGACTCATGTGAATAAAAGCGATGTTCTGACCTTAGAACTACATGGAAAGATGTCCCAGTCCTCAGCTTTCATCCTTTTATTAGTCTATGGGAAACAATATGCAGCATATTTGAAGTATAATATTAATTTAAAGTATGCCATCTTTGGGGTGTGGCCAAGACACCAAGCATGGCGGACGTGTGAGCCTGGAGCTCCATCCAAGCCTTCAAGATATCCTGTCAATACGGCGGTGTTCACTGATCTAGAGTGGCTAGGTGGGACCCCTGTGCCATATTACGTCGCAGGGTGGAGAGCGGTGGCCTGAGCTGGTCACAACAGACACGCTGACTGAAACCGGGACAACAGTGGGAACCTGCCGCCACGGAGGGCGCGATATGCCTGGGCGTGGCCCGGGGATCACGGAGGGAGCAGTGCGCGCTCGCTGTCCGGATCCTGCTTGACATCCCTGGGCTGGGGACTCCGGTGAAACCTACAGACCCCGAAACAGCAGAGCGCCCGATGTGGAGGCTGATATGCGGTGAGAGGACTTGATGCGTTGGGGCGGGCCGCTGAGCCAGCCGCGCTCTCACTGAGGACATAAAGAGCGTTCTTCACGGGAATCTGCCCGTGACCCCCGGGAGTGGAGGACCAGCGCGGCTTGCGGACTCCCAAGGCCATTGGAGACCCAAGACTCGACATATTAGAGCGGGGCTGCAGTGTCCACCGCGCTTGACTGGGGTCGCGTAACTGCATCACTGACGATTAGGCCCGGAAGGATCAGCGGAAAGCAGAGAGGCTGTCATTACCCGATCCCTACATCTGCGAGACCCCGGCTGCCTGGGAGATTTGCCAATGTGATGCAGGTTCCGGCCCTGATGAGGATCCGGTGAGTGTGCGGGGGGGACGACTCTGGACAGAATTGGGAAACACCCACCCAGGACCCTGTGAGCTTTGGGGGAATTACCCCGGGATGTGCCTGGCCCTCTAGCGTACGCACAACGGGGTGGCTTTCCAAGATTAACATAGGCCGCCATCCAACTCGGGACCTGATATACAGGAGTGCGACATGACAGAGGACCTACCTCAGAGTGCCCCAATCGACATGAACAATACAACCACACCAACCTGTGAGTCCTGAGAGGAAGGGCGGAGACTCAAGACAGTATCAAGGGGGGGGGGGTAGTGGTGGCATCGCACTGCGTCCTATAGAGAGGACCATGATGGAGTGCCTTCTCCCTTTATCTTTACACCAGATACAGCTGAGCTGGTTGACTACTTTGTCGGAGTAGCTTGGCCCAGGGAAATTGCGGCCTAAACAAAGGGTCCTCCGGGGGACTGGCCTCACACTGGGTCATCTCCTGGCTGTGACATGTGTACTGACCACTCGAGAGCAGAGGCGAGGGACAGCATAGTGCGATCCTCTGTGGAAGTTTAATACCAGCGACTGTTGTGGGGTGGACATCGGCTCCCTGGACACTCGCTCAAAGACCAGGTTACAGTAAGAGAGCCCACACGTCGGGGGCGTAGATTGGCCCAGGCACCCCGCGCCACCCAAGATGCCAAAACCGAAGCAGAAATCCGGGGGCACACAGCTGGCTACTAGGGAGCCCTTGCCTACACCACTGGAGTCAGCGGCAAAGCAGCGAGAGTGGACGACTCCCTGCACTCGCACTTGGATAGGATACCAGCTGCCATCGCCGACACTAAGGCTGCCCTACAGCAGGACATTGGAGTGGTCTCTGTAGGGCTGGGCCTATTGCGGACAGAGCATCACAAGCTTGCGGATAGGGTGCGGGAAGTGGAGTCTACTGTTACTGAGATACAACCAGAACAAAAGGCACATACCACCAAATTAGACAACCCATCTTCCAGAGTGACAATATTAGAGCGTAGGGCTGAAGATGCGGAAGGCCGCAGCTGTAGAAATAACGTCCGAATCATTGGAATTCCTGAACAGGTAGAAGGGCCAAATATGGTGGACTATCTTGACAAATGGTTGCGATCTGTAGTGGCTCCTGAACATTTCACTCAATTCTTTGCCCTGGAAAGGGCACACAGAGTACCAGCTCGCCCACCAGCACCGGAAAGGCCTCCTCGTCCTGTGATTGCCAAACTCCTCCACTATAGAGATCGAGACGCACTTTTGCAACACTCCAGAACTCATGGCCCTTACACAATTAACAGCAAGGTGCTAATATTTCTGGATTTCACTGCCAAAATTCAGGCCCAAAGAGCATCATTCCTGTAAGCCAAAAAATCCCTCAGAGAGGCTGG
Source organism: Calotriton arnoldi (assembly GCA_963921515.1). Taxonomy (NCBI): domain Eukaryota; kingdom Metazoa; phylum Chordata; class Amphibia; order Caudata; family Salamandridae; genus Calotriton; species Calotriton arnoldi. The sequence continues at coordinate 307,351 of CAWUFW010012116.1, forward strand.
GTTGCAATACTCCTTACTTTTTCCTGCCCGGCTTAAAATCATGCTAGATGGGGCCTTGCATTTCTACAACTCCCCAGACGACGCCTGGACCTGGCTAGAGTCATAAAAGGCAGGCACACCTCTACCCGGGAAAAAACAGAATGCAAGATCGACCTCACACCCGAGCAAGAGGAGATCGAAGCAGCCACAGAAGAAATCCAGACTGTCAAAGCCCACTGCTTCGCAAACCCAAAGGGACAGACAAGCCGCCCTGCAAGCAGTAGTGCAACTCATCTCACCCCGCCATCAAGAGCGAACTCTGGACACATCCGCCAGGTCTAATGATGCAACGTCCGAATCTGGAGATTCCTTAGAAAATGACCCCCTTCTCCCGAAAATTACTCCAGGATCGGTGGAGGACATTGTCTGACTTAAATGGCCCCCAAGTGCCTTTGGGTTCGATATACGCTCTGAAGCTTCTAACATTGTTTTGAAGGAAGAGGAGGGGATATAGAGGTCTGCACATGGGGACCTTGTGGGTTGGGGGCTGGGGGTCCTCACTAAGAGCCATCGCCTTACTGGAATATTTGGGAAGGGTCCATGCTTTCTTAACATGCTGATTCCACCCCCCACTAGAATGTCCTGCCAGAAGGTTCAGAGGCAGCATTCTTGTTTAATGTGCTGTTTTGTTCACAGGTTTGGATGAGTAGCGGTTGCGCTGTTGCCCTTGGGATTGGGAGTTGGGGTTCTAAATGTTCGAATGAGCAGCCGAGGGTCTAGGCATAGCTCCACCCAGATGTGGCAGTCAGGACAGGATATCAAACACACATGGCAGTCACAAATGCGCAACTTAAGAAGATAACATTTTTGTCTTAGAATGTTAGAGGCATTGGATCTCCTACGAAGCGCCACAGCATACATAGTTATATTAGGCGTAGGGGTGCACAGATAGTCATGCTCCAAGAGACCCACCTGACCCTAGAGGAAAGACAACGCCTTCGGAGGCGAGGGAGAGGCCAGCTATTTGCAACAACCTATTCTGCTCTCTCCCGAGAGGTGTTGGTGTGGATACGCCCCAGGACCCCTTTTGATGCACTACAAACCCTTGCAGATCCTGAAGGGCGGTATGTGCTGGTTAAGGGGGGGGGGGTACTGGGTAGAGAAGTAACTCTGGGCAGTATCTATGATCCCAATCAAGACCAGCCTCACTTTCTACGCAAGCTCTTGAGCCCGCTGGTGGAAATTGCTACACAAGATATGGTGTTGGGAGGCGATTATAATTGTGTTGTAGACATTAACATAGATAGATCTACCCTCCCACTACATGGCACAGTAGCCATCTCTAATGCAAAGGCCTTTGGGGAGTGGGTGGAACACTGGAAAATGGTTGATGTCTGGAGACTGCATCACGATCACACGAGAGATTATTCTTTCTATTTCCCGCTTTACCATTTACATACACAACTAAACATGTTTTTTTGCTCAACCCACGTTAGCCCATTAATGACAGATTCCGAATATTTAGGATGCACAATTTCAGATCATAGCCCATTGCTTCTGTATTACACTCCTGAGTCCGACAGGACGGCCATTCCCACCTGGTGCCTAGATCCCACCATCCTAGAAGATACTTGCTTCCAACAATCACTAAACGCATCCATCTCCGAATACTTCCTACAGAATCAAGGTACCGCAAGCTCTTCCTTGGTTGAATGGGATGCCTTTAAATCAGTTATTAGAGGCCACTGTTTGGGGCAGATCGTAGGGGCTAGAAGGGAGATAGAGCGTGAATTACAGACACACAAAACAGAGATACATGGTCTGGAAACTAGGCTTGGGGCAGGGACTGATACTCACACACGGTTGTCTACAGTCAAGAGTGAATATAACAAAACACTGGACAGGCTACGAACACTTGACCTTAAGGCTTATCGGTAAAGGCAACATGTTGAGGGGGTGAAATCTGGGAAATTGCTTGCATGGCTGATTTAACCGGAAAACAGAGGTTCACCCATAACGAAACTGCAGACTAGAGATGGATCCTTGATTTATTCTCCCACGGCTATCAACAACAATTTTTATACTTATTACACCACACATTATGGACCCCCCCCCCCTGAGTTGATGGCTGAATGTATTCATAGTTACCTGGACAGACTTCAGCTGCAGAAAATAGATCCTGAGGTACGGAGGGAACTGGGGGACCCAATAGGTGTTCATGAGATCCGAGCAGCGATCAAGGAGATGGCTAAAGGGAAGACCCCGGGCCCAGATGGACTACCTGCAGAATTTTATGCAGCCTATGGCTCTCTATTAGCTCCCCATCTTGAGAAGCTATATGCTGACTCCCTGAAGGTTGGTCTACTACCTGCATCAACCAGAGAGGCCCTGGTGGTACCCCTCCCCAAAACTAAATCGGGTACCCCCGCAGTCACGAAATTTAAACCACTGTCCATGTTAAATATGGATTTTAAAATTTTAAGTAAGATCTGAGCTATGAGACTACTCCCGCACATGACCTGGCCAAAATGGATTTATTCCCACTAGATCCACGTCGGGAAACCTCCGTAGATTATATTATGCAATGTTTCATCGCGATCGCTCGATCTACCCTGAAGCTGTGGTCATGGCGGTGGACCTTGATAAAGCCTTTGACTCACTGAGGTGGGATTTCCTGATTCATGTAATGCAGGTAATGGGGTTGGGGGATGGCTGGGTCAAATGGGTTATGTTACTCCACACACCCCCTACAGCTAGGGTTAGGTCGGGAGGTATATTATCGAGTTCCTACGAAGTGCACAGGGGAATCAGACATGGCTGTCCCCTCTCCTTTTTGCATTAGCAATGGAACCATTAGCTGAGCGGTTTGGGGGAGAAGGGGAACGGCTGAGTCTGACATTGGACGGGAGGAAATTAATGATTTCCCTTTATGCGGATGACATCCTCCTATACTTACGAAACTGAGAATATGGGGTCAGATGCGCGTTGGACATCCTGAAGGAATACGCCAGCCTAACGGGTCTGAGAGTTTACAACTCCAAGACACACATCTTCCCACTGGACCCTACGACCCACTGCCCACCATCTTTTCCGATTGAAATTAACTGGGCATCCAGCTCCTTTAGATATTTGGGAATACAAGTGTATTATACCCAGCAGGACCTCTTTGAGGGTAACCTTGGGTCAGCGCTGCGGTCTCTTAAATCTAACATCACATTCTGGCGCTCTCTTAAACTACCTATCATGGCTAGAGTAGCCCTTTCCAAAATGGTAATGCTGCCACGATAACTATATTACTTTGCAAACATACCAGTGATCATCCCGAAGAGCTGGTTCAGGGAACTAGATGCTCTCCTGATCTGGGATGGGGGACGGAACAGAGTTTCACTGACCACTGTTCAACGACCACTGGAGGGTGGGAGGCTGGGGGTGCCAGATCTTGCGGCGTATTATTTGGCTGCCCAACTGCAGTGGCTGGCCCAGTGGTTGAAAGGGATAGGGACAGAGACCCTGGACTTACCGCCACATGCTGAACTGAAAGGGAAACTTTTTGCAGAAGTTCTACTTCCCAGGATGTGGGACAGGTGCCAAGGCACTTTGATCACTGTAACGCTGAAATGCTGGCGTAGAAGCTTGTGGCGAGCACCAGGCGCCCCAATGTATGCTCCTGCCCTCCCCCTGGTAGGCTTTCCATGAGGAGGTACTTCTTTACCCTTCAATGAGAACCAATTGCGCACGTGGACGAACGCTAGCTTACACACAATTACAGACTGTTACCTTGTCGGTGCTCTGATTCCGTTGGGCGATTTAATCTCCCACTATAATCTACCTCCTGGGCAATTTCGGAACTATAATGGGCTGCAGAAGGTGTTTCGGACATTGTGGGGAGGCGGGAACCAGGAACCAGACACACATGCTTTATTACAAGCCATCGTAACACTGGGTGCGGCAAGACATCTGGTTAAGTGGTTATACCGGGCCATGAGGGAGATGGTTGAAGGCCCACTGTTAGCACTGTAAAATAAATGGGAAACTCTTATCAGCCGAGAAATATTGGAAGCAGAGTGGAAAACTGCACTTAGTTTACCCAAGAAAATCTCTAGGAACTCCAGCTTTAAATACTCTCAATTTAACATCCTGCACATGACATACCTTACCCCACACACACTAAACATAATGCTGGATAATACAGAAACAAAAATGCCCAGATGCGCAGCGCTAGACGCAGACTTTAAACACATGATGTGGGATTGCCCGGCGTTATCAGATTATTGGTGCAGAGTAACGGAGCTACTCCATAAAGTCCTTGCACGCACTATCCCCTGAAGTATCAAACCATGCCTGTTGGGTCTGTTCCCTAGGCCCAAAGCCAAAGAAATCGGCAATCGGTTTGTAGACCTAGCCTTAGTATTAGCAAGAAGACGTATTGCGCTAAGATGGAAGTCCTCCACAGGTCCAAAAATTTCAAATTGGGAAACAGATGTCTCAGACTGGGCTCGAGCCGAGGAGAGAGCACTTATAGAAGAAGACAATAGAGGGGTGAGACACCACCCTATAGCAGACCTTTGGTCGGAGGTACTGCAGGAGTGGGAAGCAAGGGATTTGGGTGGCGGGGATGGTTCCCCCAGAAGCTCATAAGTCATAACTCATTCCCCCAGCATACATAATCCCCCTACTCAACTACGACAAGACTGTGGGAGAAATTTATATTCCAATACACTGGTGCAAGGAATTCTACTTCCCAACCAGGCCCAGACAGAAGGAGAAGTCGAATCACCCTGAGTGTTCAACTTCATATTTCTTCATTATAACAATAGAACTGCCCACATACACCCATAAGACATCTGGCAGCAATACATCTAAATAGATTCATAATTATCCTTACTAAGCCCCCTGGGTGCTCATATAGTTAAAGAGTTTCATTAACTTTTGTTAGACATGTTTAGATGTAGTACTTTTTAAATATTGCTCTGAACATAGGGAACGAACTTCCGCATTGTGTATAATTAGCTATTGGGCCTTCAATCCGATAAATGTTTTTAGATGTGATTATCAGGAATATTGTATTATTCGTGGTTTTCTGACATAAGTGACAACTTTATATGCCTTTCTTCCTGTTATTTGAAAAAGTATATTATGTGAAGGTCAAACAACGGATATATGTTTATATGACCTGCAAAAAATAGAGCTTTAATAAAAATGATATTTCAAAAAAATAAAGTATGCCATCTTTGTTAACTCTTAAGAGAAATACAGTAATATTTTACCTTTCACAAAAATATTAAAGAGCACGATGTACTGTCAAGGTGCAATGTTTCTTTCATGAATCTCTTCTTATTCGTACATGTAGTAGGGAGTATCTTCTAGAACATAAGGGCTCATTCTAGTTGGTTCAACATTGCAAACAGCCTTTGTGAGTTCATGCAGACATCACAGCCGCATTTCCTAGCGTCCTGGTTTTCTTGGGCAGCGGCAGCTTTGATAAACAGCATACAAATGTTTTAGATCCTCTGTACATTCGCCCAGATTGATGCAAAAGAAGCAATTTTTCATTATTGATAAAATGTAATGTCATATTGTCATGGCCTTTCAGGTCATCATCTTTGTAAGCCAGCCATGACATTATCACATTTTATAATGATAACAAATGACCATACTGTTTGTTTGTAATTTTCGTGGGTGATTTTAGAGCTCTAAAATGACCCATTGAAAGAAAGGAATTCATTAGCCAGCGGCTTACTAATGCAGAATAATACTTGCTAATGATTTCTAGACTTGCACTGGCAATTAATTTTACATGGTCAATAAAGTGCCATCAAGCATGAAAATCTAAGGGAAATATGTCATTTAGTGTTGAAATGAGCACTACAAAAATATCACTCAGGAATTTTGTTTTCATGCTTTCAGTAGAGTTTGCAGATTCAGCACTTTGGCAGTGAGAGCAAGCCGGATGGTAATGGGAGAACTCAAAAGTGGTTTATGTTTAGACGTTTAGCCCATCCCTTAGTTGAACGAAGGCAACGCTTATTCCAAAAGCAACCCCACAGTGCACGGGCTCGGGCACGCTAGAGTGGATTCGATATCCCCAGGTCGCAAAGCAGTCACTGTGCAAAAATAGCGACTGGTTTGAACCCTGGGAATGTTTTTGGAATGCTATTGATGTGCAAATCCATCCGAGCACCAAAAACTGGCGATTCGGTGGGATTCCCAGTATCAGACAGAAATAAAAGTAATGACATAGGATTCTGTTTGCGGATCCTACAGAATAGTCTGGAAGTGCAAGTATAGAGAACTGCGAGGCTAGACCACCATACCTGCATGCCAAAAGGCTTAATGCTATTTTTAAGCTTTTGCTACATCCAGCTCTAACTGTCCGTTGCAGACCTACTGTTTCCAATACATAACATATAATTAGAGTGGACTTTTGTCTGGCAATTGCTCATGCTTGCAGTGTTTTGCTGCTTAGGTTTGCGCTAGACAAATACCACATATATATTGCCACATTTATAGATAAATATAAGTGAATGCTGTGCCTTTGAAGTGAAACCTGAAAGCAATGTGTAAACAAATGGTTTAACTCAAGACTCGCCACAAAAAAGTAGGCAGGAAACTAGAGAGACAATGCAGTCATTTGAATAGGGTGGTAGATAAAATCAATTGCAAAATATATGTGTAGGAAAGTGATTGTTTTGGCGCGGTACCCCCATTTTTTGTGGACTGATTTTGCTCGTTTTTGACTCTGTGCACTGGAAATCTGCTAATCAGGAAACAGTGCAGGTTCTATAACCTCGAAAACGTTGAAATATGTTACACTCCTAATTGGCATATTTAACTTACCCATGGTTTCTAACCTATTTTCATATGGTGCAAAGTGTGCCCATGGCCTGTAAGTTAAATGTCACTAGTAGGCTGCAGCATCTATTGTGCTAACCACTACAGTGACAGTGTAAAATTTATTCAGGCCTACATTGTAGCCTGACTGTTGCAGTTTGAAAACTGCACCCGACCTGTCAAAATAAACTCTTTTGACAGGTCTAAGCTTTCCTCTTAAATATTATTAAGTCAGCCCTAAATAGGCCATAATGCCTATAAGACATGGTACATGCTATTTAAAAGCAGGATAAGTAGAAAGTTAGTATTAGACATATCCTTACAGTGACTAGCATCGAAAAGCTATTTTCACTGTAGCAGGGCTCGCTGTTCCATAGAGAAACACTGAGATGCACTATGGAATTCAACAGTGCTATCTCCAGCTAGGAAACAGTTATAAATGAAAATCTTGGACTCTGTATAATACTTATTAAAAGCCCAATTCACTGGTGAACTCAGATATTTAATAAATAATAAGGAAAAGGTACTTTTAGAAAGTTAACCTTTTCCTGCTTAAAATCTCTGGTGCCTAATTTGCATTAACCACATGCTTCAAATCTCTGAGTGCTCAAGGTCTGAATGAGCTGTGAAAACTGCTCCCAGAGCAGAAGTGAAGGCCTGGATGTGGGGAGGCGGTGCTGTTCCTCTGGCAGGATGAATATTTGGGCATTGACCAGGAACTTGATTAACTACAAAGAAACCACTCTTGTCATAGGCAAATGTTAGATGACACCTGGGCAGGCTGCTTTCTTCCTCCCCCCCCCCCAGTCAGGCAGGCTCTAATTCCAGTGGGGAGGGAGATGTCCCGAGAACTGGTTTAAAGTGACCACAGAGGATTGGTTGCTCATTTCCCTTACCACAACTCTATAGTGGATGTACATGATCTGCACAAGGGGAGGATGGGCTTACCATCTTGGATTTACGCAGAGACAGGCACTGTAGAAATGTTTGCAGTAGGGCACACAGGAAAAGCTGTAAAAGTGGGTAGGGTAACCTCTGGTAACTTTTACACCATATGTTGGGGGGCAGGAGTCATCCCTACCCACAAGCTGGAGCCAAGAATAAACCTGGCATCCCCAGTACCCTCCTCAGAACACTCTGGACCTGTGGAAGAACAGAAAAAAGACTGCACCTGCTGTTTGAGACCTGTGAGTAGACCTGAAGGTCTCGACCTGGTCCTACTCATACCCAGGACAAAGACGTGAACTCCAAGGATCAGTTGGCTTCGCTCCTGTTAAGCTGCACCACCACAATAAGCTGAATGAAGCCTTTTCCTGAATAGTCAAGCAGACCAGTTCCATCTGGGCCTGCCCTGAACCCTCCTGGTGGCTTCTGCTGGAGTGCGTCTTGACCCCTAGTGCTGTTCTTGAGGTCTGGGAAACCGCTGGCTGTGTCAAAGTGTACTCCTTCTAAAATCATGAAAACCCTGGGACTTAAAAACATTTTGGCTCCAAAGAACTCCAGAGGACATAGACAAACTTGTCAAGTCAATCCAGCCAAGGTACGATGCCACTGGGATGAAGATTCAGGTTTCTCCTGCTCAAAGCTTTTCCACAGCAACACATTTATTTTAGAGGAACCTCGCAGAGAAGGTATGTGTTTTCTTGGAGCCCTGTTTGGCTAGAGTCTGCAGCCGTGCCCCACTGGAGGAATCTGTGCTCCAAACAAGCGATTAAGAACAAACCCAGACAACTTGACCGGGAAAAGGCGGCAAAAGTATCCGGCTGGCGAGAGGACTTGTCTGGGCACAAATACCTGAATTTTACATATCTGACATTGTGGAGCCCTTCTTAGATATAGCCTGCTGCCTTGCCGCTCTCAAGGATTTTGACTTCCATAAAAAAGACTCAGTACCAAGGTAAAACCGTACAGTACATCCCTGGGGTAGATAACAAGGTCGCTGACTGTCTCTCTCGCTTGGTACCTATACAGTCTGGAGAAGCACCATTTAACCCCGAAGATTCTTGGGAAATTGATGACTTTCAAGTATGTGAGATTGTTGAAGGTGTTGTTTCTAAGGCAGAGTGGAGAGACGCCATGAAGAGTGATGTTGACATGCTTGGAGTCTGCAGATTGGTGTCCGAAGGTTGGACAGGCATCAAAGTCTTGAGTGAAGGTGTCAGAAAGTTCTAGAATGTGCGGAATGAACTTTCGATGGGTAGAGACTTACTTTGGAGCGGCACGCTACTTGTTCCTCCATCATCTCTTAGAGAGAAAATTGTCCACTTGGCTCACCAAGGACACCAAGGCATTTCCAAAACAAAGGAGAGAATTTGTCTGTACTTCTGGTGACCAGGCATCGATATTCTTGTGGAGCACAGGGTGAGAGACTGCACGGAGTGTAATGCCTGTGATAAAGTTTGCAAAACTAGGGTTCAACCCATGATAATACGAGAAGCTCCCATACGGTGTTGGCAACGTGTGGCCATTGACCTCTTGGGACCTATCTCTACCAAGGCGGGTCAGTCCTATGTTCTTGTTCTGATTGATATGTACTCAAGATGGCCTGAGGTTAAGGTAACACAGAGTATAGAGACTAGAGATGTTACAAAATTCTTAGAGGATATTTTCTGCAGGGAAGGTCTTCCTCCATCCATTCTGACTGACAACGGGGTTCAGCTTGTGTCAAGAGAGATGGAAGAGTTTTTGGCCAGGAAAGGGATTGAACACAAACGTTGTTCTCTCTACCATCCCGAATGCAACGGTGTATTGAAGGAGTCAGTTCAACTGGCCAAAGAACAAGGCAGAGACTGGAAATCTGTGATACTTGAGAGAGTTATGGTTTATCGCTTGACTCCCCACTCCACCACTGAGAAGGTTCCCTTTGAGTTGTTTAGGGGCCGTACCCCCAACCACCACTGAGAAGGTTCCCTTTGAGTTGTTTAGGGGCCGTACCCCCAACACTTACATGTTCCAAACTTGGATGAGAGGGAAAGGTGCTGACATTGAAGTTTGTGAGGATGCTCAATGGCGGGCGCTACAGGACCTCAAGTCAGCCAAGAGAAAAGCCAACTTTGATACCAGACATGCTGTCTCTCGCACAATGGTTCATGTGGGTGACCGTGTGAGAGTACGTTTTCCCCAGAAGTCTACTGGTGCAAAGTTCTCTCCTCCTTTTAAGGTGACCAAGCTGTTTCACAATGCTGTGAAACTCGACGATGGGCGTATTTGGAATTTGGGTAGGATTGCTCCCTTACGCCCCTTTGTTTCCTCGGGTCGCCATGACCAACTTGTTTCCCCCAAGGTAGTTTCTCCTCTGCGCAAGAGCACTCGCACACGTAACGCTCCAGCTAATCTAAGCAACTATGTTTTGAATTGATTATGCTTTCTTGTTCTTGCAACTTACAATGTTATTGTTATGTTCTTTATGGCTTACCATTGTACCATTACTTCTCTACATTGTTTTCTTTACTTTAGGTTTGGGGAGAAGGTGTGTAGTAGTTGCCCTATGTACTGCTGTATGCTAGCCATTGATTCCTTGTAGAACATCCTCTTCATCTGGCTCTAGAATGTAGAGTGTGCTTGGTCCCTGTTGCTAAGTGCCATGTCCGTTGCTGTGGGCTGTCCTGTGGGTAGGACGTTGCTGTACCTGTAGCTTGAATAAAGAAGTTCATTTCAAGGACCAACCTGCATCTTGTACTTCTTCACAATAACATTTAGTTTAAAGGTTTTGTTGTATAGTTTTCTTTTGACATGTGTTTTTGGATAAACAGTACATTTGTTGCAACTATTTAATTTATAATTGCCTAGATATGTTATTTGATATAGGCTAGACCTAAAAAAAAAATGCTAAAACACACAGTTACGGAAATTGTGGGGCGGGGGAGCGTTGTGTGTGTTATTGTGTGTGTCTTGTCACAAGTAGTACTCACATTATATGCACATTACATGTCACTGTGTGTGAATGAGTTTTGTTTAATCGTTTGAAACAATGTGACACTAACATGTGCTACCACTCATTTCCCTTTGTTTACATTTTGTGAATGCTATTTTATAACATACATGAGCCTTGTTGACAACTCAACTAGAAACAAGAATCTTTATATTAGTAAATTTCTCTGGTTCAATCGAGAATGAACCTCAATCTTTAAGTACCCTATGTTTCTATTGCTGTAACCATGGTGGAGTTTATAATAGGGGGTGATTATAATTTTATACAATACATACATTGAATTCTTCAAATCTGGAGAGACAGACAAAAATACCAGAACACTTTAACAAATAAAAATGATTATTTGTTAATAGACCCTTGGTAGAATAGGCTTCCTTTGGCCAGGCATTATACATGCATTTTGTTTAGATATAAATCAGCAGTCAGAAACAAATTACATGTTATGATATGTAGTTTGACACAGAGTAGTTTGTCCAAAATGTTAAACAGCTTATCTGATCACACGGCTGTTTAGTTCAAGGTTGAGGTTCCCTCACTAAAGTTTTGTAAGTTTAGAACTCATAGTTGCTTGTCCAAGCCTGGGTAGCAGCTGCAAATGAGTCTATGAGCATATTTTGTTTAGAAGAATGATAACTCTGCTGATCTAGCAGTGATTGGGGATGTGTTCAAAGTGACGACGCACAGTCAAATCATCTGACATACTGTTGGGCAGCAGGAAAGAAGCATGAAGAAATTGAGCTATTAGAAAATTAAATCTCTCAGGAAGAACACTTATTTCTGCATGGCATAACCATATTCTAAGTATAAACTTAGATGACATAAACAAATGCTGAGCATAAACCAATATGGCATAAATCCAAAAGAAAGCTTAAATATTTTTTATAACCTAGCGGAAATGACTAGGGGTGTGATCTATAAGTAACAGGGGTATAAGAAAGTCAAGTAATCAGAAATGTTATAAGCCTGGAAAGCTAGGAAGAAACTAAATCCGAATACGATTGTGGGACCTCATTGAGGTGTGGAAAGGCCTAAAAGCAAACCTCTTTATCATCTCATGACAGGAGGGAAGTTCTTAGGCTTCCTTCACTAGGACATTGTAGCTAGTTTCATAAAGCTATGCATAAATCCTGAATGATGGGTTCTAACGATGGATTCATATGAACCCATCATTCTTGTTGACACAGTATACAAACTGATGAATGTTGAAAATTGGTTTACTGTTTGAGGGGAGTAAAACTCTTCTCAAGTAGCAACCACAATCCTATCAGTGCGAAGTCACAAGCAAACCTGTGCTTAACCCTCCCTCTGGTAGCTTGGCACAAAATCAGACAGTCTTACCGTAAAGGAAATGTGTAAAGTATTTATACAGCACTTCAAGCAGTAATAAAGTAAAAATAAAACACAAGAAAATTCCCACACCAATTTAGAAAAATAAAGTAAAATTTAATGAATTCTTTGAGACAAAAATGATAAAAAGCTGATTAATAGAACTGGAGAAATGCAATTTAAAAGATTTAAGTAAAAACAATGCCCAGAAGCACCAAGCGCCCACTGGGGTTATCTGGTCTCACCAGACCGGGACAAAGCCACAAGTTCAGGCTGACTGTGATGGAGTGCGGGCCGGATACAGGGACCAAAATAGGCCCGCTGAACAAAGTACCTTAAATCCTGTCTGCAGAGAATTGCGAGATCCAACATCGAAAATACGTTGCACAGCACTGGCTCTGAGGAGCTGAGAGGCTGCGAAGTGAAGTCCTGTGTCGTCTTTGAGGATGACGTCCATGAGGGACTTGCAATGCGAAGTCCTGTGTCAAAGATGCGTCGTGCACCAGCAGTTCTGAAGAAGCTGTAGGGATGCGATGTGGAGTCCTGCATCGTCGTCTAGGATGCCATTGACGAGGGGATTGCAATGCGACGGCCTACATTGTGGATGGAACCTCCTTCCTTCTGCCAATTAGTCAGTTCTGCAGGTTTCCCAGGATGGCAATATCCTCTCCTGTAGATTCCGGTGCTCCCCTTCCTCCCGGACGGTGGGAGTTTTATGAGCGGGTTTTCCGCACCCCTTGCCCTTTCTCTTTTTGGCAGGTACCTGGGCCATTCTTTCAAGCTCCAAGTTCTCCTGACTACCCTCTTGGGTGACCATAGACTGTGTAGTAAGGCACACCCACTCAGGCAACCCCAACATCTCCAAGTGGTACTGGAGCTCCACCTCTTTCCAGATGGTGTGCTCCAGATCATTACTGTATGTAACAATTAACAGCGTCTCAACAGGTAATACTTAAAGACAGTTTCTTGAAAATCCTCGGATTCACGCCGCAGTCTGTGAGGCATTCAGAAGCTCCTGCCGTGCCGGATGACCTCTATAAAGCTAATCCTGACGTCTGCTAATCGATCGCTAAGCCACGCTACGGGATGTCGCCTCCCTTGACGCCGGACCCTTGGTAATTGCCATTTACCTCCAGGGGCATCTCCCCCTCCGTGTCGGATTAATTGATGTCCACCCAAGCCTCCAACCAGACATTTAGGTAGAAAATCACGGTTTCGGACCAACCCGGTCTCCCCTTGGACAGCCTCGCAGGCGTCTTGCCTCCCTAGCAAACCACTTCTGGGTGCTACCCTCGCTGCCCCCTTGGATTTTCACCTGCATTTACACAGCACTCACAACTCTGTAACCTGGTCCTGAAGATGACCTGAACTCACAACAGGTCAAAACACCATCTACCTCCCAGTGCAATTTATTGGCGCATGCTCTGTGGTTCATCAAATAATTTACCTTCTACAAATCTTTGTGAATGACTCTGAACCACAACAAGTTTTTCTGTATATATTAACACTACTGTTTCCTTTTGCGCCGTTTTTTCGCTGTTTCACTTGTCAATTTGCGCCATTCACCTTTGTCACAAGCACACATGTGCACAAGTTTGTACAGGTGACACGTACATTCAATGTAAAATAGTGCCTTTTCCCCACTGTGTTTGAATACAGACTGCTCTTTGCGTTTATTGCAGTAATGATTCATGCCTTCTTGTTTCCTTCTTTTTGCAACTGTTGTGCTTATTTAAAGAAAAACTGTCTTTAAGTATTACCTGTAGAGACGCTGTTAATTGTTACATACACTTATTACCCAGGTCTCAACTGGGTCTACAGGTACCTCCTGTACTTTGGTCTTGTGCCAGATCATTACTGAGCAGACAATCCACAGGCATAGATGTGCTCACAGCTACCCTCAAGGAACCTGTCTCCCCCCCATTTAAAGCGAACCAGAGCCAATAGATAGTGACTCTTGTGGTTGTCAGCTACTACAATCTGGTGGAATATATTAGGGACTACCTGCTATGAGAACGCCAGCCAAAACCTGACACTTTTCATGGTGATCCACCCAGATACCTTCTTGAGGACCGTGGTGCTGAACCAGTGGTCCACCTCCTAGGGAAGCTCTCTGGGGTCAGCAAACTTGCTATCAATCAGGTGGTGGCGCAGCTCTTGCCATCAAATTGTACAGCCCCTGATAATCGTTCACTTCACTGTCTTTCACCCAACTCACTGCTATCTTCCTTATTTTTGCTGTGAATGTACCATATTTTCATGTGTTTATCTTCTTGAACATAAATAAGGAATCCCCATTAATCTCCAACAAAATGCCTGCACTCCTCTTCTTTCTTTTTAAGCCTGACCTGTTCCAAAAGAGAAATGAACATCAAAAGGTTGGGTGCCACGCGGAAGGGATAACCTCTATGTATTTAATATCTTTTTGATTTTCTACTGACTAGTGCTGTGGAAAATCTGCATTTTATGCCAATTGTAGGACACTTCTCAAGCAGCAACCAAAATCCCTGTCAGGTGGGGGAGTCTCAAGCAAACCTGTACTTAACCCTCTGGTAGCTTGGCACAAAAGCAGTCAGGCTTAACTTAGAGACAATGAGTAAAATATTTATGCAGCATTTCAAACAGTAATAAAGTGAAAACACAATACAAGAAAAATCTCACACCAATTTCGAAGAATAGAGTAAAATGTTTTGGATTATTTGAGAACAAAATGACAAAAAGTCAATCTGGTCACGCTGGACCGGGACAAAGACACAAGTTCAAGCCGGCCCTGATGGAGCACGGGACAGATACCGGGACCTAGTTAAGCCGGCTGAACAAATTACCTTACAGCCTGGATGTAGAGTGTTGCAAGACCCAATGTCAAAGGTGCCTCATGCAGCGGTGGCTCTGAGGAGCTGCGAGTCTGTGATGCTAAATCCTGCATTGAAGATGAGTTGCAGACCGGCGGTTCCAAAGACGCTGCGAGGCTGCAATGCGGAGTCCTGCATCGTAGTCGATGAAATACAATGATGAGGAGTGTTAGAACTGGGGTTCTCTAGTTGGCAATGGTATACACCTTTGTCCAAATAGGGACCCTTGCTTCTAAGTCAGGGAAAGGGGATTACACACCTGGATAACCCCTGCTCACCCCCTTGGTAGCTTGGCACGAGCAGGCAGGCTTATCTAAGAGGCAGTGTGTTAAGCATTTGTGAACACATACAGTAATACAGTGAAAACACTACAGATGGACACCACACAGGCTTTATAAAAATAAGTATTCTTTATATAGACTTATCACAAGACCACAAACGACAAAAATCCACAATACTGTACTGAAAATACTCTTAAAAGATGGTGAAGCTACTTAGTTCAAGTTGATGATAAATGCGACAAAGTTCTCACAAAAGTACCTGGATGCGTAACGCAAAACAAACAAAAGGTTCGCAGGGATGGAGATGGTTTGGTTCCTTGCTTCGGGGGAGACCATGCGTCGCGCCTCAATGCTTGTGCAGAGTAGGGGATGCATCTTAATCCTTACCGGAGAGGAGGTGATGCGTAGGTTCTCGTGCTGCGTTCCGGTTGCGATGCGCAAGATGACGCCTCGATGCGATGATCCGGTGCGATGCGATAAGATGGCGCCCTTGATGCGACGATGTGAAGACGATGCGTGCACGCCGAAGGCCGTGCGGCGAACTCTGTACCTTTGGAGCCGCGACAGGCCGTGCGTCGCGCTTCGCCGGTGATGCGACAGCGACCCTTGCGGTGGCGACACGCTTCTCCGGTGATGCGACACTCAGCGGCTGTTGACGAAGACACGCTTCTCTGGTGATGCGACGGCAGCCTCTGTGGCGGCGACACGCTTCTCCGGCGATGCGACGGCAACAGCTACGATGGCGACACGCTTCTTCTCGTTGCGTCGCGCTTCCAGCTCCCAGCGACACGCAGGTCTCAGCAGACAGAATCCCCAGCAAGGGAATTCAGGAGGGAGCTGGTGGTGAAGTCTTTTGGCCCTGAGACTTCAGCAGGAGGCAAGCACAAATTCAAGCCCTTGGAGTAATATTCTGCAAGATGATGAAAGTTCTTTAAAAGTTCCTTCTCCTTTCCTTGGCAATGAAGAAACCACTGCAGGCCAACCCAGCAAACAGCACACTTGGCAGAGGGGCAGTCCAACTCCTGCAGCTTCCTTGGTTCTTCTCCTTGGCAAAAGGGTCGTCTTGTTGTTCCAGAAGTGATCTAATTTCCAAGGGGTCTGGGTCCCCATTTTATACACCTTTTCTCTTTGTTCTCTGAAGGCAGAGAGGCCTTTGCCTAGTCCAAAACCAGTTCTGGTCAGTCCTGGAGCACTTTGTTTACAGGACTCCTTCTTTCCTTTCAGAATGTGGGGCAGGTGCTCAGTCGCCCAGCAGGAGGCGGAGCCAGCATTGTGGAAGGCAGGCACAGCCCTATTCAGACCCAGGTGCTTACTCCTTCCACCACTTGGATGCAGATCTCTCTATTCAGTCCTGTGCTGACTCACCCTGTCTCCTGGAGCCACCCCCAGCCCCTGTCACTCACAAAGCCAGACACACAATACACAACCTAGCAGAGGCAGGTTTGGAAGGTTAGGCAAGAAAATACACACTTTCTAAAAGTGGTATTTTCAAACACAGAATGTTAAAATCAACTTCACTAAAAGATGTATTTTATCATTCTGAGTTCAGGCATACTAAATTCGTTTTTCTACCATGTTCCCTGGGTCAGTTAGGATTATAAGATGTAATAATCAAACTGCCCATTCTGGCCTATGGGGAACAGGTAGCCTTGCAATAGTGAAACACGAAAATGGCTGTAATTCACTATTAGGACGTGCCACACACACCAGGGCATGTCCTACCTTATCTTACAATGCACCCTGCCCTTGGGCCTACCTTAGGGGTGTCTGATATGAAGATAAGGGAAGGTTTAGGGACTGGCAAGTGGGTGCACTTGCCAAGTCGACATGGCAGTCACAGACTGCACACAGGCTCTGCAATGGCAGGTCTGATACACACTTTACAAGCTGCTTCTGTGGGTGGCACAACCAGTGCTGCAAGCCCACCAGCAGTATTTGATTTACAGGCCCTGGGCACACATGGTGCACTATACTAGGGTCTGACAAGTAAATCAAATAACCCAATCATGGAGTCACTAATCAATACATCAATTTAACATAGGGAGCACTTGCACTGTGGCACTGAATAGTAGTGGCACAGTGCCCAAAGCATAAAACCAGCAAAAACATATCAAAACAGAGGAGGCAATCAGAAAAAAATGGAAGGAAGACTCACGCCAATGATACCAGGTCTAACACGTGTCCCCTCCAGCTGAAATGTGGGGAGAACTACCCTTCCCCTAGGGAGTCCTCTTCACTAAGGAGGAAAAATCTGGACAGACCATCAGCATTGGCGTGTTCTGTACCAGGGCGGTGTTCCACCGTGAAGTCCATACCCTGTAGGGAAATGGACCACCTCAACAACTTTGGATTCTCACCCCTCATCTGCATCAGCCATCTGAGGGGCCTGTGGTCGGTCTGAACCAGGAAGTGAGTCCCAAACAAGTATGGTCTCAACTTCTTCAGTGCCCAGACCACAGCAAATGCCTCATGCTCAATTGCACTCCACCTCTGTTCCCGTGGAAGTAACCTCCTACTGATGAAGGCTACAGGTTGGTCTAGGCCTTCTCATTAATCTGTGATAGAACAGCCCCCACACCATGCTCTGAAGCGTCTGTTTGAACAATGAATTCTTTTGAGAAGTTGGGCGCCTGAAGCACGGGTGCTGTGCACATGGCAGTCTTCAGGGCGTCAAAAGCCTTCTGACAGGTGTCAGTCCAGTTCACTTTCTTGGGCTGCTTCCTGGAAGTCAGCTCAGTCAAGGGTGCAACAATGTTGCCATACCCCTTGACAAACCTCCTGTAGTACCCCGTGAGTCCTAAAAAGGCTCTCACCTGTGTCTGAGTCTTTGGGGGTTCCCATGCCAGGATGGTATCAATCTTGGGCTGTAGGGGCGCCACCTGGCCGCTTCCTACCTGGTGCCCCAAGTACACCACAGAACCCTGCCCAATCTGGCACTTACTCACCTTGATTGTGAGGCCTGCCTTCCGCAGCGCCATCAACACTTCCCAGAGGTGGCGCAGATGTTCTTCCCAAGTGGAACTAAACACCGCAATGTCATCCAGGTAGGCGGCACTGAAATCTTCCAGTCCGTCCAACACCTGGTTGACCAACCTCTGAAAGGTGGCAGGGGCATTCTTCATCCCAAAGGGCATAACCCGGAATTGGTAGTGCCCATTGTGAGAAGTTGGCCTGGCATATGCTGTCCACTAATTATAGTGGGCACCTTGCACCAGTCCAAACAACCCCTTATTGGAGATAGGTTAAAGACAACCTTATTGAAAGCTATCCTAGTGGTAGCTATGGAGAGCAGCCTTCAGGCTAAGTCTTGAAGGAATGTAAAGCAGCTTGTTTTACCAGTCTATAATCTCTTGAGTGATCAAATGAAAGAGCACCACACCAGGTATATATTCAAAATATATGTATTTATTGCTAAACACACCCCTCTAGTCTCTTTATGAGGCTAGAGTTCGAAGTACATAAGTTAGAAGTTATTTAAACACAGTAATAGCACAAATACACGTTTGGGCCCTAGGGGCGTACCAAACCATATACCAATAAAGTGGTATAAGAACCACGACTGAACTAGACACTAGGCCTAGAGCCTCTAGAAGTGCTTGGACCACAAGGAACCACCCAAGGTAGTGACACAGGGGACCCACGGGAGACGCGTGCAGTGTAAATACACAACCGCGATACGCCTTTGACTTCTATGGAGAAAGTCGTGATCGGGAAATTAGAGAAAAGGGACACTTAAAAGAGGACTTGGACCAAAGCCTTTGAGATCTAGGACTTTGAAGAGTCTCTACCCACGGGAGCACCGGAGTACTCGTGTTACCTCACCCAGGGAAGCCGGGTGCATAGGTGCCTTTCGGGGTCGGGTTTCGTCGTCGATTTGAATGGCGATCTGCTGCAAAGTGCTGCTGGCGACCAAGTGGAAAGTGTCCGGGTGGATCCAAGAGTGGATCGGAGTTCTGAAGAACCTGAAAGCAGAGAGGACAGAGTCTGGGTCACTAGCCAGTGACCAGGAAGGCGATGGACAGATGCCCACCGATGTCGAGTGCTTCAGGTGCATTGACGGTCGTCTTGTCTCTTCAGCCACGAGGTCCAGGAGGCGTTGTCGGTGACCAGGAGCAGGATTCGGGCTGGTACACGATGTTTGTCGAGTGCTGAGGTGTCGGCGACCGGATTGGACCCAACAAGCCTTGGCAACGGCAAGTCTCAATGTAGAGGAAGATCGTTGATGGTGCAGACCAGTAAGGTCTGGGGACCTCACCCATCGAGGGTAAGTGAGGGCAGGCCTGGTGCAACCAGGATGCCAAGTTAGAAAAAGATTGGCCTTCGTTAAGGGCTACTAGCCAACGGGCTAGCGACCGCGAAGGAGCCTCGTGACGCCGCACGTGGATCTGGCTTACAGGACACTCGTGGAGTGGGGGCCAGTGATCTTCAGTGCAGGTGGTGCTGGAGGCTAGGGCTACTCGGAGCCCAAAGCACGACTTCTTGGGAGACCCAGAAGAGGAAGCACTTGCAAATGTGCTTGGTGTCCAGGGGTCACGGTCTCAAGTCACCCACATTAGCCACGGGCCTCAGCTTTGCTGGGGACTCAGGGTAGCCTCGGGGAAGTCTGAGAATCTACCTCTGGTGATGCGATGACTTCGGCGTCCGACGGGAGCTTCAGAAATGCGAACCAGACAGATGCTTCTTTGGTGCCTGCCAAGCAGGGGAGTCACTCCTTGACCCCAAGGGAGATTCTTCTGTCCTCTAATCGTGAGTAGAGCGTCGAAGGTCCAGGATTCAGTTTCAGAGTTTTGTCCAGGGATAATCTAAAGTCCTAAGGACTGGGTTCCTATACTTATACTAAGGATAGGGGTTGGACTACTCTGTGGCCCCACCTATGGGTGGGTCAGGGCAGAGGGGTGGCTACACCCCTTTCCCTTTGTCCAGTTCGCGCCAAAGCAGGGGCTGCAAGCCCCTGATCCGGTTTGAACTGGGGTATGCACAGGGACACCAAATGTACCCCCAGTGCAGGACTTCAAAGCACCCGAAAGTGCTCCCGCCCAGCCCCAATACACATTATCCTGTCTGGGGAGGTGGTCACACCTCCCTGGGACAGGAAACCTATTGTCCAGGCCTCCCCTGCCGGAGTTTCGTCCAGCAGCAGGAGGCCAGACTCGTGTCTGTGGCAGCAGCATCCATTTTGTGATGCCAGGGCTTTGGAAAGAAGTTACTGGGCTAGCCAGAGTTAACATGTCTTTCCCTCTAAAAGGGTGGAATGCTACCCCCGCCGCCAGAATTGGCGAGGGGGTAGTATTCCAGGATGTTTGACACCAAACACGACATGTTTAGGTGCAACCATTCCAAAGTTAGCATTTTACCGCGAGGTTATAATGCGCTTAAGAGTATATGGTCAGGCTGCACTACAAACAGCATCAGAGATGGTCTCCGAACGCTGCAGAGGGGCCCTGCTCATGCAGGGCACCCTCTCACATAGGAACCATGCACTCTGCCTTTAGGATTGATAAGGCCTGCCTTAGGAGTGACTTATAGGTTTATATGTGTGTATGTATTTAGTGATGTAGGTAACCTATATCACAGTAAGGGGTGCATGCACCACCTTACCCAGGCTGCAGTAGCAGACCTGTGGTGTCAGTTTGGATGGCCTTCCAGGGGTGGCATAATACATGCTGCAGCCCCTGGCAGGCCTCTGAGGTACCTATGCCCTTGGTATACCATATACTAGGGACTTATAAGGGCACTCCAGATCCCAATCAGTGATGTGCCTAAGGCACATGGAAACCATTTTAGAGAGGAAGCAGCTAGGCTGGGGTTCTGATTAGCAGGGCCCCAGCCAGACTAATGTCGAAAAACAGTGAAGCATCAGCAAAAAGTGGGGGTACCCATGTGAAGCAGATCCTACTCTCCTACACAACCCCCCAAACGTAGGGACATTAAACTAACCTTGCCCAGTTAAGTCTTCATGTTCTAAGTGGAAGTACCTAGAGAGTCCATCTGCATTGGCATGGTTACTCCCAGGTCTATGTTTCACTGTAAAGTCCATCCCCTGTAGGGAAATGGACCACCTAAGCAGTTTGGGGTTTTCACCCTTCATTTGTTTTAGCCATAAGAGGGGCTTATGGTCTGTCTGAACCAGGAAGTGTGTACCAAACAAGTATGGCCTCAACTTCTTCAGAGCCCAGACCACAGCAAAGGCCTCCCTCTCTATGGCTGACCAACGTTTTTCTCTAGGGGTCAGCCTTCTGCTAATGAAAGCTACTGGCTGATCCTGACCTTCTTCATTCAATTGTGACAGTACAGCCCCTACCCCCAATTCAGATGCATCAGTTTGAACAATGAACTTCTTGGAGTAATCAGGACTCTGTAGAATGGGAGCAGTGCACATGGCCTGCTTCAGGTCATCAAATGCCTTTTGACAGCTAACTGTCCACTGAACCTTTTTGGGCATTTTCTTAGAAGTTAAGTCATTCAGGGGTGTCTCTATTGATCCATACCCCTTGACAAATCTCCTATAGTACCCAGTCAGGCCTAAGAAGGCTCTCACCTGAGTCTGGGTAGTGGGAGCAGTCCAGTCCATGATAGTCTGGATTTTGCTCTGCAAAGGTTGAACCTGGCCTCCACCCACAAGGTGGCCCAGGTACACAACCTGACTCTGCCCTATCTGGCACTTAGTGGCCTTGATAGTCAGGCCTGCCTTTTGCAGGGCCTGTAAAACATTCCTGAGGTGGACCAGGTGATCCTCCCAGGTGGAGCTAAAGACAGCAATATCATCTAGATATGCTGCACTATAGGCTTCCAGACCTGTGAGAACTGTATTCACCAGCCTCTGGAAAGTGGCAGGTGCATTCTTCAGACCAAAGGGCATTACCACAAATTGATAATGCCCACTAGGGGTTGAGAATGCTGTTTTGGGCTTTGCAGTATCAGCTAGTCTGATCTGCCAGTAGCCAGCTGTTAGGTCAAATGTGCTGAGATATTTGGTAGAGGCCAAAGTATCTATGAGCTCATCTGCCCTGGGTATTGGATGGGCATCAGTCCTAGTGACTGCATTGAGACCCCTGTAGTCCACACAAAACCTCATCTCTCTTTTTCCACCACTGGTGTGAGGTTTTGGTACCTAGACCACTGGACTAGCCCAAGGGCTATCTGAGGGTTCAATAACTCCCAATTCCAACATTTTCTGGACTTCAGTCCTGATACAGTCCCTGACATGGTCAGGTTGCCTATAAATCTTGTTTTTAATAGGCATACTGTCCCCAGTGTCCACTTCATGAGTGCACCAGGTGGTCTGACTGGGTGTCAGTGAAAACATATGTCTAAACTGATTGAGAACTTGCCTGCAATCAGTTTGTTGCTGGGTAGTGAGGCTGCCTGCCAAGGCTACACCATCAACTGACCCATCGTCAGGGTTCTGTGAGAGCAGGTCAGGGAGTGGGTCACTCTCTTCCTCCTGCCCTTCATCAGTAGCCATGAGCAAGCCCATGTCTGCCCTGTCCACATATGGTATTAACCTGTTGACATGGAGAACCCTGTGGGGACTCCTGGGTGTTCCTAGGTCTACTAAGTAAGTGACCTCACCCTTCTGCTCAACAATAGTGTGGGGTCCACTCCATTTGTCTTGGAGAGCTGCTGGGGCCACTGGCTCCAACACCCACACCTTCTGTCCTGGCTGGTAAACAGTCAGAACAGCCTTTTGGTCATGCCAGGTGTTAGAAATGGGATCTCTAGTTGGCAAGGGCTTGCACCTTTGTCCAAGTAGGGACCCTTCTTCCTAGTCAGGGTAAGGGTTGTTACACTCGTGAAGTAACCCCTGCTCACCCTCGTGGTAGCTTGGCACGAGCAGTCAGGCTTAATTCAGAGGCAGTGTGTAAAGCATTTGCACATAACCAACAGTAATACAGTGTAAGCACTACAAACGGACACCACACCAGTTTAGAAAAATAACCAATATTTTATATACTCAAGACAAGACCAATTACGACAAAAATCCACAATACTATACTTTACGAATGAATGCTTGATACGTTAACTTCTTCTTTGCAGGAATAGCACAAAAGCAAAGTTCGTACGAGTCGGTAGCTCCGTCCGAGCCTACCGTGATGCTGAAAACCACAGAGTCTAACAGTTCCAGCCGACCGCGTCGATACGGGCCAGCAGAGTCGTGAACAGACTCGGTCACAGTACCTTGTCTCGTTGTGGCTGGTACGGAGTGTACGAGCCGGTCGGCGTTCGTCGCGGTTGCGGTGCAAGACGGAGCGATGCAAGGTGCGGTGTCCCTCGATGCGGTGCAGGCAGCGGCTCGATGAGCGTCGTGCAGACGGAGTCGGTGAGTCCAAGGCGTGCGATGCAGGGCGAGACGATGCTCGATGCGGTGCTGACAGGTTGCGATGCAGGCGACCTAGCCGGAGTGCGGGAGCTGGCGTCGGACAGCGGTGCAAGTCGGAGCGGTGCGTCGCAGATGTGCGAGCGGTGCCCCAAATGCGGTGCGGTCTCGACTCTTGAGCCAGTTGCAGCGACAGTGTCGGTCTGGTCCGGCTGGCCCAGTGAAGCGATGCGATGCGAACTGCGGTGCCCACAGGTCACGGTGCAAGCAGCGGCTCGATGTTGGCGGCGTCGGACGTCGCCCACGGTGAGACCAGGGTTGCGATGCGAAGCGGGGCGATGCGGTCTGCGGTGCAAACAGGTCACCGGCCAGGGATGGATTCGGTTGACGGAGTCGGTTGCAGTTCCCTTCCTCTGTGGCGACTGAAACAGCGTTCCAGAAGCGGTACCCAGAGGCTTGTGAAGTCTTTGTAGTCCCTGAGACTTCTTAACAGGAGGCCAGCTCGGTTCCTGGCCCTTGGAGATACTCAGCACAAGTTCGTAGAAAGTTCAGTCCAGTCCTTTCACTGCCCAAGGCAGAAGCAGCAGCTGCAGGCCAACCCAACAAAGCAACAACACAGCAAAGGGGCAGTACTCCTCCTGGCAGCTCTTCCAGCTCTTCGTCTTGGCAGGTTCCTTGATTCCAGCGAGATCTAAATTCATGGGGTCAGGGCCCCAATATTTATATCCCAAATTCCTTTGTTCTCTGAAGGCAGAGAGGCCTTTGCCTAGTCCAAACCAGTTCTGGAGCACTTTGTTGACAAGTCTCCGTCCCTTCTTTCAGTGAGTAGGCCCGGGACATCAGACGCACCACAGGAGGTGGAGCCAGCATTGTGGAGGGAAGGCACTGTCCTATTCATGGCCCAGGTGCGACCCCTCCCACCCATCTACAGGTCGATCTGGCTATTCAGCCCTGCGCTGACTCACCCTGTCTCCTGGCATCCCCCAGCCCCTGTCACTCACATTCCAGACAAGGAATACACAACCTCGCAGAGGCAGGCTTGGATGGTTAGACAAGAAAATACCCACTTTCTAAAAGTGGTATTTTTAAACACAATGTTAAAACCAACTTCACTAAAAGCTGCATTTTATCATTCTGAGTCCAGGCATACTAAACTCGAATTTCTACCATGTTCCCTGGGTCAGTTAGGATTATAAACTGTAATAATCAAAACTGCCCGTTCTGGCCTAGGGGGAACAGGTAGCCTTGCAATAGTGAAAAACGAACTAGGCTGTAATTCACTATCAGGACATGCCGCACACACCCGGGCATGTCCTACCTTTCGCATACAACGCACCCTGCCCACAGGGGTACCTTGGGCCTACCTTAGGGGTGACTAACATGTAGCAAAGGGAAGGTTTGGGGACTTGCAAGTGTGTGCACTTGCCAAGTCAACATGGCAGCCCCAGGCTGCGCACAGGCTCTGCGATGTCAGGCCCGAGTTACACTTTACGGGCTGTTTGCGTGGGTGGCACAATCCAGTGCTGCAGCCCACCAACAGCATTTGGTCTATAGGCCCTGGCACAAGTAGTGCACTTTACAAGGGACTGACACATAAACCAAATAGGCCAATCATGGAAACACCAATCCATAACACATTTTATACAGGAGCACTTGCACTTTCCCACTGGACCGCAGTGAGGAAAGTGCGCCGAATCATCACACCAGCAAAAACAGAGTCAAAACCGGGAGGTCAGAAAGCAAAAAGTCAGGGGAAACACGCCAAAAGATGCCAAGTCTAACACATGTCCCCTCCAGCTGAAAGTAGGGAGAACTACCCAACCCCATTGGAGTTCTCTTCACTAAGGCGGAAGACCATCTGCGTTGGCGTGTTCTGTACCAGGACGGTGCTCCACCGTAAAGTCCATTCCCTGTAGGGAGATGGACCACCTCAGCAGTTTTGGATTCTCACCCCTCATTTGCATCAACCATCTGAGGGGCCTGTGGTCTGTCTGAACCCGGAAGTGAGTCCCAAACAGGTATGGTCTCAACTTCTTCAGCGCCCAGACCACAGCAAAAGCTTCCCTTTCTATGGCACTCCACCTCTGTTCCCTGGGAAGTAGTCTCCTGCTAAGGAAGACTACAGGCTGATCCAGGCCCTCTTCGTTCAGTTGTGAGAGCACCGCTCCCACACCATGCTCTGAAGCGTCAGTCTGCACGATAAATTCTTGGGAGAAGTCAGGTGCCTTGAGCACGGGCGCCGTGCACATGGCTGCCTTCAGGGCATCAAAAGCTTTCTGGCAGGACTCAGTCCAGATCACTTTCCTGGGCTGCCTCTTAGAAGGTCAGCTCTGTTAAGGGGGCAACGATGGTGCCATAGCCCTTAACAAATCTCCTATAATAACCGGTGAGACCTAAGAAGGCTCTCACCTCTGTCTGGGTCTTGGGGGCTCCCAAGCCAGAATGGTGTCAATCTTGGGTTGTAGGGGCGCCACCTGGCCGCTTCCTACCTGGTGCCCCAAGTACACCACAGAACCCTGCCCGATCTGGCACTTACTGGCCTTGATCGTGAGGCCTGCACCTTGCAGAGCCCTCAACACTTTCTCAAGGTGCTGTAAATGTTCTTCCCAGCTGGAACTGAACACAGCAATGTCATCCAGGTAGGCGGCACTGAAATCCTCCAGCCCAGCCAACACCTGATTGACCAACCTCTGAAAGGTGGCTGGGGCATTCTTCAACCCAAAGGCATCACCCGGAACTGGTAATGACCTTCTGGGGTCGAGAATGCTGATCTCTCCTTGGCCCCATCGGTTAAGGCAATCTGCCAGTACCCAGACGTCAAATCAAACGTGCTGAGGAACCGGGCAGCTCCCAACCGATCAATGAGCTCATCAGCTCTGGGGATGGGGTGCGCGTCAGTCCTGGTGACGGCATTGAGCCCACGGTAGTCCACACAAAACCGGAGTTCTGGAGTGGCACCGTGCGCCGCAGCCTTTGGGACCAAGACCACTGGGCTGGCCCAAGGACTGTGGGAGGGCTCAATCACCCCTAATGCCAACATCTTAGACACCTCCTCCTTGATGCTGGCTCTGACCCGGTCAGTCAACCTGTAAATCTTGTGCTTCACAGGATGGCTGTCACCGGTGTCCACGTCATGGGTACACCAGTGAGTAACACCGGGGGTCAGAGAGAACAGTGGGGCGAACTGTCCCAACAACTGGCGACAGTCCCCCTGCTGCTCCTGAGTCAGAGTAGGGGAGAGGATCACACCCTCTACTGACCCATCATGCTCCTTGGTAGACAGGAGGTCAGGGAGAGGCTCGCTCTCCTCTTCCACCCCATCATCTGTCGCCAAGAGCATACTCACTTCGGACCTCTCGAAGTGGGGCTTGAGGCGGTTCACGTGAAGGACCCTCAACGGGTTCCTTGGAGCCTGCAAATCCACCAGGTAGGTGACGTCACTCTTGCGCTCCTTTACCTCATATGGCCCAGTCCACTTGTCCTGCAAGGCACAAGGTGCCACTGGGGCCATTACCCACACTTTTTGCCCAGGTTGAAATTCGACCAGAGTGGCGTTCTGGTCATACCATCTCTTCATTTCTTCCTGGCTTGCTTCTAGGTTCGCCTGAGCGAGTTTCCTGAAGCGGGCAGTTTGGTTTCTAAAGGCCAGCATGTAGCTAAATACATCCTGGGGAGTTTTCCTGGGAGCTGCCTCCCAGCCTTCCTTTACCAAACTCAGAGGTCCTCTGACAGGGTGGCCATACAGGAGCTCAAAGGGGCTGTACCCAAGAGACTTCTGAGGCACCTCCCTGTACGCAAAGAGTAGGCATGGCAAGAGGACGTCCCACTTACGCCTCATGGGTTCTGTTAGACCCTTGATCATGCCTTTCAAGGTCTGGTTGAATCTCTCCACCAGACCGTTTCCTTGTGGGTGGTAAGGAGGGGTGAACTTGTAGGTTACACCACACTCCTTCCACAGGGATGTCATATACTTCGATATGAAATTGGTCCCCCTATCAGAAACCACCTCTCTGGGGAATCCCACACGGGAAAAGATCCCCATTAACGCCCGGCCCACCACTGGCGCCGTCGTTGTCCTGAGAGGGATTGCCTCCGGGTACCGGGTGGCATGGTCCACCAAGACCAGGATGTACCTGTTGCCCATGGCTGTCTTGGGATCCAGTGGCCCCACAATATCCATCCCTACCCTTTCAAAGGGTGTTCCAACAACCGGAAAAGGTTGGAGAGGAGCTTTGACCTTCCTCCCACTCTTACCACTTGCCTGGCAAGTTTGGCAAGACCTACAGTGTGCATCTGACTGCCTTCGCATTTGGGGCCAAAAGAAGTGGGTGACAAGCCTGTCAAAGGTCTTGTCCTGCCCCAAATGTCCTGCCAAAGGCACGTCATGAGCCAGACCCAGTAGGAAGGTCCTGAAGCGCTGGGGTACCACCAGCACACGGGCTGACCCAGGCTCAGCAACCTTAGGCTCACTGTATAGGAGACCACTCTCCCAGTAGATCAAATGTGACCCGGACTGATTACCAGCTGCCTGGTCTGCAGCCTGCCGCCGCAGACCCTCCAGAGTAGGGCACTCGTTCTGCTCCCTGCAGAACTCCTCCCTGGTGGGACCCCCTTCTTGCTGCCAATGGGTCAGCTCAGAGATGTCTCCCAGTTCGGCTACCTGCTCCCCTGTAGGCACCGGGGCGTCCCCCTCGAGGTCCGCCTCCTCCCAATCCGTGGGAACTTCGGGGCCGGTTTCCCGCGCCCCTGCCCTTTCTCTTGGCAGGGACTTGGGCCACTGTTTCAGGCTCCAAGTCCTCTTGATCACCCTTTCTGGCTGCCATTGACCGAGTAGACACGCATGCCCACTCTGGCAACCCAAGCATCTCCAAGTGAGACCTGAGCTCAACCTCCTTCCATGAGGACTGCTCCAGGTCGTTTCCTAGCAGACAATCTACAGGCATGGTAGGGCTCACAACCACCCTCAAGGGACCTGAGACCCCCCATTCAAAGGGAACCTGCGCCACCATACACTGGCGCTCAGAGTTGTCGACAGCAACTACTTGGTGGAATGCTCCTGGGACTACTTGCTTCTCAGACACCAGGTGACACCGGACTGAGGTCACACTGGCTCCAGTATCTCTGAGAGCCTCTACCCTGTTCCCATTAATGGTCACCCAGGTGCTATATTTCTTTGTGTTAGGGGGCACCTGGTTTCCTGGGACCATCTCACTGTCCCCTAGTGAGACAAGGGTCATTTCTGCGGGATCCCCACCCTCCTGTGGGCACCCCTCCTCCCCAAGCGCTACACTAGCCAACACTTTGGACTGTCCACCGGTGGGTGGCTGTGTCCCCTTCGGGCACTTGGGGTCCCCCTTAAAGTGACCTACCTGGTCACATGCATAACACTTGCGTGGGGCCGGTCTCAACAGGCTTCCCTGTAGAGACCCCTTTCTTCTTATCAGCGGGGGCTGGGAACCTTTACCCTGGGTACTAGTTTGGGGCCCTTTAGAGAACTCCTGTGCTTTACCCTTGTCCCCCCACCTTTCTGCTGGGGACCTTGCCCACCTTTGGCTGAGTCTCCCCCAAACGCTTTCTTGTGGACCCTGGTACTCACCCAGCGGTCCGCTTCCATAGCAAGCTTCCTGGGGTCAGTTAGCTTACTATCAACTAGGTGTTGGCGCAGATCTGCAAAACATAGACTAGACAAGTGCTCCCATGCAATCAAGTTGTAGAGCCCCTGAAAATCTGTTACACTACTGCCCTTCACCCAACCATCCAGAGACCTGCAGAACACATCCACACATTCCAACCAAGTGTTGACATCAGACTTCTTACTGGACCTGAACTGATCCCTGTACTTTTCAGGAGTCAGACCATACTTCGTGAGAAGGGCATCCTTCATGTCAGCATAGGTGAGGTGATACCCCTTACCCAAAGCTATCAGAGCATCCCTTGCTTCTTCCGGGAAAAGTGGCCACAATCCTGCTCCCCAATTCTCCTCAGGGACCCCATTCATGTGTATGGCTGCCTCATAACCCTGAAACCACCTTTGTATGTCATCCCCCTTCTTGAACTCCTTGCCTACGTTCTTGGGAATGTGCACAATCCTGTCTGCTTTTCTGGACGAATTGCTGCCACCATCTGAGCCTGACTTACTCCTAAGTTCTAGCTCCTTCAGTTCTCTCTCATGCTCTAAGAGCATCTTCCTCTCCTCTATGGCCAATCTTTTCTCCTCCCGCTCACTCTCCAGCCTGAGCTTCTGCAGCTCAAACTGCCTTGCCTCCCGCCTGTCCTCCAGCTCCTCTGGGGACAGACTGCTGCTGCCTGACCTGGCGGGTTCCCCCTACCCAAAAGCACATCCACCCTGGAAATAGGCTCCTCCACCTCCTCACTGAGATCACCAGGCTGCCCATTGGCATGTCTGGCTGCTACCCAGGCCCTCAGCGCCTTCTGTAGCTCCTCCTTCCTTGTGAGGCCTTTCAGGTTTTTACAAATCGCTCGTAACTCCTTTACGGCGTAGGATTCCAACCTGTCCTCCTCAAAGATAACTTCCAGAGATGCAACGGATGATGCAATTGATTCAGGCATGACAAAAGTCGTGAGTTGAAAACTGGCAAGATCAAAAATAGGCCAAAAGAAAAAGAACCAGTATGTGGTACGTAATGGTCTGCGATATGGTAGTAGTGCACACCAATCACTGTAAGTCAAGTGCAAACACAAGTCCTATCCTCACCGCTGACAACCAATGTTAGAAATGGGATCTCTAGTTGGCAAGGGCTTGCACCTTTGTCCAAGTAGGGACCCTTCTTCCTAGTCAGGGTAAGGGTTGTTACACTCGTGAAGTAACCCCTGCTCACCCTCGTGGTAGCTTGGCACGAGCAGTCAGGCTTAATTCAGAGGCAGTGTGTAAAGCATTTGCACATAACCAACAGTAATACAGTGTAAGCACTACAAACGGACACCACACCAGTTTAGAAAAATAACCAATATTTTATATACTCAAGACAAGACCAATTACGACAAAAATCCACAATACTATACTTTACGAATGAATGCTTGATACGTTAACTTCTTCTTTGCAGGAATAGCACAAAAGCAAAGTTCGTACGAGTCGGTAGCTCCGTCCGAGCCTACCGTAATGCTGAAAACCACAGAGTCTAACAGTTCCAGCCGACCGCGTCGATACGGGCCAGCAGAGTCGTGAACAGACTCGGTCACAGTACCTTGTCTCGTTGTGGCTGGTACGGAGTGTACGAGCCGGTCGGCGTTCATCGCGGTTGCGGTGCAAGACGGAGCGATGCAAGGTGCGGTGTCCCTCGATGCGGTGCAGGCAGCGGCTCGATGAGTGTCGTGCAGACGGAGTCGGTGAGTCCAAGGCGTGCGATGCAGGGCGAGACGATGCTCGATGCGGTGCTGACAGGTTGCGATGCAGGCGACCTAGCCGGAGTGCGGGAGCTGGCGTCGGACAGCGGTGCGAGTCGGAGCGGTGCGTCGCAGACGTGCGAGCGGTGCCCCAAATGCGGTGCGGTCTCGACTCTTGAGCCAGTTGCAGCGACAGTGTCGGTCTGGTCCGGCTGGCCCAGTGAAGCGATGCGATGCGAACTGCGGTGCCCACAGGTCACGGTGCAAGCAGCGGCTCGATGTTGGCGGCGTCGGACGTCGCCACGGTGAGACCAGGGTTGCGATGCGAAGCGGGGCGATGCGGTCTGCGGTGCAAACAGGTCACCGGCCAGGGATGGATTCGGTTGACGGAGTCGGTTGCAGTTCCCTTCCTCTGTGGCGACTGAAACAGCATTCCAGAAGCGGTACCCAGAGGCTTGTGAAGTCTTTGTAGTCCCTGAGACTTCTTAACAGGAGGCCAGCTCGGTTCCTGGCCCTTGGAGATACTCAGCACAAGTTCGTAGAAAGTTCAGTCCAGTCCTTTCACTGCCCAAGGCAGAAGCAGCAGCTGCAGGCCAACCCAACAAAGCAACAACACAGCAAAGGGGCAGTACTCCTCCTGGCAGCTCTTCCAGCTCTTCGTCTTGGCAGGTTCCTTGATTCCAGCGAGATCTAAATTCATGGGGTCAGGGCCCCAATATTTATATCCCAAATTCCTTTGTTCTCTGAAGGCAGAGAGGCCTTTGCCTAGTCCAAACCAGTTCTGGAGCACTTTGTTGACAAGTCTCCGTCCCTTCTTTCAGTGAGTAGGCCCGGGACATCAGACGCACCACAGGAGGTGGAGCCAGCATTGTGGAGGGAAGGCACTGTCCTATTCATGGCCCAGGTGCGACCCCTCCCACCCATCTACAGGTCGATCTGGCTATTCAGCCCTGCGCTGACTCACCCTGTCTCCTGGCATCCCCCAGCCCCTGTCACTCACATTCCAGACAAGGAATACACAACCTCACAGAGGCAGGCTTGGATGGTTAGACAAGAAAATACCCACTTTCTAAAAGTGGTATTTTCAAACACAGAATGTTAAAACCAACTTCACTAAAAGCTGCATTTTATCATTCTGAGTCCAGGCATACTAAACTCGAATTTCTACCATGTTCCCTGGGTCAGTTAGGATTATAAACTGTAATAATCAAAACTGCCCGTTCTGGCCTAGGGGGAACAGGTAGCCTTGCAATAGTGAAAAACGAACTAGGCTGTAATTCACTATCAGGACATGCCGCACACACCCGGGCATGTCCTACCTTTCGCATACAACGCACCCTGCCCACAGGGGTACCTTGGGCCTACCTTAGGGGTGACTAACATGTAGCAAAGGGAAGGTTTGGGGACTTGCAAGTGTGTGCACTTGCCAAGTCGACATGGCAGCCCCAGGCTGCGCACAGGCTCTGCGATGGCAGGCCCGAGTTACACTTTACGGGCTGTTTGCGTGGGTGGCTCAATCCAGTGCTGCAGCCCACCAACAGCATTTGGTCTATAGGCCCTGGCACACGTAGTGCACTTTACAAGGGACTGACACATAAACCAAATAGGCCAATCATGGAAACACCAATCCATAACACATTTTATACAGGAGCACTTGCACTTTCCCACTGGACCGCAGTGAGGAAAGTGCGCAGAATCATCACACCAGCAAAAACAGAGTCAAAACCGGGAGGTCAGAAAGCAAAAAGTCAGGGGAAACACGCCAAAAGATGCCAAGTCTAACACCAGGCCTTTTGAAGTTCCTGGCTAGCCTCAAGGTTTTTGGTTGCCTTTTTCATGTACTCAGCCATCCTGGAGCGGAGACCAAGTACATAGTCCACTATATCTTGCTTTGGGGGCTTGAGAGGTAACTCCCATCCTTCCTTCACCAAGCACAGTGGACCCCTCACAGGGTGGCCAAACAGAAGTTCAAAAGGGCTGTAACCAACCCCTTCTGAGGCACCTCCCTATATGCGAATAAAAGGCAGGGCAAGAGTATGTCCCATCTACGCCTAAGCTTTTCTGGGAGCCCTTTAATCATGCCCTTCAAGGTTTTGTTGAATCTCTCAACTAAACCATTGCATTGTGGGTGATAGGGTGTGGTGAACTTATAAGTCACTCCACACTCCTTCCACATTGCTTTTAAGTACCCAGACATGAAATTAGCACCCTTGTCTGATACTACCTCCTTAGGAAAGCCCACTCTTGAGAAAATTCCCAGGAGGGCCCTTGCCACCACAGGTGCTGTAGTGGTCCTGAGGGGAATAGCTTCTGGGTACCTGGTGGCATGATCCACTACCACCAGGATAAACCTGTGCCCAGAGGCTGTTTGGGGATCCATGGGACCAACAATGTCAATCCCTACCCTTTCAAAGGGCACCCCCACCACAGGTAGTGGTATCAGGGGGGCCTTTGTAGTGCCACCTGCCTTGCCACTGGCTTGGCAGGTTACATAGGAGCGACAAAACTCCTTGCTGTCTTCAGACATGTGGGGCCAGTGAAAGTGAGGGACAAGTCTGTCCCAAGTTTTGTTGTGGCCCAGGTGACCTGCTAAGGGAATATCATGGGCTAGGGTCAATAGGAAGCCCCTGAACTTCAGAGGTATAACCAACCTCCTGGTAGCACCAGGCTTGGGGTCTCTACTCTCTGAGTACAGGAGTCCATCATCCCAATACACTGTATGGGGACCACTAGCTTTCCCAGCAGCCTCAGCAGCAGCTTGCTGTCTGAGGGGTTCAAGGGAGGGGCAGCTCTGCTGCTCCTGGCTCAGATCTGCCCTAGAAGGTCCCCCTGTCCCCAAGAACTCAACCTGGTCAGGTTCAAGTTCCTCTGGGACAGTTCCTTCTTCAGGGCTGAGATCATCCCCCTCAAGGGACTGATCTTCCTCCTGAGCCAAGGGGGAAGGCACTGCCTTAACCCTACTACTCCTCCTCTTGGAAGGCACTTGGTCCATTCTTCCAGAATCCAAGGCCTGTTCAGTGCTAGACATTTTGGCTTGTGACCTGGTCACAGCAAACACATCTGCAGGGATCCCCAGCATTTCTGCATGGGTCCTGAGCTCCACTTCTGCCCAAGCAGAAGTCTCTAAGTCATTGCCAAGCAAGCATTCGACTGGTAGGTTTGCACTTACCACAACCTTCTTAAGGCCAGTTACCCCTCCCCAGGAGAAGTTAACAACTGTCAGAGTATGGTCTGTTCTGACATTGCTAGCATTGGTCACTTGGTACATCTCACCAAGTATAACTTGCCCAGGATTCACAAGGTCTTGTGTCACCATTGTGACACTTGCCCCTGTGTCCCTAAATGCCAAAGCCTCACGTCCATTGATTAAAGGCTGTTGTCTGTACTTGCCCAGATTACTGGGACTCACAGAGGAGGTCACATCCATGCCTCCATCACAGACTAACACAGCCTGAGTCAGTTCTCTGACTAGGTCAGAGCCCACCTCAGTACCCAGGGTGAACCCTACTAAACCCTTGGCTGGAGCACTCCCACCAACTGTACTAGGGGGAACAGGTGCCTTAGGGGCATTGGTGGGTGCTGGACTGGAGTCTTTGGACTTGGTGCAATCACTGGTCCAGTGGGTCTTTTGCTTACAGACCTTGCACCATGGTTTTCTTTGGCCTTTCCCTTTGGTAGACTGTGAATCCCCACCAGAAGAAGATTTTTGGGGGCCTGATGAAGACTTTTGATCTTTACCCTTCTCCCCACCCTTTTCAGAGTTCTTAGCATCTTGCTTCTTGGTTTCCCCACCTTGGTTCTGTACCTTCTGCTTCACCCTGGTTCTGACCCATTTGTCTGCCTTCTTTCCCAATTCTTGGGGAGAGGTCAGATCAGAGTCTACCAGGTATTGATGCAACAGCTGATTTTGACAGTTATTAAGAATCTGCTCCCTCATTATCAGATTGTACAATCCTGAGAAGTCACACACCTTACTGCCCATCAACCAGCCTTCCAGAGCCTTGGCAGAACAATCCACATAGTCTACCCAGTCTTGAGTCTGTGCTTTTGGGTATCTCTGAACTTCAACCTGTACTGTTCAGTGGTTAGGCCAAACCCATCAATAAGAGCACTCTTCAAGACCTTGTAATTATCAGCATCCTCCTCTCTAACAGTGAGGAGCTTATCTCTACCTTTGTCAGCAAAGGAGAGCCACAAGATTGCTGCCCACTGCTCCTGAGGGACCTTCTGTACCTTACAGGCCCTCTCTAGAGCAGTTATCCACTTGTGGATGTCATCCCCATTCTGATAGGGAGGGACAATCTTGCTCAGGTTCCTATGGTCATAGGACCTTTCCCTATCTCTAGGGACATGGCTGCCACCATGGGACTCTAGTCCCAACTTTCTTCTCTCTCTAAAGAGATCTAGGGACTCTGTGTCTATGGCTAGTTGCTTCTTTTTGATTTCAAGCTGAGCTTCCTCATATTGAACCAGCCTCTTTCTTCTCTCATGAGAGGATTCCCTCCTATGAGATGAGACAGAGCTCCCTATTGAGGTGCCAGAGTGGTTAGACTCCTGAGAAGAAGATCTAGACCTTCTGGGCACACTCACAATCCTTCCTGGGGGGACAAAGAGGGCCTCATTCTGTTCATCCTCTTCATCTTCCTCAGGGCCATTGTCGCCCTCCTGGCCAGTTTCAGAGGGGGGCTGGGGGTACTGGTACCCCTGGTCCCATCCTCATCTTCTGCCCCACCCTCAGCTCCTACCCCTTCAGTCCCCAAGGGCTTACTAAGGTCATAAGCCACCAACAACTCCTTGAGGTGTTGGGTGGTGGGGCTTTGGCCTGTCCTTATTTTTCTCAAGTTGCATAAAGCTCTCAATTCCAAGAATGGGAGTGTATCATACTTGGAGGGTGGAAGCTCAATGGCTTCCTGCAAGGATTCTTTAGATCCTGCCCTTAAAGACATTACTAGTGTGGTGTGGTGTATGCACTACCTACTCTAGTGTGGCCTACTAAACTCTCTTGAGTTGTAGAAAGGGTTGTGCTATCCCTTAACACACAACTCTAAGTTCAGTAGAACTTACTGTATTCTAAGCTTAAATTATATGTACCTTAGGTACCTTTAGTGGTTTTCAGTTGATCAATTCAATTGAGATTATCTGGTAAAACAATAGCAAGCTGGAATCCCACACGCTGCACACCAATGTGAGAAGTTGGCCTGGCATATGCTGTCCACTAATTATAGTGGGCACCTTGCACCAGTCCAAACAACCCCTTATTGGAGATAGGTTAAAGACAACCTTATTGAAAGCTATCCTAGTGGTAGCTATGGAGAGCAGCCTTCAGGCTAAGTCTTGAAGGAATGTAAAGCAGCTTGTTTTACCAGTCTATAATCTCTTGAGTGATCAAATGAAAGAGCACCACACCAGGTATATATTCAAAATATATGTATTTATTGCTAAACACACCCCTCTAGTCTCTTTATGAGGCTAGAGTTCGAAGTACATAAGTTAGAAGTTATTTAAACACAGTAATAGCACAAATACACGTTTGGGCCCTATTGGCGTACCAAACCATATACCAATAAAGTGGTATAAGAACCACGACTGAACTAGACACTAGGCCTAGAGCCTCTAGAAGTGCTTGGACCACAAGGAACCACCCAAGGTAGTGACACAGGGGACCCACGGGAGACGCGTGCAGTGTAAATACACAACCGCGATACGCCGTTGACTTCTATGGAGAAAGTCGTGATCGGGAAATTAGAGAAAAGGGACACTTAAAAGAGAGGACTTGGACCAAACCCTTTGAGATCTAGGACTTTGAAGAGTCTCTACCCACGGGAGCACTGGAGTACTCGTGTTACCTCACCCAGGGAAGCCGGGTGCATAGGTGCCTTTCGGGGTCGGGTTTCGTCGTCGATTTGAATGGCGATCTGCTGCAAAGTGCTGCTGGCGACCAAGTGGAAAGTGTCCGGGTGGATCCAAGAGTGGATCGGAGTTCTGAAGAACCTGAAAGCAGAGGGGACAGAGTCTGGGTCACTAGCCAGTGACCAGGAAGGCGATGGACAGATGCCCACCGATGTCGAGTGCTTCAGGTGCGTTGACGGTCGTCTTGTCTCTTCAGCCACGAGGTCCAGGAGGCGTTGTCGGCAACCAGGAGCAGGATTCAGGCTGGTACACAATGTCTGTCGAGTGCTGAGGTGTCGGCGACCGGATTGGACCCAACAAGCCTTGGCAACGGCAAGTCTCAATGTAAAGGATGATCGTCGATGGTGCAGACCAGCAAGGTCTGGGGAACTCACCCAGCGAGGGTAAGTGAGGGCAGGCCTGGAGCAACCAGGATGCCAAGTTAGAAAAAGATTGGCCTTCGTTAAGGGCTACTAGCCAACGGGCTAGCAACCGCGAAGGAGCCTCGTGACGCCGCACATGGATCTGGCTTACAGAACACTCGTGGAGTGGGGGCCAGTGATCTTCGGCGCAGGTGGTGCTGGAGGCTAGGGCTCCTAGGAGCCCAAAGCATGACATCTTGGGAGACCCAGAAGAGGATGCACTTGCAAATGTGCTTGGTGTCCAGGGGTCACAGTCTCAAGTCACCCACGATAGCCACGGGCCTCAGCTTTGCTGGGGACTCAGGGTAGCCTCGGGGAAGTCTGAGAATCCACTTCTGGTGATGCGATGACTTCGGCGCCCGACGGGAGCTTCAGAAATGCGAACCGGACAGATGCTTCTTTGGTGCCTGCCAAGCAGGGGAGTCCCTCCTTGACCCCAAGGGAGATTCTTCTGTCCTCTAATCGTGAGTAGAGCGTCGAAGGTCCAGGATTCAGTTTCAGAGTTTCGTCCAGGGATAATCTAAAGTCCTAAGGACTGGGTTCCTATACTTATACTAAGGATAGGGGTTGGACTACTCTGTGGCCCCACCTATGAGTGGGTCAGGGCAGAGGGGTGGCTACACCCCTTTCCCTTTGTCCAGTTCGTGCCAAAGCAGGGGCTGCAAGCCCCTGATCCGGTTTGAACTGGGGTATGCAGAGGGACACCAAATGTGCCCCCAGTGCAGGACTTCAAAGCACCCGAAAGTGCTCCCGCCCAGCCCCAATACACATTATCCTGTCTGGGGAGGTGGTCACACCTCCCTGGGACAGGAAACCTATTGTCCAGGCCTCCCCTGCCGGAGTTTCGTCCAGCAGCAGGAGGCCAGACTCGTGTCTGTGGCAGCAGCATCCATTTTGTGATGCCAGGGCTTTGGAAAGAAGTTACCGGGCTAGCCAGAGTTAACATGTCTTTCCCTCTAGAAGGGTGGAATGCTACCCCCGCCGCCAGAATTGGCGGGGGGTAGTATTCCAAGATGTTTGACACCAAACACGACATGTTTAGGTGCAGCCATTCCAAAGTTAGTATTTTACCGCGAGGTTATAATGCGCTTAAGAGTATATGGTCAGGCTGCACTACAAACAGCATCAGAGATGGTCTCCGAACGCTGCAGAGGGGCCCTGCTCATGCAGGGGCACCCTCTCACATAGGAACCATGCACTCTGCCTTTAGGATTGATAAGGCCTGCCTTAGGAGTGACTTATAGGTTTATATGTGTGTATGTATTTAGTGATATAGGTAACCTATATCACAGTAAGGGGTGCATGCACCACCTTACCCAGGCTGCAGTAGCAGACCTGTGGTGTCAGTTTGGATGGCCTTCCAGGGGTGGCATAATACATGCTGCAGCCCCTGGCAGGCCTCTGAGGTACCTATGCCCTTGGTACATAGTATACCATATACTAGGGACTTATAAAGGCACTCCAGATCCCAATCAGTGATGTGCCTAAGGCACATGGAAACCATTTTAGAGAGGAAGCAGCTAGGCTGGGGTTCTGATTAGCAGGGCCCCAGCCAGACTAATATCGAAAAACAGTGAAGCATCAGCAAAAAGTGGGGGTACCCATGTGAAGCAGATCCTACTCTCCTACACCCATCTGGTGTGGAGAATGCTGACCTCTCCTTGGCCCCATCAGTTAAGGCAATCTGCCAGTACCCAGACGTCAAATCAAACGTGCTGAGGTACCGGGCAGCTCCCAACCGATCAATGAGCTCATCAGCTCTGGGGATGGGGTGCGCGTCAGTCCTGGTGACTGAATTGAGTCCTCGGTAGTCCACACAGAACCGGAGTTCGGGTGTGGCACCAGGCGTGGCAGCCTTTGGGACCAAAACCACTGGGCTGGCCCAAGGACTGTTAGAGGACTCAATCACCCTTAAGGCAAACATCTTGGAGACCTCCTCCTTAATGTAAGCTCTGACCCTGTCAGTCACTCTGTAAGCCTTGTGCTTCACAGGAGGACTGTCCCCAGTGTCCACATCATGGATGCACCACTCATTGACACTAGGAACCAGGGAGAACAAATCAGGGAATTGCCCCAGCAGTTGGCGACAATCTTGCTGCTGTTCAGGGGTCAGTGTGGCAGAGAGGCCAACACCATCCACTGACCCATCTTGCTCCGCTGCAGACAGGAGGTCAGGAAGAGGCTCAGTCTCCTCCTCCATTCCATCATCTGTCGCTAGGAGCATGCCCACTTCGGACCTTTCTAAGTGGGGCTTCAGGCGGTTAACATGCAGGACCCGCAAAGGGTTCCTGGGAGACCGCAAGTTCACCAGATAGGTGACATCACTCTTGCGCTCCACCACCTCAAATGGACCGGTCCACCTGTCCTGGAGCACACAGGGCTCCACAGGGGCCATTACCCAAACTTTCTGTCCAGGCTGAAGCTCAATCAGAGTGGCATTCTGATCGTACCACCGCTTCATCTCTTCCTGGCTGGCTTCCAGGTTCGCCTGAGCGAGTTCTCTGAAACGCCGAGTCTGGTTCCTGAAGGCCAGCATGTAGCTATATACATCCTAGGGAGGTTTGCTCCCGGCCTTCCTTGACCAGACTCAAAGGTCCTCTTACCAGGTGACCATGCAGCAGCTCAAAGGGGCTGAGCCCTAAGGACTTCTGAGGCACCTCACAGTAAGCAAACAATAGGCATGGCAAGAGGACGTCCCACTTACGCCTCATAGGTTCCTCAAGACCCATAATCATGCCCTTAAGGGTCCGGTTGAATCTCTCAACCAGCCCATTACCTTGGGGGTGGTAAGGAGTGGTGAACTTATAGGTAACACTACACTCCTTCCACAGGGACTTCATATAGTTAGATATGAAGTTGGTACCACGGTCTGACACCACCTCTCGGGGGAACCCCACACGGGAAAAAAACCCCATCAGTGCATGTCCCACCACGGGGGCCGTCCCTGTCCTGAGAGGGATGGCTTCCGGGTACCGGGTAGCATGGTCCACCAAGACCAGGATAAACGTATTGCCCATGGCTGTCTTGGGGTCCAGTGGCCCCACAATGTCAATGCCCACCCGTTCAAAGGGGGTACTAACTACAGGGAAAGGTTGGAGAGGAGCCTTGTGCTTCCTTCCACTTTTCCCACTTGCCTGGCAAGTTTGGCAGGTCCTACAATGAGTATCTGAACTCTTGCGCATCTGGGGCCAATGAAAATGGGAAACAAGCCTTTCAAAGGTCTTGTTCTGCCCCAGATGTCCAGCTAAAGGAACGTCATGAGCCAAACCCAGTAGGAAGGCTCTGAAGCGCTGGGGTACCACCAGCACATGGGCTGACCCAGGCTCAGCAACCTTAGGCTCGCTATACAGGAGGTCGTTCTCCCAGTAGATCCAATGTGATCCAGACTGATCACCTGCTGCCTGGTTTGTGGCCTGTTGCCTCAAACCCTCAAGAGAAGGGCACTTCCTTTGCTCCTCACAAAATTCCTCCCTGGAGGGACCTCCTTCTTGCTGCCAATGGGTCAGCTCAGGCAGGTCTCCCAGTTCAGCAACTTGTTCCCCTGTAGGTTCCAGGGCATCCCCCTCAAGGTCTGCCTCCTCCTGGACCATGGGAACTATGGGGGCTGGTTTCCCGCGCCCCCTACCTCTTCTCTCTAAGGCAGGGGTCTGGACCATATTCTCAGGCTCCAGAACCTCTTGATCACCCTTACTGGCCGCCATGGACCGAGTGGTTACACACGTCCACTCAGGCAGACCCAACATCTCTAAATGAGACCTTCTCTCCACCTTAGCCCAAGGGGAGTCCTCTAAATCATTGCCCAACAGACAATCAACAGGCATGGCTGGCCTCACAGCAACTTGGAGAGCACCTGAGACCCCCCCCACTCAAAGGGAACTTGTGCCACCTCACACTGGCTCTGTGAGTTGTCTGCAACAACAGGGAAGAATGCATGGGGGACAACCTGCTCTTTGGACACCAACCGACAACTGACAGCTGTCACACTTGCACCGGTGTCTCTTAGAGCTTCCACCCTATGGCCATTGATGGTCACCCACTGCCTGTACTTTTTAGTGTTATCAGGCAGCTGAGTTTTAGGGACCATCTCAAAGTCTCCTAATGAGACAAGGGACATCTCTGCGGGATCCCACCCACCTTGGGCACCCATCTCCTCCCCCCCCAGGGCTACACTGGCAACCTGACAGGGTGGTGCACGGGGTGGTGCTTTGGGATCTCTCATGGGACATTGAGGATCATACCAACGGTGGCCCAATTGACCACACGTAAAACATTTACAGGGGCCCCTCTGAACAGGTTTACCTGTCCGGGCCTCTTGCTTCTTCTCAGGGGGAGGCTGGGAACCCTTTCCTTGGTTCCCTTGGGAATTACGTTGGGGCCCTTTTTGGAACTCCCTCTGTTTACCCTTGTCCCCCCCACTCTTCTGCTGGGGACCCTGCCCACCTTTGGCAGAGTTTCCCACATGACCCTTGTGGACCCGGGTGCTTACCCAGCGGTCCACCTCCTCAGCTAGTTTCCTAGGGTTAGTTAACTTGCTATCAATAAGGTGCTGGCGTAGCTCTGGAAAACAGTTAGCAGACAAGTGCTCCCATGCAAACAAATCATAGAGAGCTTCAAAAGTATCTACTTTGCTACCCTTCACCCAACCATCCATAGCTCTGCAAAAGAAAGACTGATACTCCACCCAGGTAGTTGCCTCCAGTTTCTTACAATTTCTGAACCTCTGTCTATAGAGTTCTGGGGTCAAACCATACCTTGTCATAAGGGCTTCCTTCATATGGGCATAAGACATCCTATTCTCACTGGGCAGGTTTAACAAGGTATCCCTCCCATCACTCACAAAGCGGCCCCACAACCCTGCTCCCCAATCCTTCTCAGGGACCCGGTGGGCCAACATCGCTATCTCATAGGCTGCAAACCACTGCCCAATATCTTCCTGTCTGTGAAACTCTTTGATGATATCTTTGGGAATATAAACTTTACCTTCTGCAGGCACAGATGGTGTGCTGCCACCAGAGGGGTTGATTCCTAAGCCCTGCGCTTTCAGCTCCAACTCCCTCAACATTCTCTCATGTTCCAACCTCATTTTCTCTCTTTCCAAGGTCACCCTGCTATTTTCTAGGTCCCTATGACCCTCCATTTTGAGCCTTGCCATCTCCAGCTTGTGCACCCTATTTCTCTCCCTGTCTTCCAACTCTCTGGGGGACAGGTCTTTGGAAGAGATGCTACTGCCAGGTGGGGACGGTACCCCTCCCCTGGCTGGAAACTCTGGCCTATCCAGTTGCCCATCTGCATCCCCAGCTGGCTCCACCACCAACTCAGGGTCATTTCTTGCTTCTACCCAGGCCCTCAGCGCCTTCTGGTAGTCATCCTTTTTAGAAATGCCTGGTGTAGCAACTTTCAATTTCTTGCAGAGATGCTTGAGCTGTTTCAAAGTGTAGCTTTCTAACCTCTCCTCCTCTAAATCTAGATCCATAGATGCAACAGATGCTGGTGGACTCATGGCAATAAGAATTGGCAGTTCTCAGAAAAATAACAGTCCAAGGAAAAAAAATTCTACCAAAAAGTATGTGGTCACGTTTGGTCTGCACTCACTAGTAGTGTACACCAATCACTGTATATGAGTCACAAATGCAGG
Source organism: Calotriton arnoldi (assembly GCA_963921515.1). NCBI lineage: Eukaryota > Metazoa > Chordata > Amphibia > Caudata > Salamandridae > Calotriton > Calotriton arnoldi. The sequence continues at coordinate 350,158 of CAWUFW010012116.1, forward strand.
TCCAAATCCTCACCGCTGACCACCAATGTTAGAACTGGGGGTCTCTAGTTGGCAATGGTATACACCTTTGTCCAAATAGGGACCCTTGCTTCTAAGTCAGGGAAAGGGGATTACACACCTGGATAACCCCTGCTCACCCCCTTGGTAGCTTGGCACGAGCAGGCAGGCTTATCTAAGAGGCAGTGTGTTAAGCATTTGTGAACACATACAGTAATACAGTGAAAACACTACAGATGGACACCACACAGGTTTTATAAAAATAAGTATTCTTTATATAGACTTATCACAAGACCACAAACGACAAAAATCCACAATACTGTACTGAAAATACTCTTAAAAGATGGTGAAGTTACTTAGTTCAAGTTGATGATAAATGCGACAAAGTTCTCACAAAAGTACCTGGATGCGTAACGCAAAACAAACAAAACGTTCGCAGGGATGGAGATGCGTCGGTTCCTTGCTTCGGGGAGACGATGCGTCGCGCCTCAATGCTTGCGCAGAGTAGGGGATGCGTCTTGATCCTTACCGGAGAGGAGGTGATGCGTAGGTTCTCGTGCTGCGTTCCGGTTGCGATGCGCAAGATGACGCCTCGATGCGATGCGATGATCCGGTGCGATGCGATAAGATGGCGCCCTTGATGCGACGATGTGAAGACGATGCGTGCATGCCGAAGGCCGTGCGGCGAACTCTGTACCTTTGGAACCGCGACAGGCCCTGCGACGCGCTTCTCCGGTGATGCGACAGCGACCCTTGCGGTGGCGACACGCTTCTCCGGTGATGCGACACTCAGCGGCTGTTGACGAGGACACGCTTCTCTGGTGATGCGGCGGCAGCCTCTGTGGCGGCGACACGCTTCTCCGGCGATGTGACGGCAACAGCTACGATGGCGACATGCTTCTTCTCGTTGCGTCGCGCTTCCAGCTCCCAGCGACACGCAGGTCTCAGCAGACAGAATCCCCAGCAAGGGAATTCAGGAGGGAGCTGGTGGTGAAGTCTTTTGGCCCTGAGAATTCAGCAGGAGGCAAGCACAAATTCAAGCCCTTGGAGTAATATTCTGCAAGATGATGAAAGTTCTTTAAAAGTTCCTTCTCCTTTCCTTGGCAATGAAGAAACCACTGCAGGCCAACCCAGCAAACAGCACACTTGGCAGAGGGGCAGTCCAACTCCTGCAGCTTCCTTGGTTCTTCTCCTTGGCAAAAGGGTCGTCTTGTTGTTCCAGAAGTGATCTAATTTCCTAGGGGTCTGGGTCCCCTTTTTATACACCTTTTCTCTTTGTTCTCTGAAGGCAGAGAGGCCTTTGCCTAGTCCAAAACCAGTTCTGGTCAGTCCTGGAACACTTTGTTTACAGGACTCCTTCTTTCCTTTCAGAAAGTGGGGCAGGGTGCTCAGTCGCCCAGCAGGAGGCGGAGCCAGCATTGTGGAAGGCAGGCACAGCCCTATTCAGACCCAGGTGCTTACTCCTCCCACCACTTGGATGCAGATCTCTCTATTCAGTCCTGTGCTGACTCACCCTGTCTCCTGGAGCCACCCCCACCCCTGTCACTCACAAAGCCAGACACACAATACACAACCTAGCAGAGGCAGGTTTGGAAGGTTAGGCAAGAAAATACACACTTTCTAAAAGTGGTATTTTCAAACACAGAGGGGCCGATTCCGATCTCGGCCAGTAGGGCTCCGAATCGGATTCGGCTTTACCGGATCCGATTCGGAGCCCTGTTTCCTGACCGATTCGTACGTGCGTCCGGGCGAGCGAGTACGATGCGAAATCTCCGACCGACTCGTTTGCGAGACCCAACCGCACCGACCGACTCGTTCGCGAAAGCCGACCGCTCCGACCGACTCGCACGGACACGACTCGCACCACGCAATGGAGACGTTTCCCGGCCGGGTAAGTACGATGCGCGCCTCGAGCAGTCCGACCGACTCGCGCCGTCTGGCTCAAAAGAGCAGTCGGAGCCACATTTTGGGGGTCCGTGTCGGACCCCCCTGTACGCGTAGCCGCGTGAGTCGCACACAGGGGGGACCCTGTGCATATATGGCGCGACCCGCTTCGACGCGTACCCACTGTAGGGGGCGCCCTTGTTCGCCTCGCACCCATTGAGTCAATGGGAGCCCGCGTACGTGTTGTACAACCGGCTCCCATTGACTTCAATGGGAGTCCAACCGAATCGAGTCCGATAGCATGCGTGCGCATCGTACTCGTTCGGTCGGACTGCTAGGGTCCGATTCGGTCGGAAATCTCTCCGGGTCCGGCTCCGTCGGAGAGATTTCCGGCCCGAATCGGAATCGGCCCCAGAATGTTAAAATCAACTTCACTAAAAGGTGTATTTTATCATTCTGAGTTCAGGCATACTAAATTCGTTTTTCTACCATGTTCCCTGGGTCAGTTAGGATTATAAGATGTAATAATCAAACTGCCCATTCTGGCCTATGGGGAACAGGTAGCCTTGCAATAGTGAAAAACGAAAATGGCTGTAATTCACTATTAGGACATGCCACACACACCAGGGCATGTCCTACCTTATCTTACAATGCACCCTGCCCTTGGGCCTACCTTAGGGGTGTCTGATATGAAGATAAGGGAAGGTTTAGGGACTGGCAAGTGGGTGCACTTGGCAAGTCGACATGGCAGTCACAGACTGCACACAGGCTCTGCAATGGCAGGCCTGAGACACACTTTACAAGCTGCTTCTGTGGGTGGTACAACCAGTGCTGCAAGCCCACCAGCAGTATTTGATTTACAGGCCCTGGGCACACATGGTGCACTATACAGGGTCTGACAAGTAAATCAAATAACCCAATCATGGAGTCACTAATCAATACATCAATTTAACATAGGGAGCACTTGCACTGTGGCACTGAATAGCAGTGGCACAGTGCCCAAAGCATAAAACCAGCAAAAACATATCAAAACAGAGGAGGCAATCAGAAAAAAATGGAAGGAAGACTCACGCCAATGATACCAGGTCTAACAAGGAGCTTGCGATGCGAAACCCTGCATTGAAGATGCATCATGCAGCAGTGGTTCTGAGGATACTGCGATGAGCGGGTCACATTGGGGATGCACCACACAGAGGAGGTTCCAAAGCAGGGCTATGAGAAGATGCATCATGCTGCGTTGGTTCTGACAACAGCTTGGCTGACAGAGCACATTCAAGGACTGGGGTGGCAACATTTGGGGGCACAACTCACAATAGACAGTCCAACTGCTGGCTTCAAGATGCTAAGAGCCTTTTTGTCCCTGAGGCTCTGATCAGGAGGCCAGCCAACTAGACCTTGGAATCACTCTGGTAGTCCTGGGTTCAAGATGCAGCTCCAGTCCTTTCACTCAGGCAGCAGAACAACAGAGTAGCAATTCTTCTTGCAGAGCAGCATTTCAGTCCTTCTGAGTTTTCCACAGGTTCAGCGGTGTACTTAAGAGTTGGGTCTGAGAGCCCATTATTTACACCTGGTACCCACTTTGAAGAAGGAACAGATTCTTGAGGCTTCCAACCCCAGGGGTGCTTGGAATTTCTTGCCTCTCTGCCCTGGTCCCAACTTGTCCAGGGTCACAAAAGACTAGTGTCAAACCCTTTATGAGTGTACTCAGGCACAGGCTTTGTGATGTGTAAGTGTGGTAGGTGACAGCTCCTCCGCCTCATCAAGTCAGAGATGGCCCATCCTGCCAACACTTATTCTCCTTTGTCTCATTGTCTGGGAGCAATACACAAAGTCCAACTGCCATCTACACCTAGTCATATGACAGTGGAGCAGGTTGCAGGCACCATATGGTTAGGACAAGAAAATGCCAACTTTTGAAAAGTGGCATTTTCAGAATTGTGACTTAAAATCTGACGTTATCATTAAAGAGAGTTTTAAATTTCAATTCTTTAGACACCAAACTCAACATTCTTACTTGATTCCAATTGAAAGTTAGCCCTTTTTAAATGTAATAATGCAACCCAGTGTTATCCTATGGGAGAAATAGGCCTTGGAGTAGAGAAAAATGAATTTGAGCGTTTACTGCCAGGACATGTAAGAGTTAAAAGTACATGCCCAACTTTTTTAAATACACTGCACCATGCCCTATTGGCTGTTTAGGGCCTACCTTAGGTGTGACTTATATGTAAGGCTGGGCGTAGTTCGCGAAGTAGTGCTTCGCGAAGCTACGCAAAGTGCAGTTCGCACTACGCGAGCTTCGCGTAGCACTACGCGAACTGCGTAGTGCGTGTTCGCAATGATTGCACAGTGCCGGATGCTTGTCCGCACTGTGCAATCATTGAAAACGGCAACTTGCACAGTGCGAGCTGTCTTTTACTGCCGCTCGAGTAGATTTTTACTCGAGCGGCAGCTTTCTCAACGCGGACTGGTAGTTTCTCATCGCGAGCGGTCGCGAGCATACGCGACCACTCGCAATGAGAAACCTGACCTCCCCGCGTTGAGAATCTCGCCGGGAGGTTTATTTTCCACGCTCGCGATCGGCAACTTGATGTTGCTGATCGCGAACGAGGAAAAAGTCTCGCCGGGATGTCATTTTGCTTGCTCGCGGTCGCCAACTTGACGTTGAGGACCGCGAGCAAGCAAAAATGACCGCGGCACTACGCTACGCTACGCATGTTTGCACTGTGCTACGTGCAATTCGCGTTGTGCGAAGTAGCGCAAACTTCGCAAACTACGCGAGCGTAGCGTAGCACTTCGCCCAGGGTTACTTATATGTACTAAAAATGAAGGTTTAGGCCTGGCAAAAGGTTTATTTTGCCAGGTGTAAATGGCAGTTTAAAACTGCACATGCAGGCTGCAATGGCACGCCTGAGACATGTTTAAAGTGCTACTTAGGTGGGTGGCACAATAAGTGCTTGTAAACAAGCCCCATAAGTTCTACGTGCAAGTGAATGCATGTGTAACACCAGACCTAATGGCTTTGCCCATACTTGTTACTTTTAATGTGTTTGTATTTTTAATAATACAAGTCCCATTTGTATAAATGATTTTGCCTGAGCTTGAAAGTCATTGTGTTAGCTAAAATATGGCTCTTATGGCCAGTGGCGGCTGGTGACATTTGAAACTGGTGAGGCGTAAAACAATTGTCGTACTTCACTGTGGCAAGCGAGCGAGCCTGAACCACCTATTGAGGGTTCGGGGGGGTTTTCCCCCTGAGAAAATTTTGAAAAAAGAAGAGTAGGCAAATGGTGCATTTTCAAGCAAATTTGAGAGTGTGACACTATCCCAGAAGAGCTGCGCGTTTTCAGCCTCTGGCCTTTCAATATATAACAGCCCAGGTACTCCACATCAGCTGCAGCCTGGTTTCAGCCAGTGACCCCCAACATGCAGGCCTGTACCCAGAAATCATCCCATGTGTCTGGAGCCAGTACACCCCCACCCCTTCTTTCCCTATCTGCATCCAGTGAGTTACTCCCTTGGCAACTAGTCGCTCTCCTCTTGCCAAGTTCCTGAGCTGCAGGAATGACAACAAACACAGCAGAGGAGCCAGACGGCCTCGTTCTGAGCCGCAGCAGACACTGCAAGCTGCTAGCAATATGCCCAGCCGTCTTGCACTTTTGTCCCACAGGGGCTTGGTTTCAGGGATATTCTCCATGCTCATTTCCGAACTGCCGTTAAAGTTCCATCTTTTTGATCACCCAAACCTCACAGAGAGAAGCAGTGCGCTGCTGGCTTTAAATAATTCTGGGAAACTAACCAGATGTCTCTGCTCTGTGAAAAAACAGTACTTGAGAGGAGTAACGGCTACAGTGTGACCACAGAAATGGACTGATATCCCTCAAATGTGGAAAGGTCTGCAGAAGCTGAATAGGCAATTCAGGGGGAGTGACAGGGCACGCTGCCAGCATTTCAAGATTTCAACCTTCCGGCACCAGAGCAGCATGTGCCACCAGAGCTATGGATACCTGAAGACGGCTCATCCCCCAGCAGTACCCCTGGTCGCCTCTTCTCCTACGGCTCCAGCATACTACTAGAGCTCTGAGAACCTGCGGTCCCCAGCCCCTCCGGCTCCACAGTGGCAGCAACCCCCACAAAGCTCTCAAGTTTCTCCCTAACCACGCATGAGTGTGTAATGTAGGCCAATGTTTTTACTGTGCAATTTACAACTTGAAATCCCGTTTTTATGAGGTAAACAGGATAAATACAAAAACGTGTACTGGATTCGCTAATTACTCGTGGACCTGGGAAACTTGAGATTTCTGTGTACCCGCAGTCCCCTCAGCCAGCAAAGTAAACATCCAGTCTAACTTCGGCCCTCCCACCACCATCAACGCCATCGCTCTTCGCATGCTGACGATTACATGCTCAATCACGCTCGCTCCAGAGAAATCTGGCTGCCACATTAACTTTTAGCAGCTGATCCAATCCGGTTCACAAGTACCAGAATGCACAGCGATGGTATCTTGAAAGCTAGAACCGACAAAGCATCCAACTCTCCTAGCTAAGGTCAACATTAAATCCCTGCATACTCACAAGCACTCTGGGACAACCTTCTGTTTCGCTGGATCTTCCAGTGGGCAAATGTACTTGCCTTGGTGGAGGCAGTTACTGATGGGAGTCTGAGATGAGTGAGCAATAGTACTTTCCTGCTAGAGGCACGTGCCACAAAGGAGTTTGGGCTGAGTGGGCGCCGGCATGTTTAGGCAGACACATATGTGGCACTGAGGTGAAGGATCAGAAGGAATGCACACGTCTGAGGTTGAAGGCATGATTTTTACTTCTTTTTGTGTATTAGATTTAAGGAATAACAAAACCACAACGGAAAAAAGGCAAAACATCCCATTTAAAAAAAATTAGGCACAGATTACGTCCTGCATATCACATGCCAAAACACATGGTTACCACCACTGCATTACATCTGGGCAAAGACGTAGCGTAGCCATACCGACTTTCCGCAGTGCCTACAGTATTTTACAGCTTACACATCTCAACATTAAACCTCACAAAAAGAACAGTACCAAGGGCATAGGCCTATGTTTCCTCTCTCGATTCTCGAGCAGGCGGGAGGCATAGTGAATGGTGTACATTGGCAGGTGCCCGGGAGGGGGGTACGTGCGGGGAGGGGGGAGGCGTTTAATTTAATGATTAAATAAAAACAAATAAACTTACCAGGCATCTCCAGCTCCGGTCCCGCGTCGCATCACGTCTCCTCTCACAAGACGTCAGTGGAACTAACTTCTCCCCGCTCTTTCGCTTGAAGTTGACTGGCAAATCAGAAGACTGGATGCGACTGGGGGCGGCTACTCGGCTGTATCCTGGCATGTGACAGGGCATAGGGCGACTGTACGTCACCGCCCGAGCAGGATCCCATCTTCAGACTCCTGCACTACACTAGGCATGCGCAGCATACCTAATGTATTGTGAATGGAGTGGGGAGCTGAAATAAAAAGCGCTCTTCTCGCAGATGCGCAGTCGGAGTCCAGTTCTGGACTCCTGCTGCTCTCGCTTGCGTGCGCTGTGCGTTTGTTGACTCATGCGCACTTTCACCTGTGAAGCAGCTGCCAGCACAGGCCGGAAATGTAAACAGACGAATTGTCAAAGCTGTCAATTCGTCTGCTTACATTCTTGCTTTGCTGCCCGATTCAGTGAGCAGTTTCTTTTCGTGATTGCCTAGTGGGGCGCTACCCCGGCGCCCCTATGGACCAGCCGCCACTCTTTGAGTGTGACCACGGTTGCTGTTGTTAGGCCAAAGAGCACTTCAATGGACCTTGTACCAGCCCAGGTTTTGGGAAGCCTGGGAGCTATACTAAAGCGAACTAAATCTACTGCACTCACAGCGCGCCACTGGTTTCTACCATGCAGCCCTCTTAATTCATCAACTTCATAAATCTTTTGTCAAAGTTCATTGCCTGAGGGCCGCAATCAGACACATTTTCTTGTGTCACCATTATCTCCTGCCCTTCGGGGGACATAAAGTCAAGCAAAAAAGTAGTTTCTGCCTACTGTAATTGTGTAAACAAAAGTCAGAACTACATTTTGTGTGTCAGCAAAAACACTGAATTACTCTGTGAATAGAAATAGTTCATTCAATTGATCCTAAAAATGAGCATGCTGCAAGCCTTGGAACTGGGAGACAGCTGGAGCGCACGCTATCCTTTGATTAAAAGGGCAAGCCTGCTTGTTACCCGCAGAGGGCAGGACATGTAGGATGGTCTCTGAAAGTGGCACACCCGTATGTTCCTGTGGTCCGGGCGCTTCCTGTGCGGCTCTCTGAGATGCTTATGCCTTCCTGTTTTAACAAGGGTCAGGGGCCGTAAAGAAGTTCTGAATAGGGCAGAGAACGAATCATTAAAAGGGAGAAGGGGGAAGTGACAGAAGGTCAGTTCTTTTAAACGGTGATGTCCCCCTGGGGACGGAACACAGTTGTTTCTTATTGTACTCTGTTGCCCCACTTCCAAAGGGCTCCACACTACATTATATATTGTTAACACCCTGGCCGTCCCCTTTTAATACCACTGGGAGTGAGATCTGACGGATACACTTCGCATGCTCAGAACATCAGAATCTCAGAAGCCTAGGCACGCAAACAACGAAAACGAACAACAAACAAACACTCAATGATTTAAATGAGAAAGCGGCAGCGCGTGGGGAAGTCACGCCTCCCATAGGGCCTTTTTTGACCCTTAAAAGATACAATCTGATTAATCTTATTTTTCTTCAGACCCCAAACGCATGTGAATTGATAAAGAGAAACAATATACCCAACCCGGAAGGGGCCGATGTGGGATATTTTGCTTTTCGGGAAACAAACCGAATAGTTGCTATTGGGTTGTTTTTATTATATTTCAGCACTTAAAGGAATAAAGTGTGTTTGCACCCACACACGTACTGCCTAACACCCAATCTGGCAAAACGTCCACGTCTCCGGGAAAGAAATCGATGCCAATAACCTGTGAGGGCCTCTCGGCGGGTATATTTTTTTTTATTACACTGCTATTTGGGTTTTCTTTTCTGACTGCTTACAGCAATAGATTGCTCGGTATTTTGGCTAACACCGATGACCCAAACCATTATTATCATTTTTTTTTTAAAGGAGGCAGTTTCGAACATTCAGGTCCAAATAATAGATTCAAAGCACTCCTTCGAAATAACCCTATGCTATTTTTCCAGTCAGACAACCCAAGCACTAGTTGGCAGACACTTTGAAAAATTGCACAGAGTTTAGTGCCCGAACGTTTAATATTGTTTAATATTGTGTCCGAATATATTTCACAGAAGAGGAGCAAAAGCCCCCTAATTGTTTGAAGATTATTTTTGCTGAAGGAAAATACAATGCGCGCGCGAGTTTTTGCACGGTGAAGACATTTTACCTTCAGAACGAAATTTAGAGCAGTGTCAGTGTTGATTTCAGCGCGGGAGAAAATATGAGGCTTTGTTGCTGCTCTTATTTATTGCAGACCTTGTCTGGAATCTAGTGCTGAAGCCGCGTGTGATGAGTTGCTGCCTTGAACTTTTCCACTGATCAATGCCGCTGCTGCGGCGGCATGAAAGAACCGCTTTCCTGAGGAGAGCTATCGCGCCCAAACTGACGACGCAGCGGGCTGGAGGAGCTGCGGTAATTCTCAACGTTCTCGCGCAGAAACATATTTCTCCCGCCTTCCAAAATATGGCAGCCACGAGTGGCCTTTTGAAAAGCAGGGTGTTTGAAGAGGAAGAAGTGAGGTCAGGCACGAGGACGCAAAGGCAATCTTTCTGCACAATGATCAGACAAATCAAATGGGCAGCTGTGATATTAGCATTCTTGTAGGTAAGATGGATTTCTTCATCTTACACAAACTGCCAAACCCAGTCGAGTGGATTTATCCCTTGTTTGTTTTTCTTCTATAAACAGTGGGCTGTGAGGATTTAGTATCTTATCACTGTATTTCCTAAGTACTGTTTAAAAGCAGCATTGGAAATGGGAAAGGAATCCGAAATTTCCGATACTCTTTAGTATGTCGTGAAGTTGGTCTGTATAGCAGCAGTTGGTGTCTAACAGCAGTTGGTGTCTAACAAGGGCTCAAGATGGCACAATCCATGGTACATTTTCTGTACTACTATTGACTTAGAATCATTGCATATATATTTGTTTTATGCGGACATCCTAAATATCTTGCATGGATCAAACCCTTCTGCATTCGCTTTGAACACCTCTTTTATAAAAGTAGAAAAGTCAGAGTTGGAGAGAAGAAAAGCACCTCTCAGAAGGGGATATCAGAAGCCATTTGGGGTATATTACAGAAATCATTGTAGTAAGGGGGTTGTTTGCCATGCTAGAAGTCAGTTGTGTAACGCAAAATGTTGCTCCCCCTGCAGAATGTGATAAGGGGCATGGAGTCTCCAATATCTCACAAATATTCATAGGCTTTGGACTGAATGCAGGCCCCTTGAAGGGTTTGAGGGTCCCCTGAAAGGTTGGGGTCCTCCCTTCACCACTGGTACCAGGGGCCTGTGTTACACCCCTGGTACCAGTCCCACTGTCACCAGAGGTTATTTGAGTCTGACCATCCCCAGTGTTGAATTTCTCTAAAATAAGGTGAATTGTAATCCAGCTATTGCTGCACGTATTGCACTTCCTTAATATAGACATGATCAAGAGCAATACACATGACCAAGGACATGAAAGGATAAATAATTTCATTGTTAATAAACACTTCTTACTTGCCCCAAGAATGATAAACAATTTGTAAAGACATCTCCCACTCACTCATCCATACAGGCAGTCACACACACCCTCACCCGCCCACACAGATACTCAGACAACCATACAGGTACTCAGACAACCAATCACACACCCATACAGCCTCATAGACACCAGCTGACAGACTGATACATACATTCACACAACCAGCCACTCACCCATACATTCACTGAGACACCTCATCACTCACTTTTATTGTCACTCATACACCCACTGATTTACCAATACACCTTGGTATATATATTTAACTCTCATAAACTTTTTAAAAACACTCCCAGTCACTGGATGATGTCACCAGTGATGAGATTTGAGATGCTATTTGAGATGTCATCAGTTGATGCCACTGACCATGTCATGATTGATGTAATATGTGAGGTCATAAGCAGTGCATTGCGGGGGACATCAGTTATAGTTAGCTCAGCTAACTATAACTGCTTAATTTTATCTGGTTTTCTACATGTGAAACGTAAGCCTAACTTAGTTTTCTCCAGTGAATTTCTTAGGTTTTTTAAATGTTAATTCCCAACTATACCGTCTCTGTAACCTTTGTTTTTTTCAGTGAATATATATATATATATATATATTCACTGAAAAAACCATAGGTTTTAGGGACAGTTATAGTTAGTTGGACATTTCACTCGTACAAAACCCGTGAAATTCCCCCGTTATAGTTAGTTCAGCTAACTATAACTTGCGCCCCGCAATGCACTGCTGATGACGTCACATATTACATCACTCATGACATGGTCAGTGACATCACTGATGACATCACTGATGACATCTCAAATGACATCACTGATGACATCATCCAGTGACTGTGTGTTTCTGTAAAGTTTAAATATTTTTAATATATATAGGAAAAGACGTATTGAAGAATGAGTGGGTGTGTAAGTGTCTGTATGGATGATTTAGTAGGTGCGTGACTGACTCTATAAGTGAGTGATTTAACGTATCTTACTGAATGCATGGGTTAGTGACTAAACTGGGTGAATTTCTGTATCCGTCTGTCTGTTGCTGTGTAAGTGGCTGCATGGGTTTGTGAATAGCTACATGAGTGTCTATATGAGTTATTGATTGGTTGTCTGAGTATCTGTATGGGTGCCTGAGTGTTTGTGTGGGTGGGGTGTGTGCGACTCTGTGCATAGATGTGTGAGTGGGTGATTCACTGGGTGGATGGTTTCAAGAGTGCATCTGTGATAGACTGTATGGGTGGGTAAGTGTGTGTAAGAGTGTGTTAGTGAGTGAATGTATGTCCCAGTGGTACATGTGTGAGTAACTACATATGTGAAAGCCAGTATATATGTGTGTTGGAGTATATAAATAGCTATAAGCGAGAGTGAGTGATTGTGATAGTGGCTGTATGGATGAGTGTGTGCTTGTATCAGTGATTGTATAAGAGCGTAACAATGTGCTAGTATTTGTATGATTAAGTGAGCTGGTGTGTGTATAACTGTATAGGTGAGTAAATGGCAGTGTGTTTAATTATTTGCATGACTGACTAGGTGTGTGAGTACCTCTTTGGATGAGTGGCGGTGTTTGAGTGTCTATATAGGAGTAAGAGTGCATATGATAGTCCTGTACTGAGTGACCATAAGTATGAGTGACTGTACGGGTGAGTGAGTGGATGTGTGTGTGTAGACCTAAGAATCAGTGAGTGGGTATGTAGTTATTAGTGTTGGAGTGTCTATAGTTTTGCGAATGGCAGTCTGTAATTTAGATTGGGTGTATCAAAGGTTATATTAGGGTGTGAGGAGCTGCATCAGATTATCAAGTGGATGATGTCATCAGTGATGTCATTTGAGATGTCATCAGTGATGTCATCAGTGATGTCACTGACCATGTCATGAGTGATGTAATATGTGACGTCATCAGCAGTGCATTGCGAGGCGCGAGTTATAGTTAGCTGAACTAACTATAACGGGGGAATTTCACGGGTTTTGTACGAGTGAAATGTCCAACTAACTATAACTGTCCCTAAAACCTATGGTTTTTTCAGTGAATTTCAAAGGTTTTTTAAATGCTAATTTGTAACTATAACATATCTGAAACCTATGGTTTTTTCAGTGAATTTCAAAGGTTTTTTAAATGCTAATTTGTAACTATAACTGTCCCTAAAACCTATGGTTTTTTCAGTGAATTTCAAAGGTTTTTTAAATGCTAATTTCTAACTATAACGTGTCTGAAACCTATGGTTTTTTCAGTGAATTTCAAAGGTTTTTTAAATGCTAATTTGTAACTATAACGTGCCTGAAACCTACGGTTTTTTCAGTGAATTTCAAAGGTTTTTTAAATGTATTAATTTTTATATTATTTTTTTTCATACTGATTTACTACATTTTTAGAAACAATTTCTTTTACATATTTTATTTTTTAAATTACATTGTAATTACATTATACATTACATTACAAAAAATACTTTCTCAGAATGAATTACTTTAGTTTAAATACTTAGCACATAGGCAATAGACTTTTAAGTACAGTAGTTACAGATGTTGCAATGGGCAACACATTTTCAAACACAATGCAACATTCAGCTCAATGTGAATTTCTAGTTAAATGCAATTAGTTACTTTATGGATTACTTTTCTAACCACAGGACTGGATCCTAGATTCAGTCCTGGGACATCTCCTGTAAACAGTTGAGTAAAAGCGTTTTGGTTACAGTCGTGATTTTTAAGGAATATTATTGTATTTTAAAAGTTGACACTTAGAAACTTTTCCTCATAGAATCACCAATGTTATCCTATGGAAGGAAATTCACTTAGCAGGTAAAAACTGTTATCGTTACTTTTTCTTACTCAGTGTTGGATCCTGGATCCAGCACTGGTGCATCTCCTGTAAACAGTTGAAAAAATGCGTTTAAGTCATACAGGCGATTTTTAAGGAATATTTGTAGTTTGTGAAAATCGACACTTTGAAACTTTTCTGCTGAAAACCAGACAATGGATTCCTATGGAAGAAAAGATAAGTTACTGGTAAGTACGGTTAAAATTACTTTTCAGGGTCAGTGCTGGGCTAAAAGATGCAGCACTGGGTTCTCTCCTGATAACAGGTGAGTAAATCGGAATTCGTATTTCGGCTGATTTTAGAGGAATATTTGTATGTTTCAAAAATCAACACTTAGAAACTTTTTCAGCAAAAAGCAGGCTATGATATCCTATGGAAGGAAATTCAAGTTACTGGTAAGTACGGTTAAAATTACTTTTGAGGATCAGTACTGGGCTGAAAGATGCAGCACTGAGGTCTCTCCTGATAACAGGTGAGTAAATCGGAATTCGTATTTCGGCTGATTTTAGAGGAATATTTTAAAGTTCCAAAACTCCACACTTAGAAGAATTTCCAAGTGAAACCAGTCAATGTTAGCCTATGGAAGGAAATTCAAGTTACTGGTAAGTACGGTTAAAATTACTTTTCAGGACCAGTACTGGGCTGAAAGATACAGCACTGAGGTCTCTCCTTATAACAGGTGAGTAAATCGGAATTCGTATTTCGGCTGATTTTAGAGGAATATTTGTATGTTTCAAAAATCAACACTTAGAAACTTTTTCAGCAAAAAGCAGGCAATGATATCCTATGGAAGGAAATTCAAGTTACTGGTAAGTACGGTTAAAATTACTTTTGAGGATCAGTACTGGGCTGAAAGATGCAGCACTGAGGTCTCTCCTGATAACAGGTGAGTAAATCGGAATTCGTATTTCGGCTGATTTTAGAGGAATATTTTAAAGTTCCAAAACTCCACACTTAGAAGAATTTCCAAGTGAAACCAGTCAATGTTAGCCTATGGAAGAAAATTCAAGTTACTGGTAAGTACGGTTAAAATTACTTTTCAGGACCAGTACTGGGCTGAAAGATACAGCACTGAGGTCTCTCCTTATAACAGGTGAGTAAATCGGAATTCGTATTTCGGCTGATTTTAGAGGAATATTTGTATGTTTCAAAAATCAACACTTAGAAACTTTTTCAGCAAAAAGCAGGCAATTATATACTATGGAAGGAAATTCAAGTTACTGGTAAGTACGGTTAAAATTACTTTTGAGGATCAGTACTGGGCTGAAAGATGCAGCACTGAGGTCTCTCCTGATAACAGGTGAGTAAATCGGAATTCGTATTTCGGCTGATTTTAGAGGAATATTTTAAAGTTCCAAAACGCCACACTTAGAAGAATTTCCAAGTGAAACCAGTCAATGTTAGCCTATGGAAGGAAATTCAAGTTACTGGTAAGTACGGTTAAAATTACTTTTCAGGACCAGTACTGGGCTGAAAGATACAGCACTGAGGTCTCTCCTGATAACAGGTGAGTAAATCGGAATTCGTATTTCGGCTGATTTTAGAGGAATATTTTAAAGTTCCAAAACTCCACACTTAGAAGAATTTCCAAGTGAAACCAGTTAATGTTAGCCTATGGAAGGAAATTCAAGTTACTGGTAAGTACGGTTAAAATTACTTTTCAGGATTAGTACTGGGCTGAAAGATGCAGCACTGAGGTCTCTCCTGATAACAGGTGAGTAAATCAGAATTCGTATTTCGGCTGATTTTAGAGGAATATTTGCACAATGGTGAAGGGAGGGGCGGGGCCTGAGGTGACATCTGTGCAAACGCGCCCCGTGGCGCGTTTTAAGTAGGGGGATTAAGTCCCCTTGAATCATGAGGGTCCCTACGGGCCAACTAGCCCACAAGAAACCTCCAGTATGCGCCAGGGGGCTGCGTTGCAGAGACATGTACAGAGGCCACACCCCTTTTTACACCTCTCTGCAACGCAGCTCTGTGGCGCTTTCTGGACGTACCTGTTGGGCTAGTTGGCCCCCAGGGACCCTCAGGATTGAAGGGGATTTAATTCCCCATCTTAAAACGCGCCACGGGGCCTGTTTGCACACATGTCACCTGAAGCCCCGCCCCCTCCCTTCACCACTGTGCAAACGCGCCCCGTGGCGCGTTTTAAGTCGGGGGATTAACTCCCTTGAATCCTGAGGGTCCCTGGGGTACAACTAGCCCACCATATACCTCCAAAAGCACCACAGAGCTGCGTTGCAGAGAGGTGTAAAAGGGGCGTGGCCTCTGTACACCTCTCTGCAAGGCAGCTCCCTGGCGCATACTGGAGGTTCCTGGTGGGCTAGTTGGCCCCAGGGACCCCCAGTATTCAAGGGGAATTCGTTCCCTCTATGCAAACGCGCCAGGGGGCGCGTTTGCAGAGTGGTGAAGGAAGGGGCGGGGCCTGCGGGCCCGATCGTTTTTTTTTCCCTGAAGGGGGCTGTGTGGCCCCCCTTCCTTTTTCCTATTTTTAGGCCCTGGGGACCCCATCCCCGAGGGCCTTACCCCTTTTTTTAAATTAAAATAAAAAAAAAAACGGGAAGAGGGCCGCGTGGCCCCCCTTCCCTGGGCCTGTATTGGCCCCGGGGACCCCATCCCCCGGGGCATGGCCTCTTTTTTTTTATTTGGAGGGGGCTGCGTGGCCCCCTCCTCAGGCCATTTAAGGCCCCGGGGACCCCATCCCCGGGGCCGGCCTAGAACTTTTTTTTTTTTCCTTTTTTTTTCCTTTGGGGAGGGGGGCTGCGTGGCCCCCTCCGTGGCCACTTATGGCCCCGGGGACCCCATCCCCGGGGCCTGGCCTCTCGTTGGGGACTGTGGGGGGTCCCCAAACCCCCCACAGTCCCGCCGGCTCCCCGTGTCCTACGGGAGCCGGCATTGCTCTACACATGGGGAGCAGCTAACATGCTGCTCCCCATGTGGAAAGCAATCAGCTTTGGATATTGGAAGAGAGAGCAGGTTTCCTGCCTCTCTTCCAATATCCAAAGCAGTTTGCAATGACAGGACGGGAGCCGCGAGGCTCCAGTCCTGTCATTGCAAACAGCAGTGTCCTGGGGGTAGGCACCCCGGGACACTGCAGGAGCCGGCCCTGGGGGTGGCAGTCCCCAGGGCCACCACAGGCTCCAGGAGGGGGCCGCGCGGCCCCCTGCTTACATTTTGAAAGCCCCGGGGAGGTGGTGGTCCCTGGGGCTTGGGGGTCCAAAACGGACCCCCATTGTAATTTTCTTAGTGCCCCGGGAGGTGGTGGTCCCCGGGCGTGTGGGGGGGCTGGAGCCCCCACACACAGGTTAATCAAAAATAAAAAAAGAAGCCCCGGGGAGGTGGCGGTCCCTGGGGCTGCGGGAGGGCTCAGAGCCCTCCCGCACCATTACACATAAAGCCCCGGGGGGGTGGTGGTCCCGGGGCTTGGGGGCCCTTAGAGGCCCCCACACATAAAATTAACCCCCCCCAGCATGCCCCCGGGACTTGGCCCACCCGGGGCCAATTAGCATCGAAGCGCGGGAGACCGTGCTTCGATTTTTGATTCTACCGGCAGGATTCGCGCACCCTGAGCGCATCCTGCCGATTTAAAAAAAAAAAAAAATTTTTGCCCAGGGGGTCCTTGTGGGACCCCTGAGCAAACCTAGGGGGTCAGGGTGTTTCTACCCTGCCCCCTTTGTGCGCTTTGCGCACTTGTTTCTGTCCCTCGGTTCTACCGAGGGACAAAATAGCTGCCAACATTTCCTGAATCGGAATGTTGACAGCCAGCTGACAGCCAATTAACATGCAGCTCGTGATCGGGACGGTGCGCGCAGGGTGCGCTGAGGGTACGCGGACCCTACTCGGCCATAGATATCACTATCTTTTTACTTTTGATTTTCTCAGCAACTACTGAACGGATTTACACCATTTAACAAAAGGGTTCTTTCTGAACCAAGAACTACCTCTTTGCCAAATTTGGTGTAATTCCGTTCAGCAGTTTGGGCTGTAGCCGTGTCTAAAGTTTCCTATGGAAAATTGCATGGGGGAAACGCGTTTTGGGACCCCCCTTTTTTTTCGGCCCCCGCTTGACGAATCCCCCGAGACTTTCAGGGTAGGAGCGGACCGGAGCGCCCCACAAAGTTTGAAAATTTTGCGAAGATACGTCAACCGGCAAGAGAGTTATTTCAAATAGAATGTCGCGGATTTCCTATGGATAATAGGTTGTAACTATAACTATCTACTGGCGACCGCCAGTAGATAATATATATATATATTTTTTTTTAATGAAGAATATAAGCATCTACCGGTCATTCTCAAATGCTATTGGCAGTTTTGATTTTAATAACTGGTTTTTAGATGACGATATTATTTTAATATAAGTTATATGCACTTGCACTTTATCACCATGTCATGCACTTAATTTTGCCCGTTTAAGCAATCATTTAACATTTCAGGTTTACCTTAACAATATACCATTGCGGCTGTATTTGGATTGTTGAAGTATGTTTTCTAGTTTCATGCTTAAAGAAAAGGGCGGGCTTTCTTTTCACCAGTTTTTTCACAATTGTAGTCACTATTTATTGCTCATTGGCCCATAGAACGTCATGTGATCAAGACAGTGTTTCACTGTCGAAACGCGTAATGCTGGGCACTTGCCACAATGTATGAAAGCTGATAACCTTGCAATAAACGCACTTTAAGCAACCAAAGCACGCTGTGGTCCGTACCTGATTCTTGCCGTGACGGTGGCAATACAGGAGCGTGGATTTCTTCATCTATTTTGGCGAAGTTCGGCTGTCTTCGCCTATACGGACCCTCCCTTCAAACAGTGGCTGGCCGGGACGCAGCCGATATCGCGGACGCGATTCAGTGCACAACCCAGAAGGAGTATTAGCCGCGCCGGCCCACGTTGTCTGAATCCTAGGAGAAGAGAGGCACTAGGCGGCCCCACGGAGTTGTCAGCAGCTTTCAGGAGTCGGAGGACGCTGAGGAGCTGGTCGGGCTCTGGAGGGGTAAGCCGGGTCAGCTCTACCTACATATATATTAAAGAGACAGTTGCGGGTCAAAGGGATTGTGCTGGAAGAGTGACGCGCCTGTGAAGTCTATTCCACACAGCAGGCACGCAGAGTGCAGACTGTATAATTGCAATCCAGCATAACATGTCAACTTCAGCAGACGCACTACGGGCTCGAGAGGCCGTGGCAGATGCATTATTTTTAAATCTACCGGAAATAAATGATGTGCAAACCGGGCAAAGTACTAAGGCAAGTATCAATAATGATATAAAAACCTTGTTGAAGAGCCTGGAAAAACTGCTCCGGACGGAGCTTACTAAATGGTGGGAAGAGAAAAGTTTAAAGAAATACAAGGAAGTTGGAAGGGTGCCTCGGGGGCTCAGAGTACTCATTGCTCCATCATTTGAGAAGCCAAACCCGCTCATGTTGAAAGAGTGGGCAACAAACAATTTAGAAGCCTCCATGAATATGGTATCTATCTTAATTAAATATGCTGAAATTGACAGATTGGAAATTGTTAAGGAAATTGAGAAAATAAATGCGCTATTGGATGCTCATGAACAGAAGGAGCTTGTTAAAAAAGGTCGTGATGATATTGACATCAGATTGAAGAAACACAAGGAAACAATTAAGGCCCGTAAAATATGGAAGTTTGCTCGTGATAAAAAGGATTACGAGACTGGCAGAGTATTTACTTTCTCCATGAAATTCGACACTGCTAAGAGACAGGCCTTAGTCTCTAAAACACCTGACAGTTTGTACATTAGTCCAAACGGGCAATGAATCATCTAATACGGAGGCTAGCTCTGGAAGTAGTAATTATGAGTCTGACGACAGCAACACCAACAACCAATTAACAAAATTACCCACCGATTATACACCTTCAGAGGAACTGGGTTTTCTAATAGAGGACCGCCGTCAAACACTTCGTTCTCACAACCCTACGAAGAAAAACGGCGACAGCGCAATAACCGCAGAAAACAAAGGCGGAAAATCCGGAGGCAGAGGCAGAGGGGGCAGAGGCAAGAAGTGGCCCCAACAGTGAATGAGATCAAACAATCGGACAAAACAGTGATAAATCTATCTGATGTTGAACTATCGGTCGCTGAACTCCAACTGCTCTCTTTGGGTTTATCATTTTGTCCTGTAAATAGCTTCAAATATGCACAGTCACGTGTTGACGTATTTAAATTCATTCAAAAACTCAAACTTTTAAAGCATTTCAAGTTGAATAAAATCAATGAAACTACCAATATAAACAGACCTGCAGTTACATCAGGCAGCAACTTGCAGGTAGCAGATATCCATCTACTGAGATCTATGCATGCTTTAGCTCAAGATGATGATAACATTGCTAGCTCAACTCAAGATGACCTTTCTGAACTGGGAGTGCAGGGCAATCAAACGAGCTTAACTCCCTTTCGGCTGCCGTCTACGTTCATACCATTGATGCCCAAAGATACAATAGATATCTTTAGTGATTTTGTCGTGGAAGATCTTAAACAATTGAATCAAACTGTGTTGCACAAGGAAAAACAAAGAAAGTTTAAAGAAAAACAATATTCTACACTTATGCGCAAACTACAAAGCAATGGTAATATTATCATAAATAAGTCGGACAAAGGGGAAACATTGTGCTCTGGCCCCGTGAGTTGTATATGCAAGAAGCAGAAAGGCATCTAAGTGACAATGCTTGTTATAGAAAAGCCACTTTTAATGACCTCAAACACATCAAGGATTCCACATTTAAAGAACTATCACAATGGAAGAGAATGGGACTCTTAAGCAACAAGCATTTGCAATGCAATCGGTCTCTGCTTTGGCACTTTCCATGTATTTAGCCATGCAGCACATTAGCCTGGGTGCTGAAACATCTACTGTTCTTTAATATGGAGGGAAAATAAGCACCAAACTGCGGGATTTGCATGGAGTTCCAAAACTTTCTCCACCCCCTGCTCGTACACGGACTTGGTTGAGCCTTACACAGAGCATCACACAAACAAGCAACACAGTAACCCAACTCCCAGCCCGAGTACACACACAGCCAGTAGCACTTCCCTTACCACTCCTCCGCAACTAAACGCCTACACCAACGTAAAGAAAACACAATAAGCCACCTGATACATCGCTCAGGCCTTTTCCTACCAATTAAATGGCACACTTAGGAGGACCCACAAAGCTCCCACTTGCTTCTCTCTTCTTGTTCCTCAAGCTCACCCAGGACCAACATCCCTGTCCCTGTAGTGCCCTTTCTTTTCACATAAGGAAACTTTCAACTAGCAGAGTTTCCTCTGCTTGTCACAATGAAGTTTCGAGTTTATTTTTTAATTGATACATACCCAGAGGTCTACAATCAGCATATTAAAAAGATTGGTAATCAAAATACATAAAATGTTCCTTATCATTCATAAGTCCACATAATATTACATCCATTCAATAAACAGGTGAAAAACATTTTTTAAATGTGCACACTACAAAACACACAAATTTATTTGGTGGGTTTTGCAGCAAGTCCATCAAATCCTGAGGAGAGTCCAACGTAAATCTTTATATTAAAGGAAGCAAATATGTATTTCTAGCCTCTTTCAGTGCTGGGCAGTGGACACTATTAATAGACATTAATAGAAGTTATGCACAATAAACATTCACAAATAGGTCTATGGTTTGTGTTCAAACTCTGCAATAGCCTATCACCACACAGCTCCCCCATTCATCCTCCAATTAAAGAAAGTTGGAGATAAAGTCTTGTATATTGCTCTGATTTGCCATAAAGACATCTGTTTTTTACACTACATAC
This sequence comes from Calotriton arnoldi, assembly GCA_963921515.1. Taxonomy (NCBI): domain Eukaryota; kingdom Metazoa; phylum Chordata; class Amphibia; order Caudata; family Salamandridae; genus Calotriton; species Calotriton arnoldi. Next base: position 371,396 of record CAWUFW010012116.1, read on the forward strand.
TAAACCCATCTGCTAAATCACCCATTACTGTACTGTCGGCTGAGCACTCCTCATTCTCTGAAGTTTGCTACACTGCAAGTACTGGGAAACGGAACTATTTTCCAAGGCAAAATATGGCATTTTTAAATTTTTTTAGAATCACGATGATCGAATACATTATGGTGCCGAGAAGGTCTATATCCACCAGCAATAAAAGAAAATAAATGAAGTACCCAAAAGCTAACCAAACGGTCAGCACAGTGCGTTTTCAAGTTATCATTATTTGCATTCGACGTTTTCGTCTGCATGTTTTTGCATTTCTCCATAAACCATTATTTGGAGTCTGTCACTCTGTGTCCTAGTTCAACCTTCAAACAGAAGAGAGGTTTGGGGCAGCAAAATGGTATGGGTGGCTGCCAGAGAGGAATAGGTGGACAGCATAGAGAGATGGGTAGAGTTGAAGAGAGGTTTGGGGCAGTAGAGTGGAATGGGTGGATGCCAGAGAGGAACTGGTGGATGTTTTAAAGATATGGGTGGAAAGTAGAGAGGTTTGAAGACAGCAGAGAGGAAAGGATGGACAGTAGAGAGAGGTGAATGGACTATAGGGTAGGATAGGTGGACAGTAGGAATGGATGAGCTGACTGTACTGGGGGTAGGTGGACAACAGAGAAGAATAGGTGGCCAGTATAGAGAGATGGGTAGATAGAAGTGAAATCTGCAGAAAGCAAAGAGGGATGCGTGGACAGTAGGGAGAGGTAGATGGACTTTAACAATGGGTGGGCTAGCTGTACAGAGGGACGGGTGGAAAATAGGAATAGAGAGGTGGGTTTTCCGAGCGGAGGTTGGGGAAACGTAGAGTGTGATGGGTTGACAGTGCAGGTAGGTGAACAGTAGAGGATGTTTGGGGGGAGGAGTAGAGTTGATGTGGCTTTCGAGATTAAAGGTGAGATAAACCGCTAGTCATGGATCGAGGGAATGACATCCGGGACCATAGGGAGATAAGCAAAGAGAGTGGGCCAGAGGCAGGCTAGGGGCAAGAGACAGCAGCAATTACTATGTAAAGAAGAGTGAGGAAGGCCACTGAAAGGAGGGTTGAGAACAAACCCCCTACCCTCCCTCCCCTAACCCCGGTCGCCAATAACCCTAGAAGAAAGGCAAAGAACTGTAGCTCAGGTGAAAAGGTAGATTGTGAGCAGCACGCAAGAACAGAAAATACTGTTGAAGAGACAAATAAGCGGCAGAGGGTGAGATAACTGCAGGGTATAAGGAGGAATGACAAAAAAAAGATAAAGGGCTTCCCGGCGAACATAACAGCAGCATGGAAAAGAGAAACCAAGGAGGGGGAATGAGAAACAAAAACAGGAAATTGAAGACAAAAACAGTCAGAAAACTCCTGGGTGAGGAAAGAGATGAAAACAATAATAGGAGCGATAAATAATAGGGAGAGTCATTAGGGCAGAGAGATATAAACAGAAGGGAAAGAGAAAAGTGTGGGGGGAAGCAGATGGAGGAAGAGTGACAGATATGTTGAACGTTAAAGGGTACCAGCAGAGGAGACAGAGAGCAGATGACGGGAGCCAAAGGAAGAGCAACAGCAGGACAGGGGGCGAATTAACAGAGAGGATGGGTCAAGAAGCAGCAAAGGGAGGGTGCAAGAAACAGCAGAGCTAGGCGGCGCGGATGGATGGGAGGGAAACTACAGTAACAGGAAAGATATAGGAACAGCAGGGGAGACGAGGTCACGGAATTTTCAGAGGATAGGGAAACAGCAGACGGAGAGTTGGGAGGAAAAAGAAGAGAGAAGGTGAGCGAAGATGTGGCGTAATGGCAGAGCTGCTGCTTTTGGCACTGGGAAACCACCAGATTCGAGTCTTGGCGTCGTTGGCTGAACATCCTGTGATTCTGGGCAAATCACTTAATCTCCCCGTGCCTACCAAAAATGAACGTGTCCTTGTGTAATGTAACTGGTGCTCATGTAAAGTGCTCCAATACCTTTGGATTGACTTTGCGCTATATAAAAACGGCAAAAAAGAAAATACGGGGGCGGACTAGAGGGAAAGACAGAGAAACAGCAGTGGGGGGAGCAAAGGAGAGGCAAATGGGGAGGGGCAGAAACAGCTGGGGGAGAGCAACGGAAAGGACAGAGAGAAAAATAAGAGAGTGACTGATGCAGTGAGGTAATAGCGGAGGAGAGCAACAGTATAGGACGAGATAAACCAGCAGTGAATGAGACGCAATGTGAGAGGGAGAAGCTGCAGGTGAAGAGAAGCGCAGGAGTGGTAGGGAAGAGAAAGCAAGAGCCGGAGCTAAAGGCAGAACAGTGGGGGAAGAAACGCAAGCGAAAAGTTAAAAAAAGGCAAGGATAGGGTGAAAGGGGTGACAAAGGCATAATGAGAACATCAGGGAAGGAAAGGAGGGATGGATAAATGCTACGGAAAGGAGAGAGATCAAGAGGACATAGTAACAACGCAAGTCGGTGAGCACCAAAGAGATAGAGAGCGGAAGCACGGCGAGCGAACCAAATATGGGTGTAAGTGAAAAAACAACAATAATATGAGAAACGGTAGGCGGAGAGAAGCGAAACCGCAAGAGGAGAACCAATAACACGCACAAGGGGAAAGTAAAAGAAATAGCAGGGGAAATGTCATCTTTTAGGAGTAATGCACATGAGAAAGTAAGTAAAACAACAGGGAAGAAGAGGAACAGCATGTTCAACAGAAACATGGGGAGAGGAAAAGAATGCAAGAAACCACAGGCGGTAAGATCACCTTCAAAGAGTAAGACAAATGAGAGAATAAGCAAAGCATCTGGATGAGGAAGAGAAACAACAGTAGGAGAAGAAGGAGAAGAACAGGGGGTAGGGCGCACAATCACCTTTGAATAAAGCAAATGAGAGAATAAGCAAACCATGTGGCTGAGGAAGAGAAACAGAAGGGCTTAGAGAAACATGGGGTAGAAGATCCCTTTAAAGAGTAAGGCAAATAAAAGAGTAAATGACACATCGGGACGAGTAAGAGAAACAGCAGGGGTAAGATCATCTTTGAGAAATACTAAGCCAAACATCGGTGTTGGGAGGAGAAATGGCAGTGTGAGTAAGAGAAACACTGGGAAAGTGATAGAGTTCGAGAAACAGTAGTAAGTAAGATCACCTTTGAGTAAGGCAAATGAAAGACTAAGGAAAACATCTGGGTAGGGAGGAGAAACTGCAATGTGAGCAAGAGAACCCTTGGGAGAGTGATAGTACAATAAAATGGTTGGGGGGGTAATATTCTCTTCTAGAAGTAATTCAAACGAGAGAATAAGGAAACATCTGGATGAACAAGAGAAACAGCAGCGGGAGAGTAACAAAAACAGGGGAGTTGAGAGAAACACAGGGAGGAGAGAGTGTGTGAGAAACAGCAGGGAGCAGGAGCCAGTTCAAGGAGTAAGGCATATGAGAGAATAAGCAAAGCATTGAGGAGCGGAACAGAAACCACAGTGAGAGAGTAAGAGAAACAGCAGGGTTACAAGAAGACTAACATGAGATTGAGTAAGAGAAACAGCCAAAAGCCCTGACTTATTGAAGGTAAGATGTTGCTTCTTGTATCATATATCTGGATGCAATGACCGAAACAGCCAGATAGAAGTCAGGCGGCACACTATGCTAAGCACACATTTTTGGCTTAAGTGTTTTTAAGCCACGCCCTTAATTACATTGGCCACGCCCCTTTGAGAGACCTCCAGTTTTTTCACCCCACTTAAAGCCCTGGGTGTGTGTGTGTGTGCGTGTGTGTATGTGTGTTTTGTAAAAGAGTTAAAGGCTACGAAAATTCATGCCTTTACATGTTACATGTAGATAGATGTATGTGTGTAGTGTGCACTGGGCCCACTGTACTCCTTAAGCAGGGCTGGGACTTGTGAGCTGCGGGGTACCACAGGGTTTCTGCACTAAAAACATCAACCCATAAGTATACATCCACTCCCCGAGGAGTGCGTGCATCTCTCTGCAGGAAGCGCCTCAAAACTCAGAAAGCATTTTATGAAGCGTCACACGCACCTGTGATCAGCAGATGAGACGCAGAGCTCTGCAACCAGTGCATTGCCCACCTGAGCCGGTTTACCAGTAGTACACCCTATGCAGGGTCGGTCTTGGACAGAAAATCGGCCTGGACACTTAATTAACAAGACCAGCCCCTGCCATCTGAAGACCCCAAGGAATCCGGTTTTTGAGTGCAGGAATCGGGAGATTACCCTTGAAAATGTAGTATCCCACAGGAATCAGGATTGTTGGCATGCATGCTTATTGTGTGTGGAACTGGCAGGTACTTGCTTACAATACGTTTCTCATTTCTATAACGTGTAAGTACTTGCCTATTTTCGCTACAACATCGCCATCAACGTTAGTAGTGGTGAAACTATGTAGCTCGCACAACTCATAATAATAACACGTTGGCGGAAAGCTATTGAATGGTAGGAAAGTGTAGGGGCCTTGGATTGGTTACGAAAACTCTTACGTGGATTGGCTGGGGAGCTTTGCTTGTTGTTTATTAGCTGTGGGCTGCCCGAGACTGTATTGTTCCTTAGGATTGGCTGAAAAAACGCGAGCAATCGCTACCGGTCATATCTGCGACGTCATTTTCTGGGATCCCCGGCCTTCCCTTCTACCAATTGTTACAGAGTGCTGCGGTGCCCACTTTGGGCTTAGCCCCCGCCTCCTATGTCGTAGTACCAGAGTACTCCTTAGTGTCCAATTACGTGGTCTTTGTGGCCGTACAGTGTTGGCTCCTGCAGCTCCCCTCCTCGGGGCGTCTGTCGCTGTTACAAGCGAGGTGAGTGTGGTGCGACTGTCACAATTTAAGTAAGCTGTCAAGTGCTCGGTGGGAGAGTGCTCACCGCGCTCTGTGCTTCCCCTGGTAGGTTAGCTGGACTGCTGCTGTCCCCCCGCTCTGCACGTATCCGTAGCCGGACTAGCAAGGGAGGTCAAATTCCTAACTTGTGCTGTCTCTGCCTCCCGCTCTGAATTGTGAATACGCCACTGTTTTGTTACGCATGCGTACGATGTAAGGCATCGCGCGCATGCCAGACAAAAGAGTGCGAATTGACCCACCAATCACACGCCAAACAAGCATTTCTTAATGCAATAGGACGCGTTTTTACGCGAAACCTATTGCATTGGAAATGAGAGGGTGGGGGTCCAGAAAGGCACGAATGGGAGTGGGGGGTGCTGAAGGGGGGGGGGCGAAAAGTCACGGACTGCGAGAGGGGGGGGACACAGGGGCAAAAATAGTTTTGGAGTAAAGGGGCCAATAGCCAGGGAAGGATATAAATGACAACATGGCCATCAGGAGGAGGGACTAACAACCTGAAAACGAATCAAAATGCAGCATTTAAGATTGAAGCCAATGAAAAACATAGACGGAAAGTGGGCGGAGCTTCCCCCCACAATACTGTATACAGCATCTCTCGACGAGACAGCGCATGCGCTGCCTAGCCGAGACCTAAAAATGAATTTTGTTTTTTTAAAAATGATTACCCTACCACCCCAGTGTTGTACTTCATCCCGAAGGTACATAAAAACACAATACCTGTACCTGGCAGGCCTATTATATCTGCTGAAAAAGGATTACTCAAACCAATGTCCAAATATGTGGACTATTTTTTACATGAGTTCGTGGAAAATTTACCATCGTATATTCGAGATACAGGCCATTTTCTGTCGAAAATCCAAGGGGTTGAGTGGAAACATGATTATGTTCTTATTGTTATGGACATATGCTCATTGTATACCAGCATCCATCACATTGATGGGTTAGCAGCGGTTAAACATTTTTTATCTAAACGTAATATTGAATGTTACCGTCATAATGAAATGCTTTTGAGTATGATTAATATGTGCCTCACCAACAACTATTTTATTTTCAACAAAGAGGTTCACCAACAGTTACGTGGAGTGGCGATGGGGGCGGGCTTTTCTCCCAGCTATGCCTGTCTTCATGTTGGCTGGTGGGAGGAGCACGTCCTCAGAACCACCCACAGGGAGCTGTATGATGCGCATGTTAAACAGTGGTGGCGCTTCATAGATGATGTGTGCATTATCTGGATCTATTGAATCTGCTTTTAATTTTGTTAATGACATCAACAAGAATGATTTAAATTTGAATTTCTCAGCCCAGGTTAGCAATGAGAGAGTACAATTTCTGGATGTCGAGGTATATATTAAGCATGATACCATACATACCAAACTACACAGAAAAAGTACTGCAGGAAATGCAGTACTGCATGCCAGCAGTTCCCACCCTAACCACCTCATTAAAAGTATCCCCTATGGGGAATTTTTAAGAATAAGGCGAATTTGTAACTCAGATCAGGACCTCAAATTCTGTTAAAATGAGGCATTCCAGAGATTTAAGGCTCGAGGGTACAAGGATAGGGATCTCAATTCGGCCATGACTAAAGCAAATGGCCATATCAGAGATGAATGTTTACACAGTGCTAAAACTGACACCACGTTCATGAGTAGCAATAGTATTACTGACCAATCGGGACCTAAGGATACAGTGAGACTTATTACAACCTATAGTCGCCAGGAGAAGCAATTCAGGAAAATTATTTACAAAAACTGGCCCATTGTAAAAACAGACTTAACAATTATTAACAATGTCACAATTGCTGCCTGAGTTACCTGCGTTAACTTTTAGACGTGCACCCTCCATGAGGGATGCACTGGTGAAAACTAGTCCAGAGGTCACTGTTTCATCCAATTGGTTGTCCAAAAGAACAGGTTTTTATAAGTGCAGCTCATGTCGAGCATATAAATTTGGGAAGAATACCTGTGAGTTCTCTACAACATTTGAACTTAAACCTAAGAGAATCAAAAGTTTGTCAACTTGTCGTACGGATTTTGCAGTCTACGTCTTAGAATGTTCATGCAGATTAAAATACGTAGGCAGTACTAAACTACAAGTTTTTAACCGAATATTGCAACACTTGCGGGCTATAGTAAACTCTGACCCAAGTTATCCGGTGGCTCGACATTTTAAACATGTGCATAATAACGATCTTAAAAACCTGAGTTACTTTGGATTGATTCTGTGCCCAGGTCACTCAGAGGTGGTAATAGAGAGAAAAAACTTAGACAGTTGGAGTCCCATTATATTTTAATACTCGACACCAAGATGCCTAACGGTCTAAACAAAGGGAGGACCTACATAACTTTTTATAACTAATTGGGCAAGATTCTACTGTACTGTGTTAGATTGTCAGTTTTGGCCTAAGGTTAAGATGTCTCCTTTAGAGGTGGTCCATTGTTATTCTTTGGTTTTAGCTATGTTTTAGCCTGGTTCTACTTGGGTTTTACCTGGTTTTACCTCTGGTTTTACTCGGTTATTACGTGACTTTGCCTGGAGTTCTAATGGTCACTTTGTAGATTTTACCTTTAATTCTTTTAGCTATAATGATTTTAGCTATGTATCCTTTATCTCTATTTGGCTGTACTGTATGATGTTAAAGTAATGCACTAGCACTTTATATCTACATCTATGCATACTGGTACCCTAGGCTGAACGTGCCCACAAGAATGTAATACACTGATTAATGTTTACAGGACTGAGCTCATGTTGGACATCTATATTTGTTTACAATACACTTGCACTTTATTTTTATGAAGAATATAAGCATCTACCGGTCATTCTCAAATGCTATTGGCAGTTATGATTTTAATAACTGGTTTTTAGATGACGATATTATTTTAATATAAGTTATATGCACTTGCACTTTATCACCATGTCATGCACTTAATTTTGCCCGTTTAAGCAATCATTTAACATTTCAGGTTTACCTTAACAATATACCATTGCGGCTGTATTTGGATTGTTGAAGTATGTTTTCTAGTTTCATGCTTAAAGAAAAGGGCGGGCTTTCTTTCACCAGTTTTTTCACAATTGTAGTCACTATTTATTGCTCATTGGCCCATAGAACGTCATGTGATCAAGACAGTGTTTCACTGTCGAAACGCGTAATGCTGGGCACTTGCCACAATGTATGAAAGCTGATAACCTTGCAATAAACGCATTTTAAGCAACCAAAGCACGCTGTGGTCCGTACCTGATTCTTGCCGTGACGGTGGCAATACAGGAGCGTGGATTTCTTCATATATATAAAATAAACATCTTTTGCACAGAAACGTGGTCTGTGCCTGCTTTCCGTTTCCAGGACTGGTGAAAGCATTGAAGCAGTGCGAGAGGATATATATATATATATATATATATATATATATATATATATATATATATATATATATATATATATATATATATATATATTGGCTGGACGCAAGCTTTGAAAAATGTTACAGCCACCATTTCATGAAGCGAACTGGTTTGGGGGATTGTTTAAAGGCTAAAAAAAATACAAGGGGTCAGAGTAGGAGTACCTTGACCTTATGGGTGTATTGTAGGGGTGTTATGGAGATCTATTTTGCGTTTTAGAATAGTGATATTTTTTTTGTATGTTGGTGGGGTTGCGACCCCATCGCATCGCTCAGAGAGGTGCCTATGTAATATCGCGGTGGAGTTGCACACCCCACTGAAATGGCTCCCATTTAATGCAGCAGTGACAGTCTGGGGGGATACATCGGATGGGTATCCTGACTCCAATATTGTATTGCATAGTTTTGCAAAGCATTCTTTACAAGTTGTGAAATATGTTTTTTTTGTTGCACATGCAGAGTCACAACCCCTTGGCGGCGGTCAGTGCGGCCCCCCATGTAACATTGCAGTGGAGTTGCGCATCCCACTAAAACATCCGTCATTTCAAGCAGTAGTGCCAGTCCGGGGGGATACATGGGAGTGCTTAAAAGTTTGTAAGGGTTCAGGGTAGGGGTACTCAGACTCCAATATTGTAGTCTAGAGTTTTGGAAAACATCCCTTACGAGTTGAGAAATGTGGTAAATTGTTTTTTTTGGCACACGCACGGAGTCGCAACCCCATCGCAGCGCTCAGTGTTCTTCCCCATGTAACTTCGTGGTGGAGTCGCGAACCTCACCGGAATGAATAAAAAAAATACATTCCAGCACTCATTCATACATTAATGCATACTCTTGCAGTGTGAAACAGACACTCACATGTCCACTCACAGACCCACTTGGAGATGCATACGCTCACTGAGAGACCCACTCCGAGATTCACACACCTGGTTGAAGGAGCACTGAAACAGTCACTCACCCAAAGACTCCCACACACACTCACAGATACACTCACACATCCATGCACCTAAGCACAGACCCACTTAGAGTCTCACGTACCCACTGACAGACCCACTGAAAGACTTATGCACCCACTTACAGATCCACTCAGATACTCATGCACCCAGTCACTCACCCACTCAAAGACATATGCACTCATTCACAGGCTCATTCAGAGACTTACACACTCACTCGCAGACAAAGGCTCATGCACTTACTCACAGACCCACTGTAAAAAAACTAAATCTAAAAAGCACTTTAAACTTTATAAGAAATATATACAAAGTATCACAAAATCTCTAATTAGATTAGAGCTATCTTTTATTAAGTATATACTATTTAAAAATATTAATACAAATTACTCTGAAAACTACCAGTAATAGAGGCATTAAACTTACGCAAAAGCTTTTTAAAAACCTTTGAAATTCAGTTAAAAAACAAAGGTTACAGGGACATTATAGTTTGGAAATAGAATTTGAAAAACCTTAGAAATTCACTGAAAAAACCAAAGGTTACATGGACGTTATAGTTAGGAAATAGCATTAAAAAAACTTAGAAATTCACTGAAAAAACTATAAGGTTTCAGGGACGTTATAGTCGGACTCAGATTTCACTTGCACAAAACCAGTGAAATTAAGTTAGCTGAGCAAACTATAATTTACGCCCCCACAATGCACTGCTTATGACCTCACATATTACATCACTCATGACATGGTATGTGACAGCACTGATGACATCAGTGATGACATCTTAAATGACATCATTCACAGAACCACTCACACACCCACTCACACCCTCATGAACCTCTTGCACATCCACTCACACACCCACACAACCACTTACATACCTATTCAAACACCCATACAACTGCTCACCCACTCACTCGTCCATAGAGCTACTCACACACCCACTCACTCACTCATAGTCACTCACACAACCATTCACACACCCATACAGCCACTCACACAACCATTCACACACCCATGCAGCAACTCATACAACTAGTAACTCACCCACACAGCCACTCAGGCAGCCATACACTCACCCACACAGCTACTCACACAGAGACTTATTCACCTATACAACTACTCACACACCCATACAGCCTCTCAGCACCGCCGATCACTCAGCCATACAATCACTCACTCACACTGTCGTGTAGTTCCTACTAATCTGTAGGATCTGCCCATTGTTTGGACAACATAAACTAGGGGCCTGGTGCCAAGACGAATTCCGTACACCCCACAGGATATGTTGGCCTATAGACCAGCTAGCTCACAGTACCACCGTAAGCCCCCCTAACCTATCAGGGATCTAATGGTTTCTGGCAACCACTGAACATGACAACCCTGTCCCCTCAGGGATTGTGGAAACAGTACAGAAGCTTTTGCTCAATCACTTGTGCTCACTTATTCTCATAGAAGTACACAGAGAATACGTTTTCAATAAATTTATTGAACCAACATTATTCTTGCATAAAATACATGTGCTACAATGATCAATAGACAGAAACAGATAAACGAGATTACAAGCACCAACAGCGTAAATAGTAGAAATAGTTCTACTATGGTGCTGAAACAATTTATATATGCAGGCATATAAAACAAGGCAGTAATCAAGCATACTCCTACAATGTGAACCCTACTCTAAGTGTACCTAGAGTGTGTGTAGGTGCGAAGCCATGAATCCCCTCAAGGGACGATCCAACCCCATTACCTGATGGGAAAGAGTGAAGGACCCCGTTTTGGTCACAAGCTGAACATCCCTCACGCGATGACAGACAGCTGCGTGGTGAATTCTCAGCATGCAAGGACCCTCGTTGTCAGCGGAAGTGCCCCCTCTGCTAATCTATCGGGATGCTCATCTTTTATAATAGAAAGCAGCCTTGTGATGTGCATATAGATTAGTGATGTTACGGATATGTGGATAGCCCTGTCGCTCTATGGAGGAACATAGAGAGGACATTTGTACATAGTTCGAAACGAGACCTTGTACATGATGTTCAGGGACTTGTGATAATGTTGTGCGAAGCTTGATGTTTCAGGGAAACTAATCCAACATTGTCATGCACACAAATATGTGCAAAAGGACACATCTGAAATGGTATTTGTGAGGACAATGTGAGAAATAAGCTGCTTCGCTACATGGGCCTAACCTGGGAATATAACACCCACTCCTCATACTAAGGGTTTATATCTAAAAAGATAGCTATAGAAACCAGCAGACAATTAAAAAAATGTCAAAAAACTACTCTGAAAAGCAAAGTTGGCTTTCCTTTAACATATTTATTTTAAAGTATATCATTTGAGATCCCAAGCACTCAGAAAGCCATGGTGCCTAGAAAAAGAAAGAGCTGTTTAGGTTAATTTTGTTTATTAAAAAAAGTCTGATTGTTCCCACATGGGCTGGGCCATTTGTTTGTGTTCTGAGTGGTAGGCGCAACATTACTGTTGCCCACATATGCACCTCATAGCATGTTCATTTAGCAAAGGTGATTACATCCAGTTCCCACAGCAGCCGCTGAGGGAGGCGTTGTATCTCTTATGCTTTCCACAGAGCCGTTGTTCACATCACTAGTATCTGAAGCATCCCAGGGTGGCTGTAAGAATGCATTCATCATCAGTGGAATATGCCAGGGACAGCAATAAGCATGCGCCTTCAAGGGGTCCAAAAGTACTTCAATGTCAAGTGGCGCAACCAATTCTTATCCGAGACATATATCCAGGACGCATTCGTAGCTGCAAAGCAAACAGCGGAAGACAGGTTGTATGCAGTCGAGCCAGACCGGACTGAACGATAAGAACCAATGCTGATTTAATTCTTGAAGCCGAGGTGTGCCGAAGTAGTGTACCATGCACTCATGGCAACGCACCACTAGTAGTACAGTCTCCATTCCGAGTTACACTGAGACTTCCATTGTGGAGCAGATAAAATAAATCAGGATTCCTGCCACAAGTAGCAGGACAAGTGGGAGCCCTCCAAAAACGCTTCCCAAATGGAATGTATGAAAGATGGTATAAGTCCAAAAATTGTCTGAAAGGTGCTAACCAAACCAGAGCTGATACATTTAAAACAGTGCACTATTCCTTTCGTATCAGACATGTTAAAGATACGATGTACCAGCTCCCCAAAATGCCACAGGAAGTTAGTGTGGAGTAGTGTCTGTATCTCAAACGAGGACCTTGCAACCTGGAGATCAAACGTCTCTTTGGCTAAAGTTAAGGCCACATCTTTTTGCAAGAGCATGGCTTTTAGTTTGCTTAGGGAATCAAATTTTATGTTGAAAACATTTATCGAACGCCATAGCGCTGCATCCTTAACTGTGCGGGTATGTGAAACAGTACTTGTGTACAACAAGTCAGAATGGAATTCACCGTCACCAGATAAGTGATTCCTGGTTCCATTCTGCAGCAACCTTGATCACTCAGCATCAAATAGCTCCCATTCGAGAGCAGTCTGAACACAGGATGTATCACAGCAGGTGGAGAACCCTTTAGAAACCAAGACAAATTCGCTACTGAGGCATTGCATGCCCCATGGAGAGAAATGTCCTTGCAAACTAAGGAGCCGCAGTCGGAGCCACTAAGAAAAACTTCAGTGTCTCCATTCCTGCATTTAAACCTGAACGGTATTTCCCAATACTCGTGCACATATCCTTTTCCTAGCGCTTCATATATGCCTACCTGTTGGTATTGGAGACAATATTGGAATTGGAAAGTTGTGACTGGTAGGGTGATGTAGCCATGGATTATCCAGTCAGTGGATGGTGTCTAAGCCATGGTGAAAGGTAATTGGTCTAATTTTTCAATGTGCAACGTGGTATATTTCGCATCTCTACATGCCATTGTCATCTGTCTTTCTGTTAGATTGTATGCTGAAAACAGATTTGTACTGTTGATGTAATGCCATGGCACGTGGCTGGAAGTAACGTTTGTAACGTCCAGCTCAGTATTACTATTGACCGTAATTGTGACTGTCCATGTTGTAATATAGACATGTCTAGTTGTATTATGTCAATTGTGGAAGACACTATGTTGCCCAGTGAATACATTCTGGATGGAAATGTGGTTATACCCTTGTCAACCACAGCCAAAGTCATTTCTAAATTAACCCTATCAATCTTGCGCAATCACTCAGCAGCTTCCTGTTGAGAAATCTTCCATAGTTCCGTGTATATTCCATACAAAAAGCACTTTTGGCATGGATTCTGGGGGCCTAATAAAAAATCCATGAGACCCGTGTCCTCAGAAAGAAAGGACAAGTGTTGCTTTACCTGAGAAAGTGTTGGGGTTGTTAGCCACTCAAGGCACAACTTCCCAACACTATATGACGTCACCACCCTGAGTGTACTGTTTGTACATGTCGTTGATCAGGTCTAGTGATCCTAAATCCTTTGGTGTTACCCAGGAATCTAGAATGACACCTGTTTGCGTCCACAGGCCATATCAACCAACCCTTCCAATTGGGGTCTGATGATTTGAAAGAACAATTACGTATCAAGGTATCTAGTATATCCTCACTGAAGTGTGTATAGTGCTGCCAATTCTCGAAGCGCGAGAATGCGGGAATATGTGGTGTGTTCAAATCCTTAATTTTTGCTGTACCAGGACATGAAGTTTGTTGGACTGTTTTGTTCAGGAAAATCATTTGATGTGGTATGAGGCATGCTCTGAATAAGGCCTCTGGTGCCTGCACCTGCCAATCTTTTGTCCCTCAGACAGATTTTGTGTCTATGGTGTCTTTCCAAAAGTCAAAATCCTGTATAGACAGTTGGGAAATAAAGGAAGCAGAGTATACCAGCTTGGTGTTTGTTAGCTCCATTGTGGCTGAAGCAGGTACTGAGAAGGGTCCTAGACCTTGATGAAAGTGTGACTACAGGTCGGACCCCCACATTGAACTCATGGGGCACTTTCCGGATAGTGTCTGAGAAAGCGCCACTAGAGGAAATTCTCCTCTACCACATATCACACCTTAGCACGTGTGTCACATATATGGTCTTCTAATAACACGTTTTTAGACCACTCACTTTGCACTACACATAGGTCCTGAAGAAAGCCATACCACTAAGAGAGCATGGCTGAAACATGTTGACCGACTAGGATATTGGAGTTACCATAAGATCTCCTTAAATATCCGACTCTCGTTTTTATTAACTGCCAAGGGCCCACCCATTAAAATAGTCATTTTTTATCCCAGGGACCCTTAGGACAGCTTTTTTAACATTCACTCACTTCCTTTCACTGCACTCTCATGGCACAATACCACCTCTGCTGTATCCAGGCATCGTAGCACACCCAAGGTGCACTCAGTGCCTTGGGTGGGGCCTGATGATGAAGCATGTCACCAACTAGGTTGGTGAGTGAGGGCCTTACTATAAACATAATGTGTTTCCTTTCCAAAACAAACATACGCTAGGAGCACCACTACAGAGTTAGTTCTCTTTGATAAAACATATTTGCCAGGGGAAGTGAACTGGCTCCAGTATCTTTCCTCCCTCTCCTTTTGATTTTTACTAAAGATTGCTTTAAGTCATGGTTTTTCCTCTCAACGACCAAATTTCCCTCAGAATGGTAGGGGAGGAGTCCCGCAAGGCCAAACCCAAACTTCCCATGGCTTCTTTGTGACCCTGAGAGCTAAACACCGGACCCTGGTTGGAATGTAGTGTGCCAATTGTGTATGTGCCGATAAAGACTCGCAAATTCTTTATAACAGTGCGAGCGTCAGCCGAACGCTGGGGCCAAATCCCATGGGAATCTGGAGCATGAATCTACATCCACCAAGATATATTTGTAATCCCCGTCTGAGTGTAAGGGGCTGCTGTGATTCAAATATACACATGCAAGAAGTTTGTCTGAGATCAATAAAGGTGTTTGTGGTGGACGTGATATGGTGGAGCCCTTCATCTTGCTGGCAGATGTCGCATTTGAGGACAAAGTCCTTGGGTTGTTTAGTAATACCTGGCCACCAGTAGCGCTGCCTTAGTAGTGAAACTGTAGCAGTGATCCCTGCATGAGCTGAACCCTGACCCTTGTGTGCAGCTGGTATCAATTCCAATCTTCAATTAGTGTTTGGTATTACTCTATCCCCCACTCCTGGAATCTGAGCATATGGAATGTTTTGTGCATCTAACTTGTAGGAGTACTTGCGTGGAAAGCCTTTCGGCAGGGCTGAGCTGTTGTGCGTGGCATTGACAGCTATCATAGTTGTTCTGTCTATCCTCGTACTGGAGCGAGTTACTGCAGCAATGACAGCAGTACAAACTGTTGCCTGGGCGGCTTCATCCGCCATTGAATTCCCTTCAATGTGAATGCCAACACGTTGATGAATCAATGTATGAATAACATGAGCCCATGGCAGGCCTTCTTTCAGCTTTGCCACTTGTTCCCAAAGCATCTTGTGCTTTACTGTGCAACCTTTGGATTCCTAAATCCATTCTGGCCCCAATAATTTAAATATTCATTATATGACTGGACACAGTAAAATTAATCACACACAATTAGTGTGGGTAGTTCACGAACCTTATTTTGAAGTGCCAGTATTAACGCTTTTAGTTCCGCCAGCTGCGCCGTACAGTCCCCTAGGGACTGTGTGTGTTTTCCCAGGATGGAACTTTCCATCATGCATGCACCCTTTTTACAATTGCGCATGCTGCGGAATATTTGTTCCTAAGGCCGGCTGGGCAGATCCATCGGTATAAATTATGCATTCATATCTATCTAGAGGCATAATTTCATTCGGCAGAGGATATTTTAGTTCGTACTGCAGAAATGCTTGTGTTTGTAATGTAAATTCGAATCTGTAATCTACATCTGTTGCAGTGAGAGAGTTAGCCCATTGAATCCATCCTAGATGTAATGCTTTAGCATTTGGAATGCTTGCTTTTGTAACGGCCTCTAGGGTCTGTACTGGGGTCACAACAATTATGCATTTCCCCTGTGTTAGTGCTCTCTCTCTCTCACTACAGCAGTCTGTACTGCTGTGAGAATTGTTTCAGTTGGTACAAAACGCATTTCAGCGTTCGTGTACAAATGTGATTTGAATGCTATAGGGACTGTATCACATCCATTGATAGTGATATATGTGTACCCAGTTGGTCCAGCAACTACGCGGATCACCAGGTTAGTTGTGTTAACACGTGTGTAAATGTTTGGAAGCTATCATGTCAGCTTGTAGGGAACGTAGGATATCTGTATGTTCCTGTGTCAAATGATGTAATGAAAAATCAGGTCTAATTAAGTTGTAGAAAGGTTTCACCCTTTCTGCCTAATCCAAAATGTATGTCCTGCCAAAATTCCAAAATCCTTAAATGGATTGTAGTCTCTTAAGAGTCGTTGGAGGTTGGAGCAGTGCACATTTTTGTAAAAACTGTGCCGCCAGGATTTTGCCTTAACTTGACAATTCGGACCCCAAAAACAGGGCACTGAGATGGGCAATTTTTTATTTTTTGAAATTACATTTGTATCCCAGGTGGGCGAACCCAAGAATTATGTGGTTCACCCTAGACAAGTCTTCCATTAATTCATTATCCATCAGATAGATGTCATCTACATAGGACAATGCCTCCTCATCAAAATTTTGAAGTAACTCTGATACTCTGGCTGGAAACAGTCCGGGGCTATTCTTATACCCCTTTGGTAATCAACAGAATTGGTGTTTAGAGCCTAGCACTGAGAATGCTGTCAAATATCTGCTCCCAGGCACAATATTTTGGCAGAAAAATCCATTTTGTATTTCTTCCGCGCAATGTTATTCCTTAGTGCAGCACTATGTGCATTTTGTACTGCAAATGTTCTTGTTGATGCGTTCAAATGTCTATAATCTAAGACCAGACAATATGAATTATGGGGTTTCATTACAGGAAACAGGGGATTATTCATAGGCGAGGTGCAATTCTCTATCACACCTGGTACTCAAGTTGATCTAGGATTTCCCTGGCTTGTTTCTTTGCTTCATGCTTTGTTGGGTATTGTCTCTGTGGTTGACGAATTGATTTTAATGGTATTTCGTGATGATGTGACTCATCATCCCACCCAACATCACTGTGGTAAAGTGCAGGAGCTAACGTTAACGCCCACTCCTGCGCATATGAATTTTTTACTGATTCTGGCACGAGGTCAGAGAAAGCAGGTAAATTAACGTCTGTCTATAATGTCATAACCATAGGTCAGGTTCTCCCAAAAGAGACCCTTTACCTGCCTGGGTATGTCCCCCTCCATTTGGAGTGTTATTTTGTATAAACGATGTGGGACACTTACCCTTGTATCAGGTGTTTCCACCATGATATGCTCACTCAGCGCTACTACCCCAAGATAATTCAACAGTGTTGGACTTGGCCCTTTTTGCAGGGTCATCCCTGAACTTTTTGCCTTCCTCCTGTATTGTTCCTGACCTGTTTTTGTTGGTTTTAGGACTCTGGGCACTGTACTACTGCTGATCAGTGCTAAAGTGCATATGCTCCCTGTATAAAGTGTTATGGTAATTGGTTGTCCGCAATTGGTATGTTTGCCTTACTAGTAAAGTCCCTAGAAAAGTGCACTATGTGTGCCAGGGCTGGTAATGCAAATGCTACTAGTGGGCCTGCAGCACTAATTGTGCCACCTACACAAGTAGCCCTAAGAAGAGATCTCAGGCCTGCCACTGCAGTGCCTGCGCGCAGTTTGTTAACTGCCTTGTTGTCCTGGCAAGTGCATCCACTTGCCAGGCCTTACCTTCCCTTTTTATGCACATCAGACACCCCTATAGTAGGTCTAAAGTACCCCCCTTGGCAGGGTGCAATGTATGTGAAAGGTAGGACATGTACTGAGGTGTGTACCATGTCCTAACAGTGAAATACTGCCAAATTTGTTTTTCACTGTAGCAATGCCATCTTGCCCATAGGACAGAATGGGGAATGCTGAGTCCCATGTTTCCAGCATATCTTCCCATAGGCATAAGATGGAGAGATGGAGTTTAGTGTGCCTGAACTCAGAATTTAATAACACATCTTTTTGTGAAGATGGTTTTTGAATTGTGTGTTTAGAAACCACGCTTTTAGAAGTGGCTGGTTTCTTGTATTAAACCATCCTGTGGGCCTCTGCCTGGTTGTGTATTGCCTGTCTGGGTTTGGATGTGACAGGGTCTGGGAAGTGTCCTGACCCCAGGGAGGAGTAGGTGAGACAGCAACAGGCTGGCCTGCTTTTGATGTGGGGGGGAGGAGTAGCCCCCTGGATGTGAAGAGGGCTGTGTTGCTGCTCCCAGAGGATGGCTCCACCTCCTGCTGAGCGTCTGGGCCCCAGACCCTGACTATCAAAGGAAGAGGGTGTGCACTGGCAGGAAGACACCAAGGTCTGGTTTGGACCGGGGTCAGAGCTCCCTGAACACAAAGACTTCAAAGGCATTTAGGGGTATAAATGTAAGAGCTGAAACCCCTGAACTCAAGACTGAAATCCATACTGAAAAAGGATTGAAACTACTTCGTGATCAAGAGGAACCTCTGCCAAAGAAGAACAGCTGAAGAGACTGAAGAGAAGGACTGCCCTTGCTGTGTGTTCTGGGGCTGGCCTGCAGTTTGCTGATTTGACTGAGGAGAGGACAAGTGACTTTGCTGTGTGCTATGTCCCCCTGCTTGAGAGGACTTTGCTGTGTGCTGTGTCCTGAAGTAACTTGTCTCCAAGGGCCCGAGGAGAACTGGTCCCCTGTTGTGGAAACTCAGGAACATAAAAGTTTCCAAGTGTGTCTCAGCGACGCTGTGTGCGTGTGCTTTTTGCATGCCTGAGACTGCCATGTGGTCCGTGGTGCTGTTTATGAGGTGCCCCGTGACCGCATTGCCCCCGCAGCGTGATACATCGTCCATGCTGCTGCATTGCTGTTTGTGGCCCAAGCCTTCATCGTAACTAAGGCTGGTCAATTTTTCAAAACAATTAGGAAAGAGACCTCCACTAGAGTTGCTTCACATATACCAGGCCAAGTGTGTAAGCACAGCTATTTATGGTGCCGGAATTTGGGGATACTGTGATGTTAAAGATATACAGAGGGTGGAGAATGCCTTTCTTAGATTCCTGTTGGCAGTCCCACGATGTACATCGACATATATATGCCATACTGAGCTGGGGCTCTCCTATATTACTGATATAATAAGAGCACAGCCTGCTATGTTATGGCATCGGATCTGGTCTTCCCCAAAAACTACATTCAATCAGAAGGTGATAAAAGATAGCCTGGCATTAGACCACTCACAAAAGATCAGGTGGTTGCAATATATTAAAGAATTCATGAACGATCTGGAACACCCAGAATATTATACCAATCCTTTATTAGTGGGTACTATTTCCAGGAAAGCCTTCAAAAAAAAGTGTATGGAACATCTGGAGGCAAATAGATTTGCCAATGAGGCATTGAGGCCCACTGTTCAAAATAACCAATTGATGAGAGTGGGTTTTGGGATCCAGCCTTATTTGATAAGTACAGTAAGTGGATATGATAGATTTGTCCTTATACGTTTTAGGCTGGATAAGTTCTACCGCTTGGTCAGCTTTCCCATTGTTAATGACTGGTCTAAAGTTTTACAAAACTGTCCCTGCGATGAAGTCTCTATGCAAACCTCAATGCATGTGGTTTTATTTTGTAAATATTATGTAGAACAGAGGAGATGGCTTAACCGATATTGAAAATATGGGGATTGAGGCAATGCCGCCCAGCGTATCTTGCACTGCAATTTTTAGATAATGAATGTTTTATTAAGTATATTGTTCAATTTTTAAAGAGTACAATTAAGTGCAGGAAAAGTTTATAAAGTTAAGAAGCACCTTAATCAAATTATGGAAATTGGCTTTTTAATGTTTTTTAAATGAAATAATAGTGTTTGTTTTTGGTATATGTTTTATTCTCTAAATGTATGAGATTATGATATATAACTTTGTAATACTGTGCTTTTATGGTTTTTATATCTGATGAGTTAAAAGCCGAATAAAGTTATATTTGATTTGATTTGAACTAAGGCTGTGAGTAAAGATCGCCGCCGCCGGCCCGAGCTGCAACTTGCTAAAGGCTTACTTGAAACTAAGGACCGTGTCTCAGCGACGCTGTGTGCGTGTGCTTTTTGCATGCCTAAGACTGCCGTGTGGTCCATGGTGCTGTTTACTAGGTGCCCCGTGACCGCATTGCCCCCGCAGCGTGAAACATCGTCCACGCTGCTGCATTGCTGTTTGTGGCCCGAGCCGTCATCGTAACTGAGGCTGTGAGTAAAGATCACCGCCGCCGGCCCGAGCCGCAACGTGCTAAAGGATTTCTTGAAGCTAAGGAAGCTACAAGGTGAAAGGGATCGTGATCGTTGTTCGTCGAAAGGAATCTGCCCAAGATCATCAACGAAGGAGAAGGCAGCGCCGTAACCCGTCCGGCTACAGCGTCGCCTAGCAACATAGCTGCAACGTGATCGGGATCGCCCAGCAGGACGTCCGACGAGCGGAGAGAGAGAGCGAGGCAGCGCCCCCCCCCAGGTAAGGCTTGGACTCCAGTCGGGAGCCGCAAGCGTGTGTGCCCTGGGGAGGCGTGCAGGAGGAGTACAGGAGTGCTCCGAGCTCTCTCCTGCTGCACCGCGTTAGACGCCCTGAGTCCCCGAGCGGCCCGTACCTGCCCAGCAGTACCAGGGACGCCCCTTTAAGCTTACGACCGTTGTCTCTGTTGTTGGGGCCTAGTGGTGCCCGAGTTGACCGCGCTGATTGGCGAACCGCATTATTCTTGCATTACGAAGTGCCTGATTCTTGCATTACGAACCCCATTATTCTTGCATTACGAACTGCCTGATTCTTGCATTACGAACCGCATTATTCTTGCATTACGAACTGCCTGATTCTTGCATTAAGGACTGTCTTATTACTACATTACGAACTGCATTACGAACTGCATAGCATTGTATTAGGACTGCATTAGAGATCGTGAATTGCTCATTAATACCGCCAGAACCTACAAGTGATTGCTGGCCTAATAACCGGCAAAGCGAAATATTACGAATACGCATATGTTGGATTTCTATCGTTTGGTCTCATCGTATTCCTTTTTATAAAGATACCGCTATTTTTATGAAACCAGTGTGGTGTCCATTTGTGGTGTTATCACTGTGTTACAGGGAGTGTGGTTGCAAATACTTTACACATTGCCTTGGAGATAAACTTGGCTGCTCGTGCCAAGCTACCAGGGGGTGAGCAGGGGTTATCTAAGACACTCTGGTAAGGTTACCAGACGTGCGTGTGTGATTTTAATAACGCTACCTCAGGAATCCTTTTAACGCACAATTGTTTTAAACTTTGTATTGTGGTTACTGACTCTTTTAAAATAACGCTGCTCTCTTCGTACTGAATCGATTGCCGATTTTGCACACTACTTCCTTGCTCCTTCTAAACCTCTTAATTGTATTTTAAAACTGTATTGTGGTTTCTATTCTTTTTTAAAAAGGCTGCTCTTTTAGTTAAAGCATCGCTAGCCTATTTGCACATAACTTTGCCGCACTGCTCTTACCTGAGCCTGCCCCGGTCCTTCACGGCTGTGTGCCGTTTGTGTGGAGGGCGTGGCTGACTCTACCGAGCACATCACTTCCGGTCAGGGAGGCGGAGGAGGAGGAACTTCCCGCCCGCTACCCACAAAAGACCACTGTGCATACGGCCGCGCAAAGACACTCTGGTAAGGTTACCAGACGTGCGCGTGTGATTTTAATAACACTACCACAGGAATCCTTTTAACGCACAATTGTTTTAAACTTTGTATTGTGGTTACTGACTCTTTTAAAATAACGCTGCTCTCTTCGTACTGAATCGATTGCCGATTTTGCACATTACTTCCTTGCTCCTTCTAAACCTCTTAATTGTGTTTTAAAACTGTATTGTGGTTTCTATTCTTTTTTAAAAAGGCTGCTCTTTTAGTTAAAGTATCGCTAGCCTATTTGCACATAACTTTGCCGCACTGCTCTTACCTGAGCCTGCCCCGGTCCTTCACGGCTGTGTGCCGCTTGTGTGGAGGGCGTGGCTGACCCTACCGAGCACATCACATCCGGTCAGGGTGGCGGAGGAGGAACTTCCCGCCCGCTACCCACAAAAGACCAATGTGCATACGGCCGCGCAGCGGCCGCGCGCAGCGGGCGCGCCGCGCCAAAGGCAAGCCCGTCTGCGCCCGTCCGCGCCAGATCGGGCCCAGGGGCCAGTACCCCTGGCCTTTCTGGGGCACAAGGAAGGATCAAATATTCAGCAGATGAGCTACTGAGACTATCACACCCCTTGGATACAAGATGCAAACATAATATAAACATTGACAGTAAGATCCTTAAATATAGCTACTGTAATAAGACCTTGACGCATAAAACACACGTCAAGAACAATGAGGGCAAACTATATTTAGCCCAACTAAACTGTAGATCACTGGCTAAACACAAACATGAAATCCACGACCTATTAAGAGAAAGAACATTGGATGTACTGATTTTGACTGAGACATGGCTTAATGAGAGCTCCACCCCAGATGTTTTAGATGCGATACCAAACGAATATAGGTTAGTAAGGCAGGATCGAGTAGACAGACTAGGGGGTGGAATTGCGATAATTCATAAAGCCACAATAAAGTGTGAGCTTAAACAAGCGAACCTAGAGAACTGTGAGGCACTTTCATTCACAATAGCAGCAGCAGAAGACAACACCATAGCAGGCTTTCTAATATACCGTCCACCGGGGCCAGCAACGCAATTTATAACAAGCCTGGAAGAGAAAGTAGTACACCCAGCCCTCCGGTACAATAATTTTATTGTGCTAGGCGATCTTAACATACACTTTGATAACAAACTGAACAAAGAAGCCCACACACTATGCAAAGATCTACTGACGCTGAACCTAGCGCAGAAAGTTGAGACACAAACTCACCAAGGGGGCCATATTTTAGACCCAATTTTCTCCAACTCCTCAGAGATAGAGGTGGAAATTCCATGGCCTATCCCATGGTCAGACCATTACCTAGTCCCTTTCACTGTACCGTTGCACAGAAGGAAGGTGGAGCGAATTTCTGAGAAAATCACGAGAAGGCAGTGGAATAATTTTAATTCTACTACGTTCAACCAGGCTCTGATGGAAAATAAACCCACATTAACTAAAGATATAAATGTAGCCAACAAGCAACTTGAAACTTGGATTATGGAGGCCCTAGATGAGATAGCACCATGGAGCACGAGGTCTCCTAAAAGACAAAACGCCTCAGCTCCATGGTTCAACGACGAACTGAGGAACGCCAAAAAAAAGTGTAAGAAGTCCGAGAGAGCATGGAGGAAAGAATACTGTAGTAAGGCTAAAGATAACTACAAAAAAGAACTAAAACAATATCACGCACTAATCAGGAAAATAAGATGCAATTTCTATACAGACAAAATTGATAGGGCGAGTAACTCCCCCAAAGAAATGTTCGCTATATTAAAGTCCCTCAAAACATACGAAAACAAAAATGAGGCACTCACCTCAGTAGAGAGCTGTAATAAAGTGGCAGAGTTTTTTGCTGACAAAGTGACAAAAATCTACGAGAGCTTTCCAATAGAAGCACAACAAGGAACAAGCCTGAAACATAAAAATCAGACGAATTTCGCTGGAGTAACGTTAGATGAATTTAAGATCCAGGAGTTAGAAGAACTCATAGCCACAGCAAAAGGGATAAAATCTGGATCCCCGTTAGACCCTGCACGTCCGGACAGAGTAATGGAGGGAACAGAACTGATCATGCCGTATATCTCTGAGCTAATCTCTTGCTCCTTCCAGAATGGCATGGTCCCTACCAAATGGAAACAAGCAATTGTTCGCCCTCTAAAAAAGAAACAGTTAATAGAGATAACTGTATTAGAGAATCTACGTCCTATCTCACTGTTGCCGTTCGTGGCCAAAATCGCAGAGAAAACGGTTAATAAACAATTGGTAGACCATATCAACAAGAATGAGCTGTTCCACCCTTCGCAATCAGGTTTCAGAAAGGACCACTCAACTGAGACAGCACTCCTTATGGCCACTGAAACGCTGAGAAAATTCGCTGATGAAGGGCAGACAGCCACCTTGATCCTGTTGGACCTAAGTGCGGCGTTTGACACCGTTTCACACAAGATACTCCTCCAGAGATTAGAGGCCTGTGGTATCAGGCAAAATGCTCTGTGTTGGCTGACTTCGTTCCTCTCCACACGGAGCTTCCAAGTAACACAACGGCCATATTTGTCCAAGAGTATCCCCTTGCCGCAAGGGGTCCCACAGGGATCGATTCTGAGCCCCACCCTATTTAACTTATATGTGGGACCACTGGCTCAGCTAGTGGAAAAACATGAGGTGTCTATAGTTTCCTATGCCTACGACACGCAGCTAATTGTGATGCTGTCACAAGACAAGGAACAGGCAGCTATTCGGTTTTCAAAATGCCTGGGAGAGGTGGCTGACTGGATGTCGGACCACTGCCTCATGTTGAATGGAAGCAAGACAGAAGTAATGGTGGTAGGCAAGGCGCCGACCATATGGTCTTCAGCATGGTGGCCTGAAACACTGGGCCAACAACCATCACCAAAAACGGAGGTAAAAAACCTCGGGATCTGGTTCGACTCCGAACTGACTTTTGACGGGCAAACCCGGAAGGTGGCCAGCAAATGCTATGGGGCCATGAAAATCCTAAGGAAAGTTCTGGATCTTCTGCCCCCAAACGCCAGGAAAACTATAGTGCATGCGGTGATAACCTCCCAAATTGATTATGGGAATGTACTATATCTTGGAGCTTCTAAGGCAGGAATATCCAGACTACAGACAGTACAGAATGTGGCGGCTCGCCTAGTTCTTAGCCTGCCTAGAAGAGCCAACACAAAGAAAGCCCTGACAGCACTACATTGGCTGCCAGTGGAAAAGAGAGTCGTGTTCAAGGCGATGTGCCTATGTCACCGCATTCTATCGAAGAGAGGCCCAAGGTACCTTCACCCACTACTAATTGAGTACACACCCGGACGATGTCCAAGATCTAGGGGGAAGGCACTGGTAACTGTACCGAGAATTCGCAGAGCGAGAATGGGTGCACGCTCTTTCAGGTACATCGCAGCTAAAACATGGAACACCTTACCACTGGCATTAAGAACCGAACCATGCGAAAGCAGTTTTTGCAAACAACTTAAGACCTGGATGTTCACAAAAACATAATAATAAAGATGATCTGACAGTCTGTACGGGCTACGCAGTGAGATACGCGGATCGCTGTCTTATCCTCCCACAGTGTCTTGCTCAGCGCGGGGACACACCGGTGGTGTAACCATGCGCTCTATAAATGGCTAAAATAAAATAAATAAATAAATAAGCCTGTGTCCCTCCTTACCCTGACTAGAAGCAAGGGTCCCTATTTAGACTAAGGTACATACCTCAGCCAACTAGAGACCCCCAGTTCTAACATTGGTGGTCAGCGGTTGGGGATTTGAATGTGTATTTGCAACTGACTCACAGTGATTGGTGTACATCACTAGTTTTAGCGCAGACCACGACGCAACCACTAATTGTGTTTTTGATTTTTTGGTTCTACTTTTGAGCGACCTTTAAGCCACACATCATGTCTCAAAGGAGTCAAGTAGCCAGTGAGGCTGCAGAATTGGAATTCGACATTGAGGCATTGCTTACCTACAAAGTTGATCAATTGAGGCAATTCTGCAGAGCTTTGGGATGTCCCATGAAAAGTAGCGCCAAGAAGGAGGAGCTGCAAACGGCCTTGAGGGCCTGGTGGGAAGCCAAAGAGGCTCAGGAGACAGGTGATGCTGAGGTGGATGAGGATGACCCAGGGAATGGATTTGGTCCACAGGATTTGCCGGTGGGAGGACCAGCCTCAGGGGCTGGTAGTAACCATTCAGGGAGGAGCTTTTCCCCAGAGGAGCTGGAGGAAAACCAAAGGGTCAGAGAGCATGAGTTGGAGGTTTTAAAACTTAAGGCTCAAGCAGAGGAGAAAAAGCTGCTCATTGAAAGTTAAAAGCGAGCAGAGGAGAGCAAGAACGCTCTCGCCTTGGAAGAGAAGAAGATTCTCTTAGCACATAAGTTAAGAATGAGGGAGCTTGATTTGGAGCTCAAAATGCTCGAGGCCTTGAGTGTATCAGCCAAGCCAAAAGAGATGTGTGTAGCTCAGGAAGTGAGCTCTGCTGGGTTGGAGGTGGAGTCCAGCTCAGATGGTGGCAGCAAAAATGTAGTGTCTAGTGCTGAGAGAAAAGTACATACACCTAGAGATGTGGCGCCTGACTTGAGGGAAGGGGTTAACATACACCAGGGGGTTCAGGTTTATGAGGTAGCTCCAGTGGTGTGCAGTGTCCCTGAAGTAGATTGGGGAACTGACACAGGGGATCATATTCCTAGTAGTGGGAGGGACACCCTACTGACCCTAGATGAGAGGTACAGGGAGAGGGGTTCCCCCATGGTAGAAACCTTCGTGTGTGAGTGTGGAGACCGCCCAGAAGAGTGTAGGTTGAGTGACGGAGACAGTCAGACCCTGTCTTGCCAATCTCAGGAGAGTGGTGTGGGGTACTTGTGTGAGGCACTGGAGGGTGAGGCAAAGGATAGCTTGATTAACAACTGGGGGGCTGTGTGATTCATTTGTTGGAGAGCATATTTTAAGTCCCTGTTTTCCAGAGCTATGCCAACACCCGGTGGGGTGCGAGTTCTCTGATTCCAGGGAGCTTGCGCAGGAGGCAGACCTTTGGGTGGATTCCGGAGGGTCTGAGGAAGCTTTTGGGAGTGACCCAGAAGGGGGTGGTTCAGGTTTTCCCCAACCAAGTGAGGTAGGGGAGGTTTGTGGTAGCCCCGATAGGTCCCAATGTAGTGGGAGTGGTGTAGGGTCCCACATCCTGTCTCAGAGGAGAAGGAGTGGGAGGGGGCTGTGTCCCAAGGTGCCCGATACCCAGCCCCAGGACCTGGTTGGTTCCATAAGGGAACACCAGGAGGGGAGCCTAGTCTGTACCGGGAGGCCACTTCCTGAGGGGGATCCCAAAGTGTCAGGTGAACTGAGAGGGACTGCTGTAGCCAGCATCCCACTAGTTCTGGTGTCTGGTAGCACCGCTCCAGTGGGGAGGGTGCATGGGTCCAGAGAGGAAGGCAGGGTGTGGGAGAGCCCACCCCAGTCTCTTGTCCAGCTGGAGGGTACAGACCCTGGGCTGGCGGGCCAGTGTCAGGATGCCATACCTGACATGGCAGAAGGGGGAGTGGAGAAAAGGTGCCAGGCACATGGGGCTACTGCCCCCCGCTTTCTGACGTCACAGAGGTTACAGAAGCCTGAAAGGCATGAGGCCTGGCTCTCATCACTGACAGCTGTCAGTGGCCACTATGGCTGGTTATCCTGGTGGACAGAGTTGCCCCTGGGAGGGGGGCTGGAGTCACACCTCGATAGTGGACTAGGCCACACCTCTGTGATGGCCATGTGGGTACTGTCTACCAGGGTGGACACATCTGTGAGCAAAGTAAGTTTCGGCGCTGCACAGATGGGGTCCCCAGGTGAGGAGATGGGTCCCCCCTGGGCTAGCTTAGGGGGCCCTGAGAGTATGGACAGAGGGATCCAACTGGGTTCAGATTGGCGTAGAACTGGAATATGCCCCTGCAGTTGCGGGCCAGGGTCCGTGTTCTATCGCCCAAAGCAGGGAAGCCCATCAAGGTAGTGATTGGTCTACCCTGTGTTTTGGCTGGAAGGGGGTTGTGTTGGACGTCGCCCTTTTTGCAGGGTCATCCCTGAACTTTTTGTCTTCCTCCTGTATTGTTTCTGACCTGTTTTTGTTGGTTTTAGGACTCTGGGCACTGTACTACTGCTGATCAGTGCTAAAGTGCAAGTGCTCCCTGTGTAAAGTATAATGGTAATTGGTTGTCCATAATTGGTATGTTTGCCTTACTAGTAAAGTCCCTAGAAAAGTGAACTATGTGTGCCAGGGCTGGTAATGCAAATGCTACTAGTGGGCCTGCAGCACTAATTGTGCCACCCACACAAGTAGCAATAAGAAGAGAAGACTAGAGCTAGGGTTTTTGGCGTAGTCAGGAAGTGTGGCGCTCAGACTAGTATGCGTGGTGTAAATGTGAACTAGAGTAGGTACGGTGCTGCCAGGTCGGGGATTTACCCAATAACCCCGGAGGTGTGTGAGTCACAGGACCCACACTGGGAAAATAAGCACAGTCCCGGGCACACGTAGTAAGGGTATAACGATAGTATGACCGTATTGTTCGAATAACAGTTGTAGGGGTCGACACCTATTAGAGTTGAAAAGTTATTTAATGAAAAACAACTGAATTAACAATAAACAACCAGCCGACACGTGTTTCGTCACTCAGAGTAATCCGGTGACTCTTCAGGGCTGTGTAGCAAGAATGAGGATAGAAAAAGCAGAACCCGTAAGGCCGGTGATAATTCCAACCCGGCTCGGGGGTGTACGCTAAGCACTACTAAAAGGAGGAGACGGTGCTCCACGTAGAGACCGGGCACGGGGTGCGTGCCACGGGATTAGTCGTGAAGCCTGTGGGCGGTGAGGGCAGTGGTGCCAAGGAGAAGTAATCAGCGGAATGTAGCAGGCGGGAGTACTGGGACGAAGGTAGAAGTATCAGAACAATCCAAGTAATCAGGACCAGAAACTGCGGGAGGACAGGGTAAAAAGCCAGGTAGCGGCGGAAGTAATGGAGCCAGGAGAAGATTAACGGCGCTCCATGAGTATGAAGCGTGCCAAGAGGCGGATAAGCCTGTAGGGTAGCTCCGACGAAACCGGAAGCATCCCTCGGCACAAGCTGCTTCCGGTTTCGTCGGAGCTACCCTACAGGCTTATCCGCCTCTTGGCACGCTTCATACTCATGGAGCGCCGTTAATCTTCTCCTGGCTCCATTACTTCCGCCGCTACCTGGCTTTTACCCTGTCCTCCCGCAGTTTCTGGTCCTGATTACTTGGATTGTTCTGATACTTCTACCTTCGTCCCAGTACTCCCGCCTGCTACATTCCGCTGATTACTTCTCCTTGGCACCACTGCCCTCACCGCCCACAGGCTTCACGACTAATCCCGTGGCACGCACCCCGTGCCCGGTCTCTACGTGGAGCACCGTCTCCTCCTTTTAGCAGTGCTTAGCGTACACCCCGAGCCGGGTTGGAATTATCACCGGCCTTACGGGTTCTGCTTTTCTATCCTCATTCTTGCTACACAGCCCTGAAGAGTCACCGGATTACTCTGAGTGACAAAACACGTGTCGGCTGGTTGTTTATTGTTAATTCAGTTGTTTTTCATTAAATAACTTTTCAACTCTAATAGGTGTCGACCCCTACAACTGTTATTCGAACAATACGGTCATACTATCGTTATACCCTTACTACGTGTGCCCGGGACTGTGCTTATTAGCAATAAGAAGAGATCTCAGGCCTGCCACTGCAGTGCCTGCGCGCAGTTTGTTAACTGCCTTGTTGTCCTGGCAAGTGCACCCACTTGCCAGGCCTTACCTTCCCTTTTTATGCACATCAGACACCCCTATAGTAGGCCCAAGATACCCCCCTGGGCAGGGTGCAGTGTATGTGAAAGGTAGGACATATACTGAGGTGTGTACCATGTCCTGACAGTGAAATACTGCCAAATTCGTTTTTTCACTGTTGCAAGGCCATCTTGCCCATAGGACAGAATGGGGAATGCTGAGTCCCATGTTTCCAGCATATCTTCCCATAGGCATAAGATGGAGAGATGGAGTTTAGTGTGCCTGAACTCAGAATTTAATAACACACTCTTTGTGAAGATGGTTTTTGAATTGTGTGTTTAGAAACCATGCTTTTAGAAGTGGTCGGTTTCTTGTCTTAAACCATCCTGTGTGCCTCTGCCTGGTTGTGTATTGCCTGTCTGGGTTTGGATGTGACAGGGTCTGGGAAGTGTCCTGACCCCAGGGAGGAGTAGGTGAGACAGCAACAGGCTGGCCTGCTTTTGATGTGGGGGGGAGGAGTAGCCCCCTGGATGTGAAGAGGGCTGTGTTGCTGCCCCCAGAGGATGGCTCCACCTCCTGCTGAGCGTCTGGGCCCCAGACCCTATCTATCAAAGGAAGAGGGTGTGCACTGGCAGGAAGACACCCAGGTCTGGTTTGGACCGGGGTCAAAGCCCCCTGAACACAAAGACTTCAAAGGCATTTAGGGGTATGAATGTAAGAGCTGAAACCCCTGAACTCAAGACTGAAATCCATACTGAAAAAGGATTGAAACTACTTCGTGATCAAGAGGAACCTCTGCCAAAGAAGAACAGCTGAAGAGACTGAAGAGAAGGACTGCCCTTGCTGTGTGTTCTGGGGCTGGCCTGCAGTTTGCTAATTTGACTGAGGAGAGCACATGGGACTTTGCTGTGTGCTGTGTCCCCCTGCTTGAGAGGACTTTGCTGTGTGCTGTGTCCTGATGTAACCTGTCTCCAAGGGCCCGAGGAGAGCTGGTCCCCTGTTGTGGAAACTCAGGAACATAAAAGTTTCCAAGTGTGTCTCAGCGACGCTGTGTGCGTGTGCTTTTTGCACGCCTGAGACTGCCGTGCGGTCCGTGGTGCTGTTTACGAGGTGCCCCGTGACCGCATTGCCCCCGCAGCGTGAAACATCGTCCACGCTGCTGCATTGCTGTTTATGGCCCGAGCCATCATCGTAACTGAGGCTGTGAGTAAAGATCGCCGCCGCCGGCCCTAGCCGCAACGTGCTAAAGGCTTACTTGAAACTAAGGACCGTGTCTCAGCGACGCTGTGTGCGTGTGCTTTTTGCACGCTTGAGACTGCTGTGTGGTCCGTGGTGCTGTTTACGAGGTGCCCCGCGACCGCATTGCCTCCGCAGCGTGAAACATCGTCCACGCTGTTGCATTGCTGTTTGTGGCCCGAGCCGTCATCGTAAATGAGGCTGTGTTTAAAGATCACCGCCGCCGGCCCGAGCCGCAACGTGCTAAAGGATTTCTTGAAGCTACAAGGTGAAAGGGATCGTGATCGTTGTTCGTCGAAAGGAATCTGCCCAAGATCGTCAACAAAGGAGAAGGCAGCACCGTAACCCGTCCGGCTACAGCGTCGCCTAGCAACAGAGCTGCAATGTGATCGGGATCGCCCAGCAGGACGTCCAACGAGCGGAGAGAGAGAGCGAGGCAGCGCACACCCCCAGGTAAGACTTGGACTTCGGTTGGGAGCCGCAAGCATGTGTGGCCTGGGGAGGCGTGCAGGAGGTGTTCAGGAGTGCTCCGAGCTCTCTCCCGCTGCACTGCGTTAGACGCGCTGAGTCCCCGAGCGGCCCGTACCTGCCCAGTAGTACCGGGGCCGCCCCTTTAAGCTTACGACCGTTGTCTCTGTTGTTGGGGCCTAGTGGTGCCCGAGTTGCCCACGCAGATTGGCGAACCGCATTATTCTTGCATTACGAACTGCCTGATTCTTGCATTACAAACCCCATTATTCTTGCATTACGAACTGCCTGATTCTTGCATTACGAACCGCATTATTCTTGCATTACGAACTGCCTGATTCTTGCATTACGAACCACATTATTCTTGCATTACGAACTGCCTGATTCTTGCATTAAGGACTGTCTTATTACTACATTACGAACTGCATTACGAACTGCATAGCATTGTATTAGGACTGCATTAAAGATTGTGAATTGCTCATTAATACCGCCAGAACCTACAAGTGATGGCTGGCCTAATAACCGGCAAAGCGAAATATTACGAATACGCATATGTTGGATTACTATCGTTTGGTCTCATCGTATTCCTTTTTATAAAGATACCGCTATTT
Organism: Calotriton arnoldi; assembly: GCA_963921515.1. Classification (NCBI taxonomy): domain Eukaryota; kingdom Metazoa; phylum Chordata; class Amphibia; order Caudata; family Salamandridae; genus Calotriton; species Calotriton arnoldi. Next base: position 403,324 of record CAWUFW010012116.1, read on the forward strand.
TTATGAAACCAGTGTGGTGTCCATTTGTGGTGTTATCACTGTGTTACTGGGAGTGTGGTTGCAAACACTTTACACATTGCCTTGGAGATAAGCCTGGCTGCTCGTGCCAAGCTACCAGGGGTTGAGCAGGGGTTATCTAAACATGTGTCCCTCCTTACCCTGACTAGAAGCAAGGGTCCCTATTTGGTCTAAGGTACATACCTCAGCCAACTAGAGACCCCCAGTTCTAACAAACAGGTTCTGGCAAGCTATTGTGACTTCTGCCGCACTCTCCAGCATCGTCACTGCCCATTCCCTGCTCAGAAGCAGAGTCCTCAGTAGCCTGGTCATTTCTAATTTTAATCCCGGCTACCTTCTTCTTTTTAAATTGAGGTTTTGAAGTCTTTTGTTTGTCTTCCTGTTTTATGATGTAGTCTGAAGGGTAAATAGACATAATATCGAGAAAAAAAATATCGAATGGACAAAATATCGAGTCCAAAATATAGAATGGACATAATATCGAATGGACACAATATAGTCGTTAAAAATATCGAAATTAAGGTAAGTAATATCGATTGTTAAAATATCGAAGTACATAATATAGGCATTAAAAAATATTGAATTTTATTAATATCGAATTTTTTCTAAGTGTATTGTATGTTAGTATATGTGTTAAAAGTGTATATTAGTTGTTGTAATGTATGTTTAATTTTTTAAAAGCAATGAATTTTATGTTATTTAATTTTTGCGTAATTTAATTCCGTAGCGGGTAGTGGGTTTATAGGGGAATAGGGTGGGAAGTAATTTAATTGAAATTAAGTACATATTAATAAATATTAATTGGCATTGATAATTAATTTATTGTTAATTAATTATTAATTGGTAAATACATTTTATTAATTGGTAATTAATTTTTTTAAATTGATTTATTGGTAATTATGTTATTTCTATTAATTAATTAGTTGTAGCGGGATGTGGGTTTATAGGGGAATGTGGGGGGAAGTAATTTAATTGTAATTAGTTAATTATAGAAAATATTTTTTTGTATTGATACTTAATTTACTGGTAATTAAATATTAATTGGTATTTATTTAAATATTTATACAAATCTGGTAATGATTATTAATTGGTTGTTAATGATTTATTAATAGGTAATTAATTTTTAATAAATAATATGTATTGTATTTATAATAAATTAATTATTAAAGATTTTGTAATTGGTAATTAGTGTTATTAATAATATTTATTAGTATTGATAATTAATTATTTTTTAGTAAAATATTAAAATATTACTTTTCCTACTGTTGCACTCACTGGAGTGGGAATAGTAATTTTAACCCTCCCGCTATCCTACCCTGTCCCTACTGTTGCACTCTCTGGAGTGGGAATAGTAATTTTAACCCTCCCGCTATCCAACTATTTCCCTACTGTTGCACTCTCTGGAGTGGGAATAGTAATTTTTACTCCTACGCTATCCAACGCTTTCCCTACTGTTGCACTAACTGGAGTGGGAATAGTAATTTTTACCCTCCCGCTATCCAACACTTTCCCTACTGTTGCACTCTCTGGAGTGGGAATAGTAATTTTACCCCTATGCTATTCAACGCTTTCCCTACTGTTGCACTCTCTGGAGTGGGAATAGTAATTTTTACCCCTACGCTATCCAACGCTTTCCCTAATGTTGCACTCACTGGAGTGGGAATAGTAATTTTTACCCCTACCCTATCCAACGCTTTCCCTACTGTTACACTCTCTGGAGTGGGAATAGTAATTTTTACCCCTACCCTATCCAACGCTTTCCCTACTGTTGCACTCACTGGAGTGGGAATAGTAATTTTTACCCTCCCGCTATCCAACGCTTTCCCTACTGTTACACTCTCTGGAGTGGGAATAGTAATTTTTACCCCTACGCTATCCAATGGTTTCCCTACTGTTGCACTCACTGGAGTGGGAATAGTAAATTTTACCCCTATGCTATCCAACGCTTTCCCTACTGTTGCACTCACTGGAGTGGGAATAGTAATTTTTACCCTCCCACTATCCAACGCATTCCCTACTGTTGCACTCTCTGGAGTGGGAATAGTAATTTTTACCTCTACGCTATCCAACGCTTTCCCTACTGTCGCACTCTTTGGAGTGGGAATAGTAAATTTTACCCTCCCGCTATCCTACGCTAAAAGTAGTGATTATTATTTTATATTATTATGTTAATATATGTATGTATTAAAAAATAAAAATGTATGTAGATTTTTTTAACTTAAAATAATTATTTATTAATTTTAAAGTAATTTAACTAGTTTTAAGTATGTTTTACTTTATTTTATTTATTATTTCATTAATTTTACATTACTTTTAACAGATTTATAAAATTCGATATTTTGACTAACTATATTTTTAACGACGATATTTTGGATTCGATATTTTTGTACTTACCTGTTTGGAGATAGGGAGTCGATATTTTGACAGTCGATATTTTGTCCACGATATTTTGTCTGCTCGATATTTGTGCGATCGATATTTTGTCAGTGATCCGTCTGAAGTGCGATGTGTTTCCCTTTTCGGCTTGACTCACTCTTCCGATCAGTGCTCTGACTGTCCGTCTCTCTCCGAACATTTGTCAGATGAATTCTGAAAGGAAGAAGAGGAACGTGTATCAGTATTGTGATGCCGTCCGTCTTTCTCCGAACGTTTTTTTGATGAATCCTGAAAGGAACAAGAGGAATGTGTATCAGTATCCTGATACCTTTCAGGCTTCCTAATATTGTCACGGTTACTCAAATTGTATTTTCTCTCAGTGTGCTCCTGTTGAGGAAACCCACCCAGTGAGTGTGTTTTTTTTTTGTTATTGTTTATTATCCCATTTCTTCTTTTAAAAATCGAGTGCTTGCTTAGAGTTATCCTTTTCAGAATTACTCTTAATTATTGGTTTCCCAGGTCTAGCTCCCAGATTATCTCTAACAAGCAAAGCATATGAATCTTCGATAATCTTAGGCAATTCTCGCTCCTGCTGTGCAGGAGTAAATTCTCTAAGGCATTGGTGTATAGCTTTTATGTTACTCCACATAATTGCCGAAACATAGGTAAAATTGCACATCAGCTTCCTACCGAGATCTAGGGCAGGCTCTGCCCTGTACTCGTTCTGTATTTGTTTCAATACATCTGGTATAACTGCCATTGAAGGGGTACCATGTGTTCTGGTATAAACTGCAACGAAGATTGTACCCAAAGTGACACAGTCTTTTATCTGGGGAGCCATCTCCATTGGCAAGCAGATTGTCAGTATTCTGTTTTTTTTGCTGCGGGCCCGTATGGGGAAGAACTGGTTCAAGCTGTGCTGTTTTTGTGCTATTCAGAACGGTATTTGCTCCCGGCTGGTGGGAATCTTTCCCATAACGAAATTCACTGTTTATAGGCAAATACCTGTAGTAACCAAATGTGGTTGTACAGCCTGAGCAGCCCTTGCAGGTTGAACTGTTAATGTTCTCATTATGTATTGTGTAAGATTTCTGTACATTTTTACCAGATCACTGTAGAGTGTACACATTCCTGCTGATAATAAAGCAGCAATGTCTGGATGTGGTTTATATGAACCTAATACCAACCAGGTCGCTCCTTCTCTGCTGAGCAGACCGAGTGTCAATTGTTCAGTGGTATGGGGTAGGGTGCCTTTAAACCAATTCATGTGCTCTTGCTAAATTAATGGGACTTCTATGTCTACGTATTGGAAATGCTCATTTGGTGGTTCAACTTCAATGCATTTATGAAATAACCATGTGTGTGCATCTGCAGCTTGGAATTTAACCCAAGAGTAGAATATATCTGTTCTGAATGCTTCATGTGCCTCAACCACTAAGGTGTTACAGCAAACAAATGATGGACGGAATGCTGACAATGCAAACATTCTCCCCCAGTCAAAAGATCTGGGTTAAATCCAGCATTCCGTCCATCAATTGTTTCTTTTGCATATGTCAACCACTAAGGTAACATCTCCACCCATTGCCGGGAAGGCCATGTTGTAGAAATTTCATAGTAACTGCCTATCTGCAATTCTCTGAAAAGTTTAGAGCCACTACCTGCTCTTCAATGTCCTCAGCTTGTTCGGTCATTGTCAGAAAAGTAGTGTTTAGTTAAAATTATATATAGCGATATGGTATTCACAATGTGGGAATTCTAATCCTTCATGCTTGAATAACCTACAGCCAATACATAGGGTATACCTACTCAGCTGAGGCGGATTTGTTTTCCCTTCCCACTACGGACGTCTCCAGTTTAAAAGTGAGATGGGGTCTCTGAGAAAGCACTACTGAACTACTCAGATTGATCATTAAATAAGAGCCTAACCATGTCGTGTAGTTCCTACTAATCCATTGGATTTTCGCATTGTTTGGACAACATAAACTAGGGGTCTGGTGCCGAGACTGATTTCGGACACCCCCGCAGGATATGCTGGCCTATAGACCAACTAGCTTACAGTGCCACTGTAAGCTCCCCTAACCTATCAGGGAAGAAATGGTTTCTGGCAACCACTGAACCTGACAACCCTCTCCCCTCAGGGATCGTGGAAACAGTACAGAACCTTTCGCTCAGTCACTCATGCTCATTTATTCTCAGAGAAGTATAGAGAGAATACACAATGGGACGTTTTCAATAAATTTATTAAACCAACATTATTCTTGCATAAAATACGTGTGCTGCAATGATCAATAGGCAGAAACAGATAAACGTGATTACAAGCGCCAAAAGCGTAAATAGTAGATATAGTTCTACCATGGTGCTGAAACAATGTATATATGCAGGCATATAAAAAAGGCAGTAATCAATCATACTTCTACGATGCAAACCCTACTCTAAGTTTAACTAGAGTGTGTGTATGTGTGAAGCCAAGAATCCCTCCAAGGGGCAATCCAACCCCATTACCTGATAGAGTGAAGGACCCTGTCTTTGTAATGAGCTGGACACTCCTCACGAGACACAAGGTCAAGACTGATTTGCATATAGCTGGGTCTGAACTGAGGTGGCGAAGTGAGCTAAAGAACGATGATGGATTCAACCCAGATCTGTGACTGGGGGTGAGTGTCTGAAAAGTTTCAGCACTCCGTCCATCATCTCCTTGTGTTTGCTTTGTTCACCCTAAGTTGGCAGGGTATGCCCAGACATGGGTCCCTTGCTCACTTTGCCACTGGATTCAGTCTAGCCTGGCTGAAGAGGGGTGTTACCCTAAAACCGGTCCCAGGATGCTTGTTTCCGGTTCAGGGAAGACCTGGCTTGGCAGTTCGGGCTGGACTGTTCCCATGAGGCACAGGGTCAAGACTGATTTGCATATAGCTGGGTCTGAACTGCGGTGGCGAAGTGAGCTAAAGAACGTTGATGGATTCAACCCAGATCTATGACTGGGGGTGAGTGTCTGAAAAGTTTCAGCACTGCGTCCATCACCTCCTTGTGTTTGCTTTGTTCACCCCTCACGAGATGTCAGCCCGTTGCGTGGTGATTTCGCAGCATGCAAGGACCCTCGTTGTCAGCAGAAGTGCCTTCTCTGCTAATCTATCGGGTTGCTCATCTTTTATAATAAAAATGCAGCCTTGCGATGTACATATAGATTAGATTAGCAATGTTATGGATATGTGGATAGCCCTATCACCCCATGGATGAAGATAGAGATGACAATTGTACATAGTACGAAACGAGACCTTGTACATGATGTTCATGACATTGTGATGATGTTGTGTGAAGCAAGATGTGAAAACAAGTTTAGTTTCAGGGAAACAAATCCAACATTGTCATGCACACAAATCTGTGCATATGGTCACAGCTGAAAATTTTATTTGTGAGGACAATGTAAGAAATAAGCTGCTTCGCTACATGGGCCTAACTTGGGAATATAACAACACACCCACACAAACACTTACAAACCCATTCATATATCCGTACAAACACTCCGCTATCTACTCACACACCCAGACACTTACCCTCCAATGCAACCACTCACCCCAACTCACTTAACCAAACAGGCACCCAAACAGCCACACACTCACCCATAAAGCCACTAAAAACAACCAGTCACTCACTCATACAGCCATTCAGACACCTACTCACTCACCCACACAGTCACTCACACATCCACTCACTCACTCACACAGCTACGTACTTGCCCACAAAACTACTCACACATTAACTCACACACCCATACAACCCCTCAGATACCTGCTCAGTCACCCTTACAACCACTGAAATAACCACTCACACACCTACAGACCTAGTCAGAAATCCACTCACACCCATACAGCCACTCACACACCCACTCACACTGATACAGACAGTCACACACCCACTCAGATCACAAATGTTAGAGACAGTATCACAGGAAACTATAACTGCTGAATTTCACTGGTTTTGTCCCTGAAACCTTATGGTTTTTTCAGTGAATATATATATATATATATGCACATTTAAGGTTTTAGGCTTAGAGTTTGGTAGGGGGTTTAATAATGGGTAAGGTTATAGGGTGGTAAAGCTATTTTAGGGTTTAGGGGGGGTAGGGATATAAGATGGTAAGGGTATTTTTAGAGTTTAGGGGTGGGTAAGAGTATTGGGTGAAAGGGTGTTTTTAAAGTTTAGCAGTGGGTAAGGGTAGTGGGTGGTAAGGATGTTTTTAGGGTTTAGGGATGGGTAAGGAAATTGGGTGGTAAGGGTGTTTTTAGGGTTTAGGGTGGGTAGGGGTATTTGGTGTTAAGGGTGTTTTTAAGGTTAAGGGGTGGGTAAAGGTATTGGGTGGTAAGGGTATTTTTAGGGTCATGGGGAGGGTAAGGTAATTGTGTAGTTAGGGTAATATAAAAAGGGGAGTTTGGAGGGTGTCCTTTTTAAAAAATGAAAGTGTTTTATATATATATATATTCACTGAAAAAACCATAGGTTTCAGATATGTTATAGTTAGAAATTAGCGTTTAAAAAACCTTTGAAATTCACTGAAAAAACCATAGGTTTTAGGACCAGTTATAGTTACTTGGACATTGCACTCGTACAAAACCCGTGAAATTCCCCCGTTATAGTTAGTTCAGCTAACTATAACTCGCGCCCCCGCAATGCACTGCTGATGACGTCACATATTACATCACTCATGACATGGTCAGTGACATCACTGATGACATCACTGATGACATCTCAAATGACATCACTGATGACATCATCCAGTGACTGTGTGTTTCTGTAAAGTTTAAATATTTTTAATATATATAGGAAAAGACGTATTGAAGAATGAGTGGGTGTGTAAGTGTCTGTATGGATGATTTAGTAGGTGCGTGACTGACTCTATAAGTGAGTGATTTAACGTATCTTACTGAATGCATGGGTTAGTGACTAAACTGGGTGAATGTCTGTATCCGTCTGTCTGTTGCTGTGTAAGTGGCTGCATGGGTTTGTGAATAGCTACATGAGTGTCTATAAGAGTTATTGATTTGTTGTCTGAGTATCTGTATGGGTGCCTGAGTGTTTGTGTGGATGGGGTGTGTGCGACTGTGCATAGATGTGTGAGTGGGTGATTCACTGGGTGGATGGTTTCAAGAGTGCATCTGTGATAGACTGTATGGGTGGGTAAGTGTGTGTAAGAGTGTGTTAGTGAGTGAATGTATGTCCCAGTGGTACATGTGTGAGTAACTACATATGTGAAAGGCAGTATATATGTGTGTTGGAGTATATAAATAGCTATAAGCGAGAGTGAGTGATTGCGATAGTGGCTGTATGGATGAGTGTGTGCTTGTATCAGTGATTATATAAGAGCGTAACAATGTGCTAGTATTTGTATGATTAAGTGAGCTGGTGTGTGTATAACTGTATAGGTGAGTAAATGGCAGTGTGTTTAATTATTTGCATGACTGACTAGGTGTGTGAGTACCTCTATGGATGAGTGGCGGTGTTTGAGTGTCTATATAGGAGTAAGAGTGCATATGATAGTCCTGTACTGAGTGACCATAAGTATGAGTGACTGTACGGGTGAGTGAGTGGATGTGTGTGTGTAGACCTAAGAATCAGTGAGTGGGTATGTAGTTATTGGTGTTGGAGTGTCTATGGTTTTGCGAATGGCAGTCTGTAATTTAGATTGGGTGTATCAAAGGTTATATTAGGGTGTGAAGAGCTGCATCAGATTATCACGTGGATGATGTCATCAGTGATGTCATTTGAGATGTCATCAGTGATGTCATCAGTGATGTCACTGACCATGTCATGAGTGATGTAATATGTGACGTCATCAGCAGTGCATTGCGGGGCGCGAGTTATAGTTAGCTGAACTAACTATAACGGGGAATTTCACGGGTTTTGTACGAGTAAAATGTCCAACTAACTATAACTGTCCCTAAAACCTATGGTTTTTTCAGTGAATTTCAAAGGTTTTTTAAATGCTAATTTCTAACTATAACATATCTGAAACCTATGGTTTTTTCAGTAAATTTCAAAGGTTTTTTAAATGCTAATTCCTAACTATAACATGTCTGAAACTTACGGTTTTTCAGTGAATTTCAAAGGTTTTGTAAATGACAATTTTTAAATGTATTAATTGTTATATTAATTTTTTTCATACTGATTTACTACATTTTTAGAAACAATTTTTTTTTACATATTTTATTTTTTAAATTACATTGTAATTACATTATACATTACATTACAAAAAATACTTTCTCAGAATGAATTACTTTAGTTTAAATACTTTGCACATAGGCAATAGACTTTTAAGTACAGTAGTTACAGTTGTTGCAATGGGCAACACATTTTCAAACACAATGCAACATTCAGCTCAATGTGAATTTCTAGTTAAATGCAATTAGTTACTTTATGGATTACTTTTCTAACCACAGGACTGGATCCTAGATTCAGTCCTGGTACATCTCCTGTAAACAGTTGAGTAAAAGCGTTTTGGTTACAGTCGTGATTTTTAAGGAATATTATTGTATTTTAAAAGTTGACACTTAGAAACTTTTTCTCATAGAATCACCAATGTTATCCTATGGAAGGAAATTCACTTAGCAGGTAAAACCTGTTATCGTTACTTTTTCTTACTCAGTGTTGGATCCTGGATCCAGCACTGGTGCATCTCCTGTAAACAGTTGAAAGAATGCTTTAAGTCATACAGGCGATTTTTAAGGAATATTTGTAGTTTGTGAAAATCGACACTTTGAAACTTTTCTGCTGAAAACCAGACAATGGATTCCTATGGAAGAAAATATAAGTTACTGGTAAGTACGGTTAAAATTACTTTTCAGGGTCAGTGCTGGGCTAAAAGATGCAGCACTGGGTTCTCTCCTGATAACAGGTGAGTAAATTGGAATTCGTACTTTGGTTGATTTTAGAGGAATATTATAAAGTTCCAAAACTCCACACTTAGAAGAATTTCCAAGTGAAACCAGTCAATGTTAGCCTAAGAAGGAAATTCAAGTTACTGGTAAGTACGGTTAAAATTACTTTTCAGGGTCAGTACTGGGCTGAAAGATGCAGCACTGAGGTCTCTCCTGATAACAGGTGAGTAAATCAGAATTCGGATTTCGGCTGATTTTAGAGGAATATTTGTATGTTTCAAAAATGAACACTTAGAAACTTTTTCAGCAAAAAGCAGGCAATGATATCCTATGGAAGGAAATTCAAGTTACTGGTAAGTACGGTTAAAATTACTTTTGAGGATCAGTACTGGGCTGAAAGATGCAGCACTGAGGTCTCTCCTGATAACAGGTGAGTAAATCGGAATTCGTATTTCGGCTGATTTTAGAGGAATATTTTAAAGTTTCAAAACTCCACACTTAGAAGAATTTCCAAGTGAAACCAGTCAATGTTAGCCTATGGAAGGAAATTCAAGTTACCGGTAAGTACGGTTAAAATTACTTTTCAGGACCAGTACTGGGCTGAAAGATGCAGCACTGAGGTCTCTCCTGATAACAGGTGAGTAAATCAGAATTCGGATTTCGGCTGATTTTAGAGGAATATTTGTATGTTTCAAAAATCAAAACTTTGAAACTTTTTCAGCAAAAAGCAGGCAATGATATCCTATGGAAGGAAATTCAAGTTACTGGTAAGTACGGTTAAAATTACTTTTGAGGATCAGTACTGGGCTGAAAGATACAGCACTGAGGTCTCTCCTGATAACAGGTGAGTAAATCGGAATTCGTATTTCGGCTGATTTTAGAGGAATATTTTAAAGTTCCAAAACTCCACACTTAGAAGAATTTCCAAGTGAAACCAGTCAATGTTAGCCTATGGAAGGAAATTCAAGTTACTGGTAAGTACGGTTAAAATTACTTTTCAGGACCAGTACTGGGCTGAAAGATACAGCACTGAGGTCTCTCCTGATAACAGGTGAGTAAATCGGAATTCGTATTTCGGCTGATTTTAGAGGAATATTTTAAAGTTCCAAAACTCCACACTTAGAAGAATTTCCAAGTGAAACCAGTCAATGTTAGCCTATGAAGGAAATTCAAGTTACCGGTAAGTACGGTTAAAATTACTTTTCAGGACCAGTACTGGGCTGAAAGATGCAGCACCGAGGTCTCTCCTGATAACAGGTGAGTAAATCGGAATTCGTAGTAAGGCAGATTTTAGAGGAATATTTGCACAATGGTGAAGGGAGGGGGCGGGGCCTGAGGTGACATCTGTGCAAACGCGCGGCGCGTTTTAAGTTGGGGGATTAAGTCCCCTTGAATCATGAGGTTCCCTAGGGGCCAACTAGCCCACCATGAACCTCCAGTATGCGCCAGGGGCTGCGTTGCAGAGACGTGTAGAGAGGCCACACCCCTTTTACACCTCTCTGCAACGCAGCTCTGTGGCGCTTTCTGGATGTACCTGTTGGGCTAGTTGGCCTCAGGGACCCTCAGGATTGAAGGGGATTTAATCCCCATCTTAAAACGCGCCACGGGGCCTGTTTGCACACATGTCACATGAAGCCCTGCCCCTCCCTTCACCACTGTGCAAACGCGCCCTGTGGCGCGTTTTAAGTTGGGGGATTAAGTCCCCTTGAATCCTGAGGGTCCCTGGAGTCCAACTAGCCCACCATATACCTCCAAAGCGCCACAGAGCTGCGTTGCAGAGAGGTGTAAAAGGGGCGTGGCCTATGTACACGTCTCTGCAAGGCAGCCCCTGGCGCATACTGGAGGTTCCTGGTGGGCTAGTTGGCCCCCAGGGACCCCCAGTATTCAAGGGGAATTGTTCCCTCTCTGCAAACGCGCCAGGGCGCGTTTGCAGAGTACTGCAGGGAGGGAGGCGGGGCCTCCGGCACGATGCCGGTCGTTTTTTTTCTTCTTTTTTTTTTTTTTTAATGGGAGGGGGGCTGCGTGGCCCCCCTTCCCTTGCCCACTTTTGGCCCCGGGGACCCCATCCCCCGGGCCTGAGCATTTATTTATTTTTTAAAATTAAAAAAAAAAAACGGGAAGGGGGCCGCATGGCCCCCCTTCCCTGGGCCTGTATTGGCCCCGGGGACCCCATCCCCTGGGGCATGGCCTCGATTTTTTATTTTTTTTCTTTGGAGGGGGCTGCGTGGCCCCCCTCCTCAGGCCATTTAAGGCCCCGGGGACCCCATCCCCCGGGGCCGGCCTTTCCCTTATTTTAAAAAAAAAAAAATTTGAACTTTGGGGAGGGGGCTGCGTGGCCCCCCTCCCGGGCCACTTATGGCCCCGGGGACCCCATCCCCGGGGCCTGGCCTCACGTTGGAGACTGTGGGGGGTCCCCAATCCCCCACAGTCCCAGCCGGCTCCCCGCCTCCTGCGGAAGCTGGCATTGCTTTTCCACATGGGGAGCAGCTAACATGCTGCTCCCCATGTGGAAAAGCAATGGTTTGCATTTTGAAAGAGAGAGCAGGTTTCCTGCTCTCTCTTTCAAAATGCAAACCAAGTTTGCTATGACAGGACGTGAGCCGCGAGGCTCCCGTCCTGTCATAGCAAACAGCAGTGTCCCGGGGGTAGGCACCCCGGGACACTGCAGGAGCTGGCCCTGGGGGTGGTGGTCCCCAGGGCCATCAAGAGCTCCAGGAGGGGGCCGCGCGGCCCCCCATTCAGTGCACAGCCCCGGGGAGGTGGTGGTCCCCGGGGCTTGAGGGTCCATAACGGACCCCCATATTTAAATGTTTAGTGCCCCGGGAGGTGGCGGTCCCCGGGGCATGTGGGGGGCTGGAGCCCCCCACACAGGTTTAAAAAAAAAAAAAAAAAGAAGCCCCGGGGAGGTGGCGGTCCCCGGGAGCTGCGGGAGGGCTCAGAGCCCTCCCGCCATCATTTTTAAATAAAGCCCCAGGGGGTGGTGGTCCCCGGGGCTTGGGGGCCTTAGAGGCCCCCTACATAAATTAAAACCCCCCACCATGCCCCCGGGACTTGGGCCACCCGGGGCCAATTAGCTATCGAAGCGCGGGAGACCGCGCTTCGATTTTTTCGGCAGGATCCGCGCTCCTGAGCGCATCCTGCCAATTTAAAAAAAAAAAAAAAAATTTTGCCCAGGGGTCCTTGTGGGACCCCTGAGCAGACCTAGGGGTCAGGGTGTTTCTACCCTGCCCCCTTTGTGCGTTTTGCGCACTTGTTTCTGTCCCTCGGTTCTACCGAGGGACAAAATGGCTGCCAACACTTCCTGATTTGGAGTGTTGACAGCCAATTAGCATGCAGCTCGTGATCGGGAGGGTGCGCGAATCCGACGCGGCCATAGATATATATGTACTTTTACTTTTGATTTTCTCAGCAACTACTGAACGGATTTACACCATTTAACAAAAGGGTTCTTTCTGAACCAAGAACTACCTCTTTGCCAAATTTGGTGTAATTCCGTTCAGCAGTTCGGACTGTAGCCGTGTCTAAAGTTTCCTATGGAAAAATGAATGGGGAAAACGCGTTTTGGGACCCCCTTTTTTCTCGGCCCCCGCTTGACGAATCACCCCGAGACTTTCAGGGTAGGAGCGGACCGGAGCGCCCCACAAAGTTTGAAAATTTTGCGAAGATACGTCAACCGGCAAGAGAGTTATTTCAAATAGAATGTCGCGGATTTCCTATGGAAAATAGGTTCTAACTATAACTATCTACTGGCGACTGCCAGTAGATAATATATATGTGTATATATATATATATGTATATATATATATATATTTTTGCATGCATGTATAGAAAAACTATATATATTTAAGCACCGCTTTCTGTTAATGGGATCTCACTGACCCTGACAGGGTGGCTTCAGCTGGTAGGGAACGGAACCCCCTAAATAAAGCTGCACACCCCTCATAAAAGGAAAACGCCACAAGCCTTCTCATTTCTGATTGGTATGGGTGCTTTATTTCAATTTGCATACAGTACGGCAGGATGCTACATTTCCCCAACGCATTTTGGCTCTCTCCAGCCTTGTTTACGGGTGGCTCTGTCATCCCCAACCATCCATTTCAAGTTGATAAAGTGACCATGTGTAGAATAACATAGATTACAACGTAGGCCCTCATTACGATATCAGGCGGAAACGTTCCGCCCGACACCGTCCCAGATTCGGCATCCGACGACTCGCGGTCAGCAGTTCCTCCTGACCAATTACAATGCTTCCGAACACCGTTCAGAAGGACTCCAATTGAACTCTATGGGAGCCTGTGTCCCGACCAACAACACAGGCTCCTATGTGGAAAATGGGTATCTGCGTGAAACCTTGCACCCTGTCACGGGCACCCCATGGTGCCTGCCACACTGTGCATGGTTTTACAGACCGATTCTGAAAGGCTGTCAGAATCCGACATAATCGGTCGGTCGATAACACTGTCGATAGAGCTGTACGGATCACCTCCGACCGACTCGGATTTTCCGATTCCCGGTCGGGACCGATTCCGAATGACTGAACGGTTCCCGTTCCAACTGCGAGCATTGTAATCGGTCAGGCGTATTGGATTCTGACCAACTCCGGCGGATGGGTTCTGACTCGGTCTAGGGGAATCCGACTGTTGGTCAGAGGCTTTCCGCCCGACATCATAATGAGGCCCTATATATACATATGTAACACTTACCTTAATTATACTTACATTAAATAGGCTTTCCATGCGAGGTAAAGGCATGTGTGGTAAAAGCATATGTGTGGTAAAAATGTGGGCGGTAAAAAATGCTTGGTAAAGGCATGCGTGCTAATCGGCAGCGTTGTAATGTCACACAACCATCCATAGCAATGGTTCACCAGTGCTGAATATCCATGTGGGGTGATCAATGCAAATATTCATACTTGTAGATTAATACAGAGAACAATCCAACATGCATTCAAATTGCAATGGATATGTAGCAGAGTGCTCTATGGCTACAACAGATGTTATGTATGGTGAAGCATTGTTCCTAGAGGATGAATAGGATTTAGCATGACACCCATGCATATGTGATCATTTGGGTAATGATTTAATAGGTGTGGGAATTCTGTTCCACAAAAATAATAGGTAAATATGCCATATGCAATATTTTTACATTTAGGGAGATTAAGGAAATCGGATAACTTATTCAAGAAGGAGTAGGTGAGTATGGGTGAATTTCATAACAGAATTATACTTCCTATCACAAATAGTGGTATATCCGAGTGTTCATGCCATTCGGGAACACCCACTCTTATTTTAAACTACAGCCATTGTCATTATAGAATTTTCTTTTCTTTTTGCTGCACACTGTAGGGCCTAATTATGAGAGCCCTGCATCACTTTTGCACTATGTAAAGTGGTACATGTGTGGTGCAGGACTCACGGAAAGATTTATAAAGCCACACAAATCCAAATGGCATGACTTTGAGTGGCTTCATAAATCATGAGTAAGGCAACGCAACGCAAATCGCTGCGTCACCTTATTCTGCACCCAGGAGGCATTGCGTGGGTATGGCGGTGAGTTTTCCATGCAACACCCATGGAATTTAACGCTGCCCCAGATTTACAAAGTAATGTAAACCTGGGGAAGCGTCAAATCTGTACACCTCCTGAGGTGAGGAGTAATGAGGAGAAATATGTTAATTTACCCTCGCTTTTTCCTCTTTCCATGTATGCTGCATTCTGCAGCACACATGGAAAGAGGAAAACACCTCGTAGGAATGTTTTTGTGCAAAAAGGTGCCTCTACCTGCACAAAAACAATCCTGCCTGCAGCGAAGGCACCATTGCATCTTGGTGCAAGGGTGCCTAGGTTTGCGCTAGGCTGGCAGAACAGTGTCAACGTAGGCAGAAAGGACAGGATTGCAGCGCATTGCTTAAATATGGTGCATTCCTGCCCTTTCACTTTGGCGAAAGGCAGTGCAGCTGCCCTACTCCAAAATGCATAAATGAGACCCTGTGGGGCATGTTATCAAGCCCTTTATCGCCGCGTTAGCGACACTTTTCTGCCGCTAATGCGGCGATATTTTTATCACACTATTAACAAGCTGCAGCTAACAGGCCTTAGCGTGAGTTTGGCGATAGCGGCCGTTTTTTTATCTCTAAGCATGTCAGCGATATATATCGCTAATGACATGCAAAGTAGGCGTTCCTGACTTAAACTCCATTGAAACAGTTGCAAACACAACTTCCCTCTATTATCAATGCCCACGAAGCGATAAGAAAAGTCGCGCTAACCCCGCTTATTGCTGGAATTTAACGCCTGAAAAAAACTTGCCTTAACCATCCTGTCAATGGGGGGTGTATTGTTAGGTTAAGTACACACTTGCCTATTAGCAAGCTTTTCATTAGCGCAGTTAATTTAGCGCTGGAATTCTCACGCTATTGCTGGTTTTACTCGCTTTCGCTGGATTTCCTATCGCTTTTGCGATACGCGTTGATAATGCAGCGCTATCACGGCAAGGAAATCCAGCGATGGCCGGCAATAAAAAAAACGGCGCTAAGCGCGTTTTGCGATAATTATCGCAGATCCTTGATAATATGCCCCTGTGTCTCTTGATTTAGCTCTCACCTGCCTTGTTTGCAGAGGAAAAGGGGAAATTGAATTAAAATACAATGACTTGGTGCAAATGTTTTTGGGCCATTCATTATATATACAAACACTGCAGTGCACGTGCAGCAAGAGATTATGTGTCCCAGTGCAATATTTTGCGAGTCTGAGTGTGATGTGTGCTTCCTGGTCCCCACATTTAATTTAGAACAATTAAGGTACAGGCTACACGGGTGTGCTAAGCACTTTACAAACAATGTCTGCAGAATATACTGCAAATCAATCCCCACTAAATCACCCTGAAAATCCCCTCCAGCACAACAAAGAGATCCGGAGACGCAGTGCTATAGCACAATCGGCTACCAATCTCCATAGCGGTGAAGAAGAGTTTGCTTTTGCTATGTTATTTAATGATTTGGTAAAAGTGTTTATTCTACCAGACATCTAAAAGATCTTAAGGTAATGCCTGATGGAGGGAAGAAAGAAGCTCTCGGGGCCTCCGCTGTGCTGCTTTCCAGACAAGATCATCTGGCTTCAACATCACTCCCAACCATTATCACGGTAGTATTGAAAAAATGGGAAGGTCTTTTTTTCTTCCTTTTAATATAGCCCACTGAAGGGGATACAATTTCTCGGTATCAGTGCGTTAAGTGTCAAGTACTAGGTACCTGCAATTCTTTAATTTAAAAGGCATAGTACCTGTACTTCTCAGCAGGGTTTCAGTACTTTTAGGCTGTGATTGTGAGTTGGAAAGAGCTGTATCCCAAGGCGGGCTACCATCTTGTCCAATTACAAGTGGCCTGGTGATCCCTCACCTGGATTTTCCAGCTGCGGGAACACCAGACCCAGAAAATCCAGTGGACACTTATTGCCATGGGAATGGGCTGCAGTGCAGCCCGACCCTGTCACCTTGCCGCCAGCTGACCCCTTGGAAGGCATGGGGGACCATGAGAGAGCCTGTATTGCTCCACCACATCCAGGCAACATGCTCTCCTTCTCCCAGTCACTATCAATAACCGCCTCCCCCACCCCAAGCCTCACACCGACTCTCCCGCACACATGTAGCACCTGTTCCGAGCATGGGTTAAATGTGTCTGTTAAACCTCACAGAATTGAGAATTGATGTAGAGGTCTGATCTGTTGTTGCAAAGTCATCCTGTGCCCTGGGCACCCCCAGAATTTCTGCTGACTGGTACTGGTGGCAACGTACTCTGACTGTCCCTGGGCTCTGCCTAACCAGGCCCAGGCCCAGGCCCAATGTTATGATGAAAATACACTTAGAATACAGTGCAAATACCGGCATACACTAGGGTACACTATGGGTTAGGTTACCCCTATGATTGGCATGACCTCCCCTATAAGGCCCTAGTACATAATAGGGCAGGGGGATCAAAACTACTTTAAGTCCCTAGTATATAATAGGGCATGGCAGTTTAGGGGCCAGCATCCCTTTCTGCACTTGCATGTGTGCACTGCTGAGGCCTGGGGTCAGTTTAAAAGCAGCCCGGTATTGCAGGACTGTTCTTAACATGTAAATTGTGCCCAAATTCAATTTTGGTGTTTCGGGCACTTACAAATAAATAAACTTCAATGTTTTGGCATATTAGCTACCCCCAGGGTCTCCCCTGGGTGTCCCAGTGGTAGGGGGTCAGGAGTACCCTTATAAAATAAGTTTTATATGCCTTGGGTTTAGTGAAATGGCACATTTCCCCTCTCAAATTGTAGTATAATGCTTCCCAAAACCGACTTTTGTGCTAGGAGCACTGTGGAGTGAGGATCTGCAATATATTTTCATACTCAGAACCCCTAAAGTCTCCTCTAGGTGTTCCAGGGGTGAGGGGTCCTGTAGATATAGGCAGGGTCCTTATAAAGGATGTTTTATAAACCCTGGTGTGGGACAAATTGCCATGTTCATTTTCCCCATTGCAGATCCCCAGCCACATAGGTTATAGTGCATCCTGTGAAATCCCCTCGGCCCCCCTAGACTTTAGTGACCCCCCGGAACTGTCGTCCTTTCCTTCATTGACTACCGAGGTGGTCATTAACCTTTTGCAGTCCACCAAATCCGGCTCCCCAATGGATCCCTGTCCCCCTAAAATCTTCCATCTTTTGCCAGATCTATTCGCCCTACAGCTGTCTCAGATTTTTAACCAAATGTTTTCGTCGGGCATATTCCCCACAAGTTGGAAACTGGCGTCTGTTCTCCCCCTGCTGAAGAAGCCAAATTTGGAGGGGGCGGATCCTAACAACTATCGTCCAATCTCCAGACTCCCTCTGCCTGCTAAAATGGTAGAGAAAGCCATGAATGGTGCTATATCTGAATATATTGAGAAACATGCTTTCCTGGATGCAACCCAGTTTGGTTTTAGAAAGCATCATAGTACCAAATTGGCATTGCTTACAGCGTCCGAATTGATTAGCAAGACCGTTGATGCAGGAGGCAATGCAGCACTTGTGCTGCTTGACCTCTCTGCCGCATTTGTTACAGTGAACCACCAAAAACTATTGGAAGTACTGAAGGGGATCAATATTCAAAATAAAGCGTTTGCTTTACTAGCATCTTTTTTATCTGATCGGGAACAATTTGTGGCTCTTGGAGAGTTTAAGTCACTTAATTTTACATTGCCATGCGGAGTGCCTCAGGGCTCTTCATTAAGCCCAACCCTTTTTAACATCTATATTGCACCACTGGCAATGCTAATCAGGTCTCTGGGTTTCTCGGCTATTTCTTATGCCGATGACACCCAGATTGTAGTCTCAGTGACTGGCTCCCCTGATGACACTGCTGCACAGTTTCACACCTGCCTTCGTCAGGTTGGAGATTGGATGGCCGCCAATTGTTTGAAACTGAATTCCAGTAAGACTGAAGTTCTCCTATTTGGCGGCCATACTAATTTCTGGTGCCCTACCTTGTGGCCGTTAGAATTGGGCCCACTACCAACACCTACGAATAAGGTGAAAAACTTGGGAGTAACGTTTGACTCTATGCTCTCTTTTGAAAGCCATGTCAATCAGGTCACTTCCCTCTCCTTTTTCACACTAAAAGTATTGAGGAGGATTCTTCTATTCATTCCGGTTGAGTTACGGAAGCTAGTGGTTGCGGCTCTGGTGTTATCTAGAGCCGTCTACTGTAATGGCCTATTCATCAATCTTCGGAAGAAGTGCCTGTCCAAGTTACAGATTGTGCAAAACGCTGCGGCGCGTCTTTGCTAGAATATTCCAAGACACAAATCTGTCTCACCGGTACTTAAGGAACTACACTGGCTGCCGGTGAGGAGGCGGATTGAGTTTAAGGCTCTTTGTATCGCTTTTAAGGCTACGCATGGTACAGGGCCGGGTTTCTTTAAACTTAATCTACTGCCTTATATACCTACCCGCAATCTTCGTTCATCCCACTCCCATAACCTGATAATTCCAAGGTTTAAAAAATGTGCCTGGGGTGGAAGAAGTTTTCTGGTCGGCACGACCAGACTTTGGAATTCCCTTCCTCTAAGGTTGAAACAAGAAACGCACCTGTTGGCCTTCAGGAAGGCCTTGAAGACCTGGCTGTTTAACCTCTGACGTGGCCTTGATCCGTCCAGTTAATTCTGCTTGATGAGCTAGCGCCTTGACACCCTCGGGTGAATGTTCGCGCTCAATAAATTTCCTTTTCATTTCTATTAACTTCAACATGGCAAGAAGTTATTAACTAAGTATTCCCACCAGGAGAATCATAAAAATATCATTCAAGGACTTACTAGAATGGTATCGATAAATCCAACATTATGCTATTGTTGAATTTATCCTAAAATGTACAGACAAAAAGTTATAAGACTTTCTTGTCTGTAAGCCAAAATTCAGCCTTCCAGTGCTCTGCCCTGATTGAGTTAAGTGCATTAGCCAGGCTGCTTTGCTGTGATGATAGGTAGCCCTGGAGTTAAGGAGCCATTCTGAGAGGAGAGAGTTCTGCTACATAGGAATGCCAGAGCCAGGGGGAGGGGTCGTAAACAATAATCTTCAATAAAAGGAGGAGACAGGTAGGAGAAACCAGTTTCATTTACAGCCCTACTTTTTTAACCCAGCCAGATGGCAGGCTTAAGGAGGGAATGTGCAGATGCCAGGGGTAGGGAGAATATAGAGATGAGCCATCCTGGAGGTTGGTTTAGACATCTCTTGCCTCTCTGCTGGGACTTCAGACATAGTGCTTTCTGGGAGACCATTGTGCCACACTTTGGAGGAAATGGTCATGCTCTGGGTTGTTGCCCTGCAACTCATTGGACAGGAGTGTCCTCCTGTGTGACCCTAGAGAACACTGAATAGTTATCTGAGAGGGGCAGTGCCTCTCAGATCTGCTGCTTAAAACAAGAGGAAGAAGAAGGGTCCATGATGAGAAGTTTGATTTGCACCAACCAGGCCCTGCACTCTGACTGACTGCGCCTGCTGCACAATCTGGAACTACAGCCCTGTGGACCTAACTTGCTTCAAAAGGACTAAAGTGTGGACTCCCTGCAAGCTACTGGTTATCAGAGCTCACCTGGACCATCACCACCAAGAATCCCCAGCCTGGAATACTACCAGTGGATTTGTAAGGGTTTTGTCCAAGTGGATTGTGGGACTTGAAGTCACAAACTTTCAAGGAATATCTTGGAGCTTCCAGACCCTTGGAGTAAGTTTTGAACACTTTGCAACCCTCACAGGAACTTCAGGAAGAAGTTCCAGAAGCTGAAGAACTTTAGAGCAACTTTGGAAAAAAGCTCGATAAGTGGACCAACTCGACCTGGCCAGCCAATCCGGTGACCCTCAACCGCTAGCCGGCCTGCTGTCCAGGTTCGTCCTGCTGAAAAGCTCCAGAGGTTTGACTTCCAGAGTTTGAATGGGAGTTGGTCGAAACCCAAGCTGGTGAATCCTCTCTGAATTCGGCTTGGTGAAGAGCATCGAGAGACCCCGGGAGCAAAAGCTCCGTAAAGCGAGCGGGCCTGGATCCTTGGTTCGTCCTGCTGAAAAGCTCCGGAGATCTGACTTCCATAGGATTGACCGTGAGCTCGTCGCAAGGCAATTTGGCAAACCCTCACCAAATCCAGACTGGCTGAGAGCTTCGAGGGACCCCGGGAAGAAAAACTCCAGAAAAGTTTCTAAGTCAGAAGGTAAAAACTTTGACCGAGGCCTACCATGAGGGGTAGCCGCTGAGGGCTCCATCGCGGTCTGCCTGAAACTTTGACTTTGTCCCGGTCTAGCGCAACCAGATGTCCCAATAGGCGCTACAGGTTTCTTTGTGCTATATAGTGCTAAATCTTTAAAAATTCATATCTCCAATTCCATACGTTGGATTCTTTTTGTTTTGGTGTCATTTGAAATATTTACTAAGTTTATAAATTGGTGTAGACATTTTATTGTGTGTTGTGTCTTAATTATTTACTGAATTGGTGTTTTTAAAAGCTTTACATACCTGTCTTTGAAGCTAAGCCTGTCTGCTTGCAGCCAAGCTACCAAGGGTTGAGCATGGGAATAATTTTCTACAACCTATTGTGAGCCCTATTTTGTGTTAGTGGTATTATTGCCAGTGGTAGATGCATATTCACCCCTACCAATTATCCACTTTCCAGCACCCATAAAACCAGATATGCACAGTTATTCCCCATTCCCTAACTCATAATAATTAGTTATATGTGTGAAGATAAGGTGCTGAAACAGAATTTCTGGAACCCAGCTTCTCACACATAGATCCATCTGACCAATTCGTATTCCATCCCTTAATGGTGAGCACCAGCACTTCTATATTTTTATTTCAAGCACTCCAGCCATGAGCTTTTAAGTCATAGAACTATCTTACCATCTCACACTCCTCACTAAGTGTATGAGACTGAGCTCGATAAAGGCTGTATCATTTTTACAAGCCATATCAATGATAGTAGATTACATTGTATCTTAAAATGTTTCTGTCAGTAATCAGGTGGTTATTTTATTGTTATGTGTGGCTGTCATAGAAAGCCTCTGTAGTTTATTTTAGTTTCTGAATCTCATAAGCCACTGCTGTGGCATAACAACAGTAGATAACAAAAATGGTTACCCACTGTGGTGACATCATAAAGTCCTCCCAGGCCAGGCTGACAGACTCCCTGAGAGCCTGTCAGTGCAGAGCTGCTTGTCTGCTTTGACCGAAAGCAGAAAGCACAGCTGCAGGAGGAGGAAGGAAGGCAGGGAAGGTGCTGGGGATTGGTCAAGGAGGGCAGGTAAGCTTTTTTTAAACCTTTAGGGCAGGGATTCATAACAGAATTCATATTATGTATGAATCCCCCATTACTCCTCTTCCACTCTGTGGAAGTTTAAAGCAGATGATTTTAGGGGGCGTTCATAACATAAAATTATACATGGGTACAAAGTGATGTTTTACACCTTGGGGTTCTAAATGACATTCTATGCAACTCAAACTTCACTCTCGTTAACATTTGATGTTACTCAGAACCCTTCGGTGAAAAACATCCCATAATTCACTGTTACCTACCTATAATTCTATATATTTGTGAAATAAAATATAGTATAACGAAAAGTATTGATGTGTATATTCACACGAAAAAAAAAATGTCATTAACTGGAACTCATCATACCTTACATTCATCTCATTGCTATCTTTCAAGGATCACACTGAACACTAGACATTGCACAAGATGTGTAAAACTATTAAACAAATGCTTGAAGGCGTTGGTTCGTCAAAGCGCTCTGTACGTCTGCAAATATTCTGTGTGCAATGCCTACAAAGAGCGAGTTTCTCAGAGGAGCCAAATGCAGGGGAGAGAGTGACTTTTTCAAGGCAGTGGCTCAAGGCTTGCTTCTCCATTTTGATTCCCTGAACAGAATATACAGAGAGAAGATTTACATCAAAGGTGCATGCTGCCATTTGAAACCAAGACCTTTTTGCTGCAAAAATAAGCCCAGCATATTGATCGCAGAAGGATTTGTGCAAAAGCTTGTTTTCAAGTAGATGGCAATAAGGTGCCTCTCACAATCAAAGTTCAGCCTAAGGAAATGGCTCGCAGGAGAACAAGATTGCCCAGCTGCAGTGGGGTACAAAGCGATTGAAGCATCGGAAAGAGATTGAGCAGAGACAATCTCGCTCATCTGTGTACCTGACAGAGGAGCTATACGAGAACTGCCACGTTTCACCACCAGTATACATTCCTCACAGGGCTCCTGTAGCTGTCCAATTTGTAACTGAAGGTTGCCATTGTTGGCTTATCTTGCGAGTTTACACTCATTTTAATTAAGTAAGATGGCAAGGCCCCGCACAAATATAGTCAGGTAGAAATCCTGCATTGTTTCATGCAGTGATGTTCACAAAATGTAAACAAACCACAGAGCGAAAGCTATGTATCCTACAAGTAGAGACATATATAGAGAAATTATATCTACTTGTTAGTTTCCCAATTGTAGGAGGCGGTTCACAAAAAGTTGACAAAATATATAATTTCCTCGATGAATAGAGTTATGTTACAATGAAGCCTTGTGTAAAATGCATAACAAATAGAGGGGATTGTTTAACCCCTTCGCTGCTAGGCATTTCCCCCCCCCCCCTGTGCTAAGCCTTTTTTTGGCTATTTGGTGTAGTTCGCGATTAGGCCCCTGTAACTTTTTGACCACGTAAGGTATCCACGCCAAATTTGCGTCCTTTTCTTCCAACATCATGGGGATTCTAAAGGTACCCAGGGTTTGTGGATTCCCCTGGAGGGGACCCAGAAATTAGCCAAAATACAGCTAAATTTTGTTTTTGGGGGAAAAAATGGGAAAAAAGTGCTGCAAATGAAAGCGTCTGGTTTTTTCCCTGCAAATGGTATCAACAAAGGGTTTGTGGGGCTGAAATCACCATTTTCCCAGATTTTAGGGACTAACAGACTTTTGTCAGAAAACCAACATTTTTTACACAGTTTTGGCATTTTACTGGGATATAGCCTATTTTTGCTATTTTTTGTGCTTTCAACCTTCTTCCAGTTAATGGTAGAAATGGGTATAAAAGCAATAATGGATCCTGGAAAGCTATCCATTTTAGAAAAGTAGACAAAATTCTAAATTCAGAAAGGGGTCATTTGTGTAGATCCTTCAAGGTTTCTTTATAGAAACTAACAGTTGAATATAGGAAAAATTGAAAATTAGTTGAAAAAAACAGCCATTTGTGCCAATGTTTTCACCTGTAACTTCTTCTATTTGTAACAGCTGTTTGAAAGCAATATACTGTTACATCCGCTGGACCTTTCTGGTTGTGGGGATATATAGGACTTGTAGGTTCACCAAGAACCCGATGAACCCAGATCCAATAACTGAGCAGCGTCTTGCAATGGTTTTTTATTATGTACCGGGTATATAGCAATTAATTTGGGAAAATATATACATGGAAAAATCGGTATGAAAGACACCTATGTATTTCTGAAATTGGAACAAAATATAGAGTTTAGAAACAGTAGATATTTGCACATTTCCGAAATTGATAGTACCCATACTAGCATGAGAATTATAGGTCATTTTTCAAAATGACTTCTTTTTACACATTGTCTTTCATGTGGAAGGCAGAAATGCATCGAAAGTCAATAGGTAATAACAGTTGCTCTACAATTCTGTGTTACCCTAAGTCTCCCGATAAAGATGGTACCTCACTTGTGTGGGTAGGCCTAGTGCCCGTGACAGGAAACGGCTCAAAACGCAACGTGGAGACACTTTATTTTTACAGTGAAAACTGACCTTTTTTTTGCAAAGTGCCTAGCTGTAGATTTTGAACCCTAGCTCTGCCGGCACCTAGGGAAACCTAGCAAATCTATACATTTTTGAAAACTAGATACCCAGGGGAATCCAGAATGGGGTGACTTGACTGGCTCTCACCAGGTTCTGTTACCCAGAATCCCATGCAAACCTAAAAATGTGTAAAGAAAAAAACACATTTTCCTCAAATTTCTGTGGTGGAAAGTTCTGGAATCTGCGTGGATCCACAAAATTCTACCAACCCCGCGTTCCCCAAAGTCTTCCGAAAAAAATTGTACCTCACTTGTGTGGGTAGGCCTAGTGCCCGGGACAGGAAACGGCCCAAAACGCAATGTGGACACACCACATTTTCACAGTGAAAACGGACCCTTTTTTTGCAAAGTGCCTAGCTGTAGATTTTGAACACTAGCTCTGCCGGCATCAAGAGAAACCAAGCAAACCTATACATTTTTGAAAACTAGACACCCAGGGGAATCCAGGATGGGGTGACTTGACTGGCTCTCGCCAGGTTCTGTTACCCAGAATCCCTTGCAAACCTAAACATTTGTCCAAAAAAACACATTTTCCTCACATTTCTGTGGTGGAAAGTTCTGGAATCTGCGTGGATCTACAAAATTCCACCCACCCCGCGTCCCCCAGAGTCTTCCGAGAAAAATGATACCTCACTTGTGTGGGTAGGCCTAGTGCCCAGGACAGGAAACGGCCCAAAACGCAACGTGGACACCGCATTTTCACAGTGAAAACGGACCCTTTTTTTGCAAAGTGCCTAGCTGTAGATTTTGAACCCTAGCTCTGCCAGCACAAAGGGAAACCTAGCAAACCTATACATTTTTGAAACCTAGACACCCAGGGAAATCCAGGATGGGGTGACTTGACTGGCTCTCACCAGGTTCTGTTACCCAGAATCCCTTGCAACCCTCAAAATTTGTCCCAAAAAAACACATTTTCCTCACATTTCTGTGGTGGAAAGTTCTGGAATCTGCGTGGATCCACAAAATTCCACCCACCCCACGTTCCCCAAAGTCTTCCAAGAAAATGGTACCTCACTTGTGTGGGTAGGCCTAGTGCCCGTGACAGGAAACGGCCCAAAACGCAACGTGGACACACCACATTTTCACTGTGAAAACGGACCCTTTTTTTGCAAAGTGCCTCGCTGTAGATTTTGAACCCTAGCTCTGCCGGCACCTAGGGAAACCTAGCAAACCTATACATTTTTTAAAACTAGACACCCAGGGGAATCCAGGATGGGGTAACTTGACTGGCTCTGTTGCCCAGAATCCCTTGCAAACCTCAAAATGTGTAAAAGAAAACACATTTTCCTCACATTTCTGTGGTGCAAGCCATACCTCGCTGGACTCCCCCGGGTGTCTAGTTTTCAGAAATGTGTGGGTTTGGTAGGTTTCCCTAGATGGCCGCCGAGCCCGGGGCCAAAACCTCATGGGACCCCCCTTGCAAAACCAGGTTGTTTTGTGATAGGTAATTTTGATGTCACCTCAATAGGTTTTGGGCCCTTGCCTATCGCGGGTACTTGACCCACCCACGTGAGTTAGGTACCATTTTTATAGGGAGACCTGGGGAAACGCTCGGTGGGAGGAAATTTGTGGATCCACGCCGATTCCAGAACTTTCCCACACAGAAATTTGAGAAAAAAACGATTTTTTTCAGCTAAATTTGAGGTTTGCAGGGGATTCTGGGTAGGAAATGTTGGGGGACCCACGCCAGCCATACCTCATTGGACTTCCCAGGGTGTCTAGTTTTCAGAAATGTGTGGGTTTGGTAGGTTTACCAAGATGGCCGCTGAGCCCGGGGACAAAAACTCAGGTGACCCCCCCTTGCAAAACCAGGTCCTTTCAATATAGGTAATTTTGATGTCTCCACAATACGTTTTGGGCCCATTCCCTGCCGCGGGTATTTGGCCCACCCACACAAGTGAGGTACCATTTCTATTGGGATACTTGGAAAAATGCTGGGTGGTAGGAAATTTGTTGTTTCTTTCTGAAGCGTGAAAATTTTGGCACAATAATGCAAGGAAAATGTGACAGTCACATTTTGAGGTTTGCAGGACATTGTGAGTAAGATAACTTGTTGGGAACCACAAGAGAGACATCACCATGTACTCCCATGGATGTTTAGTTTACGACAATATCTACAGTTGGTAGGTTTTTCTTAGATTGAATGTACACCTTGGCAGAGAGACAAAAAAGGCAAATATTACTGCACAGCCATCTAATCCTCAAGCACACACACATACTGGTTGGATTTGGCACAAGGGCGAGTGATGGTTCAGTATATAACATTTTATTAACAAGAGATTTCACAAAAATGAAATGCACTGTCAATAATTGAAAGGACAAAAAACTGAACCAGTGACTCACAGCTCGTGAGCTGTAAAGCTGCATCAAGGCCCCAACCGCTTTACAGGCCATTCACACACCTTTCATACGTGATACACACAAGACCATTCACACCACCAGGCACGAAACCAACACATTACAACATTCACAAAAAGGGACAAGGTACACCCTGTTTGAGAAAGACAGAAAAGACAAATATTTCTGCACAACCACCTATTCCTCAAGCACACATATATACCAGTTGGATTTGGCACGAGGGTGAGTGATGGTTCAGTATATACAGTTGTATTAACAAGAGATTTCACAAAAATGAAATGCACTGTTAATAATTGAAAGGACGAGAAACTGAACCATTGACTCACAGCTCGTGAGCTGTAAAGCCACGACAAGGCACCAACCTCTTTACAGGCCATTCAAACACCTTTCATACGTGTGACACATACAAAAGCCTTCACACCGACAGCCGCGGGCCCAGCACATTACAACACTCACACCAGCAGACAGCACCAAAGGGCCCAGCACTTTCACACGCCCACATTCCTGACACCGCAACCACACCAGCTGACGGATTGCGTGGAGTGGCGTTTGGCTAGCAGTGTGTGTAGTGACCAGCAGCAAGTCACTACTCACACACTGCCAGCCAAGCGCCAGTCCACGCACACCACCAGCCAAGCGCAAGTCCACGCACACCGCCAGCCGAGCGCCAGTCCACGCACACTGCCAGCCGAGCGCCAGTCCACGCACACCGCCAGCCAAGCGCCAGTCCACGCACACCACCAGCCAAGTGCCAGTCCACGCATACCGCCAGCCAAACGCCAGTCCACGCACACCGCCAGCCAAGCGCCAGTCCACGCACACCACCAGCCAAGTGCCAGCCTACAGACACCGCCATCACATTTAGGATTTTTTTATACAAAAAAGAAAACATAAACAAATTGCAAATAGATACAAATCTACTAACACAAAATCTGAAACTAAATACATTGCACAAATGCCAACCTTGAAACTGAACAAAAAATATGAAACAATAGAGACCAGGCAGTTCACTTTACCACTCATCGATGCTCCCGAAAATTCTTTTGCGTGTGGTACATTCTAAAACAAGCAGGCACGCACAGTGCAGGGTTAGAAGGACACTCGGGCAGTACATACGAGTCTCCTTCCGCGTACCTCTTCGCCAACAGACTCTACATCTCCTACTGGGCAAGTCTTTTGACGGTGTGTCAGAGGAATGTGATCAGGAAAGTGGCGATCTTTCAATCTAGCCACATCCTCCACCACTCCAACTCTAGGAACACTTGCCTGTTCCACTACAACAAGGCTGCCTATTACAGACTCCTGAAACTTAGCAAAAGTCATCTTTGACTCAGGACAACAATCCTTAAATACAACAGAAGCATTAAAGGTTGCCAAGTGGAAAAGATGGATAGTCAACTTCTTATACCAAATGTAAGCCTTACGAAGAGCAGTGTAAGGTTTCAAACTCTGATCTACTCTATCAACACCACCCAGGTGCCTATTATAGTCTAAAATGCACACAGGTTTGCGCGCTTCAGCAACCTGACCCCAAACAGTCACAGGTGAAGTGCTTTCATCATGGATGGTAGTCAGCATGTAGACATCTCTCCTGTTTGAAAACTTCACAGCTAGAAGTTCCTCGCAACGCACTGTACTGTCCCCGCACAAGCTTTTGACAAACGAGTTCTTTTGGGAAACCTTTACGGTTACAGCGGATTGTGCCACAAGCAACAGTGTCCACTTTGGCCAATTCCCTTAACAACTGCACACCAGTGTAGAAGTTATCTACATATAAATGGTGACCTTTGTTAAAAAGTCCTCTATCAAGTGCCCACACAATTTTCTCAGTCACTCCAAAAGTGGACGGACAACCAGGGGGGTTAATCCTGGAATCCTTACCGGTGTACACCCTGAAATTAGAGACATATCCAGTCCTACTGTCACACAGCATATACATCTTAATTCCATAGCGTGCCCTCTTACTAGGAATGTATTGCCTAAAAACCAAGCGGCCTTTGAACAAGACCAAAGACTCATTCACTGCTATTTCTTTCCCTGGAGCATAGATCTCAGAAATTCGATCTACAAAGTGATCAATGACAGGCCGAATCTTAAAAAGACGGTCACAATCAGGGTGATCTCGTGGCAACGCTAAACCATTATCGACAAAATGCAGCATCCAAAGCAGAAGCAAATACCTATCACGACTCATGACTGCCAGAAATATAGCCGTTGCATCAAGGGACTAGTAGACCAATATGAAGACATTGATGGCTTCCTTAGCAAGCCCATCAAAAAAGTTAAACCCAAGAACTTCTTCATCTCTTCCAGATTTGTGGGATTCCACCGGGTAGCTCTTGAGTGGGGCCTAAGGCTGGCACTGTTGTCCCTCAAAAACTGTTTGGCATACAAATTAGTCTGCTCAACAATCTCTGCCAAAAATACATTGTCCATAAACAACTGAAAAAAATGTATCGGCAAAAAGTTTTCAGTATTCACTCTACACCCTGGAACACCAGTAAAGTCTGGCAATGCCGGCTGCACCATGCCTGGGGCAACCCAGAGGACAGCACTTCCAACGGGAAGCCTTGCAGCCCCAGGCTGCAGCCCAGATGCCTCTTGCTGCACTATCGGCACATCAATGACCTCCTCTAAAACAGGCACTTCATCCGCACTAAGAGTAGCTTTATCCGCACTGAGAGTAGCTTCATCATCCGATGATTCCTCGTGGACAGAAAACTCATTGCCTGAATCTTTCACTCCCTCCTCTGCCTCAGATGCAGAGTCAGTCTCTGAACCATGGTCAGAGAAAGACTCAAAAAGCATACCAACAACCTGCTGAGCAGTAATTCTGCGGCTAGCCATTATCCTTACTAAGAAAGGAGACTGCACAAACAAGTCAACAACAACCAACACTGTGCAAAATAAATAAGTAAGTAAAACAATGTGTGCCTTTATCACAAAGATCTATATACCCAAAAACTATACGATTCACTTGCAAGTGACAGCTACACTCACCAGCACCTACTCTGCAGAGACACAGCAAAAACCAAAGTTATCCCACTAGAAAGAAAAAAACAAAACCAATTACTCACAAGACAACAAAATACACATTGAGCACGAATGCAAAACGTTTTTGACACTCAAAAAACAGAAGCCAAACATACTGCTATTATTACACCATTTGCAAAAAACACATTCATGCACGGAAATGAAACTCATTTACATTGTACAAAAAAAATTCTCTTACCAAACAAATGCAACTACACAAACAGCAGAACCACCAGTAACGAAACCGCAACCTGGAACAGTCAAAAGAGCAAAAGCCTTGAACTAGAACAAAAAAGGAGAAATAAAGCATTACCATTGCAATTCACAAGAAATAAAACAATTAACATTATAACACGCTATGTCACTACCCAAATGGTCAATCTGCCAGATGGGCCTTCAAATAGGGCTGAGAAAAATGGGGGATGGTCTTGCCAAGGGATCGGGTGAGGCTGTCTGCCAGGCCGATCTGTCCCCCAGGTGGGGCAGAAAACAGCAGACAGAAATGTCCCCCCCTTGAAAAAGAAATAAATCCCTGGTACCTAGTAGGGTTTTCCGCCTCCCCCCCCTCCCGCCTAGGGCTGAAAGGCCAAAAAAGGGGCAGATCTGTCCCCAGGAGGGGCAGTAAAAACATTAACCAAATTTTACCCCCTTGGAAGCAACCATGTCGATTCCATTACACACAAAACAAAATCCCTGGTGTTTTCTGCCCCTCCCCCACCTGTGGGCAGAAAGGCCAAAAACACGGGCCAATGTGCCCCCAGGGGGGGGGGGGCAGAAAAACATACACAAAATATCAGCCCCCTGGAAGCGACCCTTACCCAAGGGTCGCTTCCATTTAAAATAAAATAAAGTCCCTGGTGTCTAGTGGGGTGAAAGGCCAAAAAAACGGGCCGATCTGCCCCCGGGGGCAGAATAAACATACAAAAAATATCTGCCCCCTGGAAGCGACCCTTGCCCAAGGGGTTGCTTCCATCTTCATTTTATAGAGGTCCCTGGTGTCTAGTGGGGTTTTGCCCCCAGGGGGGACAGAATACACATATATAACAAATCTGCCCCCTGGAAGCGACCCTTGCCCAAGGGGTTGCTTCCATTTTAATTTTAAAGAAATCCCTGGTGTCTAGTGGGCTTTACTGCATCCCCCTGGGGCAGAAAGGCCAAAAAAACGGGCCGATCTGCCCCCGGGGGGTGGGGGGGGGGCAGAATACAGATGTAAAAAACATATGCCCCCTGGAAGCGACCCTTGTCCAAGGGGTCACTTCCATTTTATTTATTTAAAAATCCCTGGCGCTAGTGGGCTTTTCTGCCCCCCCCTGGGGCCAGAAACGCCAGAAAACCCAGCCAATCTGTCCCTAGGTGGGGGGGGGCAGAAAAGTCTTTAAAATACTGTGCCCCTTAAGGAAGCGACCCTTGCCCAAGGGGTCACTTCCTTTAAATTAAAAAGAAATCCCTGGTGCCTAGTGGGGCATTCCTGCTGCACGATCGCGACGCCATGCGCGATCGTGGAGCAGGAATGCCCTGCATTGAGACGTCAGGGGAGAGGAAAAACTCTTTCCTCTCCCCCGATGCCTCAATGCATCCCAATTTCCCCCCCCCCCTGCCGGAGCAAGGAAACTTACCTGTTTCCTGCTGGACGCACTGGAAGCAAATGGCTTCCAGTGCGTCCGGCTGCTCCTGATGTGCGCGCTGACGTCATGGGATTGCCTGGGGGGGGGGTCGGGGTGGCAGCGGAAACTCTTCCGCTGCCATCCCACTTTGTGGGGGCTAGATGGGCTGCCCATGGGCGGAGTGCCAGCGCTTCCCCCATGGGTGGGTGCCATGACGGAGCGGTTCCGTCATGAGCACACGCCCACCGTTGCTCATGACGGAACCGCTCTGTCATGAGCATAGAAAGGGTTATGAGCCTCTTGGGCAGCCGGTGCATCGCTTTTTGTGATGCACCGGCGGCGTAAAATATGTGCCACACTGCGACATATTTACAAAGTGACGCATCTAAGCAGATGCATCACTGTGTCAGGTATAATGAATGGAGGGTGGGCGTTCCCCCCACAAAAAAGGTTCGTAGAAGTGTTGCAGTGAAATCTATGAGATTTCACTGCGACAATTCTAGGACGCCACTGCGTCAAATCCTTACGCCTGCCGTAAGACTGATGATGGCCCTTTCACATGGGGTTTACCCCATGTGAAAGGACAAATTCCTGGAATTGCGTCTGTTTTCAGACACACCCCAGCAATGCGCCACTTTTGCGCCTACAGATACTGACGTATCTGTAAATCCTTGTGACATGGAGTGCCTTACATTAAATACAGCGCATCCATGGTGTTACAAGGAGGGTGCCCGGAAAAGTGTTGCATCGTTGTTTTCACGCAGTGATGCAACACTTTTCATAAATGAGGCCCAGAACGTTTGTGATCTTATTCACAAGTGCATACATTTTTACACATGATGCAAGTAAAATATGCAAGCTGCAAAAACCATGCATAAATAATGTGTATAATACGTTTTGCATTCATATGCATAACATCGTCACAAAATATGTTCTTCATTTGCGACTGAAGCACAAACTGTGTAAAGTATGATTTGCATATGTGCCCCGACGTAAGCTTGCATGTAATGTACTGCTTAGCAAACACATGGTGCAGCAACAAACCACACACCTCGATACATTAAAATCGTAGTTATTGCAATGTGGCCTACCCATATCCCGCTTTCTTTGTAGCTACAAATTTACATCAGAGCATCAGCCTTGGCTTCTCCTAAGGTCATGAAGATGCAGCAGTCCAATGAGGAGTTAGTGCCGTTATGGACCTAAGTTTGGGGTTGTAACCAGCAATATAGAGTGTCCCCGTTGAGAAACGAAAGTGAGCATGAGCCTCATATCTCCAAGATTGATAGCAGTGCATATTCCTGGTGGCCTGTCATCAGATTTAGCTTCGGCCTTCTCCAAATATTGTTACCAGTCAGGAGACCGAGGGCCCGCTCTGCCACTATGCAGTGCCTGTTGCACCGCCAGTGTATCAGAGCACAGGTCTGACAGCCATTGATGGATGGAGGGGCAGGAACAGAATTCCAGCTCACGGCTATCCTACATTTAGCCAGAACTAAGGCTAAATCGACAAATGTATTGACAGCTTTACATGCAGCAGAGCGGGATGTAATGCCCAGTAAACAATGTAGTCTTCCCTTCGGAGCGGGGAGCCCAAGGCCTCTGAGAGGAACCCCACAATTTAATCCCAATAAGAGTCAAGCCGGGGGCTGTTCTAGACCATGTGCATAAAATCGGCTGCATTAGCTTGGCAGTGGGGTCAGGCATCAGCGGCCCCGAGACATGCACACCAGCCTTTCAAGGGTAAGGTAATGGTGGTGAAGTGTATATTTCAGCCTGGCGTTTGTGGAGATGAGTTTCGGTGTCACTATACGCTGCGTCCATTGTTTGTCTGAAAGTGTGGTGCCAAGGACAGCTTCCCAGTAGGCTTGAAAAGAATGTAGAGGGACCTCCCTATCAATGTATAGAGGGCTGTAAAGATGTGTAACAGCCCGGTGACCACCCCCATGTGCCAACAATACCTGAAAAAATAGTGAGGTTTCTGGTTCATGTGCTTTACGCCAAATCGTGTGTAAGTGTCGTGCATGTGAAGCATAGATAAGGATGGAGCCCGACGCTATACCAGAATCATCTGCCAAGCTCTCAAACGTAAATGATCGTTCCAAATGGTAAGGCCAGTGTAGTGCTCAGCAGCCAGGCATCACCCAGAGGGGTAATTCCGGCACATATGGAGGGTAGAGACTAGTCTTGACCGTATATGTGATCCAACAAGTCTTAGCCACACTAAGCATTCTCCCCTCTGGGGGACTTCCTCCTCAGAGCCCAGCAGTCATCGCAACACCAGGGGTGGTGTTGCCCTACCAAACCAGTATCCCAATTCAGACAAATTCTGACCCACCAGCCAGCGCATGGGCCACTACAGCTGGGCAGCAGTGTAATACTATTCATAGTTTGGAGTCCCTAATCCACCCCGCTCCAAAAAGGCATAGAGTTTGGGGAGTGTCACTCGCCTCCTTTCCCTGCCCATAGGAGTGAGTGAAGCTCCACAAATAGTCTGCTGGGTGGCGGGACGGGATAGCGGAGAAAAAATACAGTAGCCTGGGGGGTAACATCTTTGAAATGGCAATTCTACCTCCAGGTGAGAGCGGCAGGGATGTCCAGAACGAATAGAATGACCTCAGACCAGTAAGGGCTCTATCCACATTACCATCCATCTAGTCTTTGTCGGAGTGATACACTCAGACGCCAAAGTATATAAAGGAGTCCCCAGATCAGCGGAGCAGAGTACGCAAATTATCTGTTCCCCCTGGCCATCAGGGGGAACAGATGGGATTTGTCCCAGTTTACCCTCAAACCGGATGCTTCATCAAACTGACGTAGGAGCTCCATATGTCGGGGGAGTAAAGTAGAATCATCCCTGAGGTATACCAGAGCATTGTCGGCATACAAGGAAATCACATGGCAGCTGTTTTCGGCTTTGATTACCCATTCGGAGGCTCGCAGCTGGAATGCGTATGCGAGGGGTTTCATAGCCAGCTCAAAAATTATTGGGGATAGGGGGAAACCCTGGCCGATATGGTGCGTTCAGTTTTCACGCGGGCCAGCGGCATTTTATACAGTGAATCAATCCATTGAAGGAACTTTGGGCCTATGCCAAATCTCGCAAGGCACTCCTTCAGTTAATCCCACCACAGGGTGTCAAACACCTTCTCTATGTCCAGCGAGGCACCCCAAGGGGGCGCGTTTGACAACCGGGCCCAGTATATCAGCATGAACAGGCTTCGCAGGTTTAAGAATGTATTCCTGCCAGGTATACACCTGCCCTGGACTGGGTATATTACATTTTGCATTATGGGAATTCGTTGATTGGGCAACACCTTACCGAGGATCTTATAGTCCGTGTTCAGTAAGGAAAGGGGGCAATAGGTCCCCAGCAATAGGGCGTCCCTATCTGGCTTAGACAGGACTACAACTGCCTCCCGAAGTGATACCCAGAAGGATACCCTTGGAATAGGCGGAGTTAAATACTTTCAGCAAACAGCGGTGATTTGCGAGTTAAAAGCAGAGAAAAATTTAACCGGCTGGCCATCCGCTCTGGGGGTCTTTCCATTCGCCATTTGTTTGATCGCTTCCGAAATTTCAGCTTCTGATAAGAGTGTCTCAAGATCTGCCCTTTGGGACGCCTGTAGTTGGGGTAGGTGCATATGATCCAGAAATGACCCAATCAAGATTGTGTCTACTGGCTACGGGGCTGTGTATAGATTGGCATAACAGGACCCACATCTCCGTGAATAGCAGTAATCAGAACCCTTAGGGTATCAGAGCAGAGGAGCCAGGCCAATAGCCTGCCCTCCTTGTCACCCTCCACATGTTTTTTCATTAGGTAATCTTTACAGTCCACCTTGCCCAACTGCTCTAGCATTGCCTTGTGGGTGAGCTATGCTCGTGCTAGAGGAACAGCCTCCATCTGGTCCAAAGGCGACAGCCATTCATATCTTCAGATATCTTATTTCCAAGGATTGTAGCTCCCTACGCAGCACTAACTTAGTACCGTGTACCATCTTGATTGCATGACAGTGAAAGAACATTTGAACGCATCCCATTCTATGCCGGTGTCAGATTCTGTGTCTTCATTATCTGTAAAGTAGAGGGTGATATGGTCTGATAGGATGGAGTGGAATGCCCCATCCTGCAAGGATGCTGTGGGTATACATGAGTGCCCACTGCCCCATGATAGTTGGAATTGTAAGGGGCAGTGATCGGAGGAGGTGCATCCCATTTATTCAGTGTGGGTAACCCTTGATAGTACTTCTGAGTTGCAGTAGAAAAGGTCAATCCTAGTATGTGGGTCATGTAACTCGAATAAAAGGATTTTTGTCTAGTCGTGGGATGTAGACTGCACCAGGGGTCGAACACCTGAGTGCGTGAGACTCAGAGTCTAAGGTGTTGAGTAAGGGCAGTGGATTGAGCCCAGGGTATGGTGGGGGAGAGCGATCAAAGTCTAAGTCTGGGACACAATTAAAATCCCCGCCCCAATAGCAATGTGCTAGTGCATTATGTACCAGAGCTGGGGTGGGGGAGTGCAGAAAAAGGGCCAGATTGGTGTTGGGAGCGTATAAAGAAATACATTACACAGGGAGGTTATCTAGGATCCCTTCCAGTACCGCATAGCCCCCCTCTAGATCTACTTTAGTATGTGACACCTCCAACAGCACCGCTGGCGCTAGCAAATCGGCAAATTCAGGAATAGGTGGTCCCCACCAGTGTGCCTCGCCAGTGCCTAAGCACGACTTCAAGCTCCTAGGCAGTAAGATGGGTCTCCTGGAGGAGTGCAACATGGATCTTGCGCCTGCGTAGAGATTGATGCACACGATATTGTTTCACATAGCTAGCTAGCCCCCTAACATTCCAGGCCAGAAATAGGTATTATGACCCAGCCCTATCACCAGTAGTAGCCATAAAGCATGAGACATGAGGAGGCCATCCCCACTACAGCCCCACGGTGTACCATCCCCCCTAAACCCATCCATCCCCCCAAGCCCAGGAGACCACATACCTTGAAAAACATACAACAAAAAGCCCAACACATAATAAGTAAAACAAGAATGCAACTGTCTTTGAACACCCCTTCCCATGCTAGCACACCAACAGGCGTCTGGCCAATTGCCCTGTGACGCAAAAAAGAATGAAATAGTACACCATTCAGTTTCTGTGTCACTGTCTATACAGGGGGCAGTGGTAGTATATCAGTACCAACGTCGATAGAGGGGTAATACCAATGCTCAGCCACTACACCATTATACCACCCCCACCCATTCAGTGCTGCATGTTAGTCAAAAAGTTGTAGTGAAGGCCGTATTGAACCAGGTGGGCATATGTGTCTGCATCACATCATCAGCAGTTTGAGGGGTTACCACAGGACGCCCACCCAAACAATGTATCAACCAATGACAGGGTAATGTCTGATGTTTTATCGTCGAGATTCCCTGTCACTGAACCCTCGAGGTACGGGATCGCCGCTAATTGTTCCACCTCCGCAACCGGCTTTGCCCTTTCTTTGGCAGTCTGTTCCTTCAATGTGCCTACTGGTGGGCACTTATTGCAAGGTCTATGATGTTGTTGCTCCTTCCATGTGGTGGAGAAGCCCGTCTTCTCCAGGGGGCAGGTATCAATACCTTTGTGCTCCAACCAAGTCCAAGCCTCCTCCAGGGTTGCGCAGTAAGGTGACACTGTCACTGTGTATTATCCTGAGTGTAGCAGGGAATTGTAGAACATATCTGATGTCGTAATACCAGAGGCACCTTTTCATGGCTAGAAAGGAAGAACTTCGGCACTGCACCTCTATGGTGTAATCAGGGAAAACATTGACTTTTGAGTTCTCTACCATCCAGGAGCCCTTTGCCTCAGTGACTTGTAGGATATGATACATACAACTGAATATCTTCCATGATTCTCACATTTACGAATGCTCCTTATAATCAGAGCCCTGACTACTACATGCATTAAGAACATGATAATTAGAGCTTTGGACACCCCCAAAGAGTCTGTGACACATGTGCTCATATCCACCAGGCCACCAGGTATATGTCTTTCACATAATTCCGAATGCATCTCATCCGCCACCAGTCCCAGGCAACTTCGCCACATTCACATACATAGGTTCCACACCATTCATTGGAATATGGATCATGCATCCACCTTCAAGTTCACCCAGTTTCTTAATTGAGCATCTTAAAAGCAAATGACAGAAAATGCATGGAAGCAGCTGCTCTGTGCATCAGCACAGAGTTGTGTGGTTGGTGACCCTTAATTCTTGAAAAATGAAGCACAGGATGCCTTTGGATAAGCTGGTCCTGGCAATTTCAACATTAGCCTCAGGCTAGATGAGGTCTTGTAGTATCTATGACCAGGTGGGCCCACTAGATAAGACTAGATAAGAAGTCGGCTGTATTAAAATAGGGTCCCCAAGGGGCTGGCTGGCTGACTTACCAATGAAGAGGTCTGGTCTGAACAGTCAAATCTTTGTGTGTCAGCAGGGCTTCTCTATGCAGATGAAGGCAATCCAAGTCAAGCCAGGTTAGCTACTGTTGTTATTTCTATTTTTTATTCATAATGCATAAATTGCTACACCTTGGGCCACATGTATGAAGCTATTTTGCATTCGCAAACAGGCCGATTCTCAGAATCGGCCCATTTGCAAACGCAAAAAAGCCTTATTCAATGTACCAACCTCTATTTTATGTGATTTGGTAACCTGATACCGAAGTGCAAAATGGGTTTACGATTCGGTTTTTGGAAGGGGCATGTTTAGGGCGTCCCTTCCTAATACCGAATTGCAGCAGTATGTATGAATGTTTTGCGACCAAATACCGGTCTCAAAACATTCGCAGTTTACCATCAGATTCAATCTGATGGAAACCCATTAGCAAATGCGAAGGGGTCTTTGTGAAACGTGGTGAAAATGTTTTTTAAGAACAGGCAGTGGTCCCATGGACCACTGCCTGCTCTTAAAAAATGGAAAGAAAACATTTAATTTTTTTCTTTTAAATGCAACCTGTTTTTCTTTTAGGAAAACGGTCTGCAGTTTAAAAAAATGATTGCTTTATTTAAAAGCAATCACAGACAATGAAATTGTGACTTACCTCATTAATATTAGTGAGGTAGGTGGATTTGTGACCCCCTAGGAATCGCTAAATGAAACTCATGGAGTTTCGTACATTAGGAATAGCGATTACCTAATTGTGAGTTACAGAAAATCGCAAATAGGTAATCGCTATTCCTATTATTGATACATGTGGCCCCTTTTCTTTCTAACCCCTTTGTTGTGAACAGTGTGACAAATCGCATTTAGGCTTCTATTTTCATTATGTGCCTCCTTGTCGATTTTTTAAATCTCTTTAAGTAGAAAGTGTGAAGTTTTAGACACATACAGAAATGTTGGTATCATGTCCACAGCCTATCTAGGCTGACAATTTTTTATTTTTTTATTTAGACACTGTCATAATATCATGGCCACTTACTGTATAAGCTTACATGTTTTTATTGTTTTAGTTATAGGAGTATGCAATCTGAATGTGAATAAAGATGACATATTTATCGTCATATATGTTGTCTTGTTGAGCCTTTAGTGTCTGCAAGAACTGTTTTGTTTTATAAATAAAAGATACAATTGTCGATCAGACACTATATAAACCAAGATATTTGACCAAGATGTGGAGGGGGTTTGTATAACGACTATAACATCAGACGTCAGGCTGGTTTTCATCAGCAGCAAGGTTATGTCAGAGCTTGCTCTGGGAGTGGTGTAAAGCAATGGCCTTGAACCTTGCACTGCTTATCATTCCCAAGCAAAAGCTGTGATAGAGAATAGCTAAAGAGTTAATTTATACTGAGAGAAGGTAAGCTATGAGACCCATCTCAAGAAACTCGAATTATAGGCTTGCTATTTACCTTCTGCTCAAATTTAGCATAGCACTTAGAAATAGCTATATGGTGTTAGGATGCTATGAACTTGTTAAACATGTTATGAATGTTCATATTTTTTTTTTTCTGGACATTTCATGCATTGCAGCATTTATTTTCGCATTCTGTGTGGTTACCGTTCATATTCTATGCACTAGCCTTCTGTTTTAGAAATAAGTATTTTAAAGGTAAATCCCTGTTTCCTAGAGCTATTATGAGTGTCCCATTCATTTATTAAAGAGGGATTGGAGTTCCACGGAGTGTCTGAACTCGTCTGACTAAACTTAGGTTGTTGGTTACGGATAGCAGTCCAACCGGATTTCCAATTCGTTTTGGGAGATTGAACTACGTCCATGTCTTGCACCAGGGTGTTAGATATCCAAAGACTGGGTCTAGATAGATAGACAGACAGACAGACAGACAGACAGATAGATAAATAGATAGATAGATAGATAGATAGATACATAGATAGATAGATAGATAGAGAAAGATAGATAGATAGATAGATAGATAGATAGATAGATAGATAGATAGATAGATAGATAGATAGATAGATAGATAGATAGATAGATAGATAGATCCAACATTGGACTAAATGGCACAGCTTGAATTAGTAATATAATCTTTAAATGTCAACATCAAGAGCACTGAAAGTAAACTAGATAGCCATACAAGCAGGAAATACAGACTCAATTGGTTACAAGTATAACTGTATTCTTTAATTAAAATACAAGTATGACATACGGGAGTGCAGTTATAAAGGTATGCAGTCTTTGGGCCAAGTTGTTCCTGTGGATAGGTATTTTGCCGCCTACTCTGCAGTGCCTAATTGAATAGCACTGCAATTGCAGGTGGGGAAATGCCTTCCAGCAGGTTAGAAAGGACAGCGGGGCTAAAAATAGACCCCGAAAATGCTATGTTTGCAACGTGGTGAAATGTCCACATATTGTTGTGAATGTACTTCATTGTGTGCATTCTAGAAAGAGGATCAGTTAATAAAGAACAATTTCAAATGGACACAATCTGGCATGCTGGTTGTTGGAAATGGCCCTTTTTGCAGGGTTATCCCCAAACTTTTTGCTTCTTCCTCCTATTTTTCCTGACCTGCTGTTGTTGGTTTTTGGACTCAGGGCACTTTATCACTGCTGATCAGTGCTAAAGTGCATATGCTCTCTGGGTAAATTGTGTAATGGATTGGTGTTTCCATGATTGCCATATTTTATTTACTTGTCAGTCCCTAGTAAAGTGCACTGAGTGTGCCAGGGCCTGTAAATCAAATGCTACTAGTGGGCCTGCAGCACTGATTGTGCCACCCACATGAGTATCCCTGAAAAGGTAACTCAGACCTGCCACTACAGAGTCTGCGCGCAGTTCGTAACTGCCATTTCGACTTGGCAAGTGCACCCACTTGCCAGGCCCTAACCTTCCCTTTTCTTACATGTGAGTCACCCCTAAGGTAGGCCCAAGGCACCCCCGTGGGCAGGGTGCAGTGTATGTGAAAGGTAGGACATGCACTGATGTGTGTGACATGTCCTGGTAGTAAATTACAGTGCATTTCGTTTTTCACGACTGAAAGGCTATCTGGCCCATAGGAAAGCATGGGAGTTAATTTATAACATCTTATAAATATAAATTCCCATTGGGACCAGATAGGAAAATAACGTTTAGTATGCCTGAACTCTAGAATGTTAAAATGCGTCTTTTAGTGAGGGTGATTTTTACATTCTGTGTTTGGAAAAAATACCACTTTTAGAAAGTAGGTATTTTCTTGCTTAGCCATCCAGTGTGCCTCTGCTAGGATGTGTATTGACTGTCTGGCTGTGAAGTGACAGGGGCTGGGGATGTGCAGTGGCTCCAGAGAGTCTGGATGAGTCAGGGCTGGGCTGAATAGACCTGGGCTGCATTCAGAGTAGTGGGAGGAGTTTTCCCTTGCACCTGGATAGACCCTGTCAGCCTTGGACAATGCTGTCTCCACCTCCTGCTGGGAAGCTGGGCCAGAGAGGACCAAACTGGTTTGGACTAAGCACAGACACTCTCTGCCTGAGAGGACAAAGGATTTTGGGCTATAAAAAGTGGGGCCCAAACCCCTAAACTTTAGAACTCTTTTGGAACCAAGAAGACTGCCAAGAAGAAGAGCTGGAGAAGCTGTGAGGAGGGACTACCACTTTGCTGTGTTGGCCTGCAGTGGCTGCTTCTGTCTTGGGCAGTGAAAGGACTGGACTTTCTGCAACTTCCTTTTTGTGAGTTTCTCCAAGGGCTTGAGGTAGAGCTTGCCCACTGTTCAAAAAGTCTCAGGAACAGCAAAGACTTCAAGTTCTTCTGCCATCAGCACTGGGAACTATGTGTTTTGTGCTGCAACAGAAGAAAAGCAACCCAACGCCGTCTACAATGCCGCTGCCAACTTCGTGTCCTGAAGGCACCGCAGAGGGCAGCGCCGCAAAGCCCCACCGCAACCCTGGTCTCACCGACCATGCCACCTGATGCCGCCACCGAGCCGCTGCTTGCACCGCGACCTGTGGGCACCGCACTCCGCCTCGTTTCATGCCGTCGCCCTGGTATCCCCGATGACAACGCTCCACGCCGACATCGACGCCGCTGCTTGCACCGTGGTACAAGGGCACCGCTTGTAAGTTACACGAAGCACCGTCCTCATTCCGCACCGCAGCCTTGGTTTACTGACGCCGGCGCCATCGACTCCAGTTCGTCAGCCGACGATAGCACTTCAGCAACGACGATGCAGCTGCTTGCACCGTGACCTGCCAGCACCGTGACGAGCACTGCATCACTTTGTACCACAGCCCTGGCTCACCGACGCCGCAGGACGACCGTCACCGAGCCGCTGCCTGCACCGTGACCTGAGGGCACCGCTGCACTTCGCACCACACTACCCGACGCCTGCCGGTGCTCCTGACCGCGAGAAGTTTGATCTGCAACGCGTGTGACCCCAAGGGCCCGACGACTCCTACCCTGACATCCGGAACCGACGCCTGCGGACGCCGTGCTTTCGGAGCTCAACAAGAGGTCGCCGACGCACTGCAATTCTAAAGGTACTGTTTTGCGGGTCTTACCGACACCGTAGCTGGCCCGCGACGCCACGGTCAGCCAGAACTGTTTGGATTTGTTGTTGCAGACGGAGCTATCAACTTCAAGGAACTTTATTTCAAGTCTATTTTGATTACTGAAGATTTCTAAGTACTGTATTGTGGATTTTTATTGTTTTGGGTCTTGTCTTAAGTATATAAAAATATTGGATATTTTTCTAAACTAGTGTGGTGTCCTTTTGTAGTGCTTATGCTGTATTACTGTTGGTTATGTGCAAATGCTTTACACACTGCCTCTAAGATAAGCCTGACTGCTCGTGCCAGGCTACCAAGGGGGTGAGCAGGGTTTTTTTAGGAGTGTAACTCCCTTATCCTGACTAGAAGGAAGGGTCCCTACTTGGACAAAGGTGCAAACCCTTGCCAACTAGAGACCCCCATTTCTAACACTGGTGCTGTGAAATAGCAGCTGTCAAATAAACAAAGGCCGCTCCAAACAAATTTATGACACAAATCAAAAGAGACAGGAACTGATAAAGCTGGAATGACCCCTGTGCTCATATCTAAAGCAGCTGGTAGAAAGCAGCCTTCTATCACCTCAGGATCTAAACACAAAGGTGACACTAAAGTAATAATCAAGTAAAAACAAAAACAATTGCACTGAATGGAACTACCTTGTGTGTAGATGTGCTCTGTGTGAAATAGTAAAATGAAGTCACTGAAAGTGAAGCTAGCCAGTGGTAGAAGTCAGCTGACCCACTGCCCCATGCTGTAGTAGGTAGAAGCAGAATATGACTATCAATACAACAGACTAATGGGTGAGGTGAGCTGGCAGAAAGCCCTTTTAAGTAAATAATACATATAATTTTAGTAAAATCAAAAGGTTTTGGTTAATACCAGACGTAAAGTGGTGCAATGCTAAGCTAAAAGCTTACACACATGGCGTTCTACAGAAGTCCTTATGTGAAATGCCTTTAGAACTTTACTGGCTTATAAACTGTCCTACAATATTTGTGTTTGCTAACTGGTCTTATTATAAATCAGCTCATTCAAAAGTTTTCAATGCAGAGAAATTTTGAACCTCCAGATGTGTAGACGTACCCCTCAGTACTGAGGATATTTATGACTGATTGCCTAAGGAACAGATGTACCAGATAAAAAAATTTTTTTTTTACAATGTATTGATCTTATGCATTTATATGTATGCTAATCATAGCTATTTCTGGGGCAGGTCTGGTTTTTTTTTGCTTTCCCTCCATGTCTAGTAGCTTCACATTTCAGAAACTCGAACATGTTGAGGGTTAGGAAGTTTCAA
Organism: Calotriton arnoldi; assembly: GCA_963921515.1. Lineage (NCBI taxonomy): Eukaryota > Metazoa > Chordata > Amphibia > Caudata > Salamandridae > Calotriton > Calotriton arnoldi. The sequence goes on from CAWUFW010012116.1 coordinate 447,174, forward strand.
CTGTGAAACAAATGGAGACGCAATAGGATTTCCACTTGCTTATCTGACAACTCCTTATTTAAAACTGGCTTTTGTTAATCACCCATCAGTTTTGCTGGAAATTTCAGGCTTTTTCTATGCATAAGTATTATTTGTGAAAAGAAAAGGTGTTCTCTGGAACACCCTTCTTTCCACCTCATTTTTTGTTGTAGTCAGAATCATCAGCTCTTGAAAACCAGCAGCAGCTAAGTAAATAGATGTGGCTTTTATGTAGTGCTGAGATAGAAAGGGACTAAGTCTTTTGCCATTTCCACAGCAAAGTCTTTAAGCATAGGACTAGCACACTACTGTATAGAGCACTCTCAACACCAGCGACACTCTAGATCTGCTCAACTCAAATGTCTGCTTTTCTATCAAAGTCTTTAAGCATAGGATTAGCACAGTGCCATCCACGCCGAGATAGAAAGGGACAAAGTCTTTTGCCATTTCTACAGCAAAGTCTTTAAGCATAGGACTAGCACACTGCTGTCCATGCCGAGCTGCAAAATGACAAAAGCCATTTACCACTCCAGGCACCGTATTACAGCTTTGAATTGGTAAAATGCCAACCAAGCCAACCTGAAATGAATAAAAGCAACCCCTGACACAGTGTTTTGCTCTAATTAGAGCTTTTCAGAGAGGTATAGATTTGTCCAGACACAAGGGAGCACCCAGTATAAGTCAAAACAATACTCTTACAGGCATAGAGTGATGCATACATTATGCAAAACAGAAGCAGAGAACTCTGGGTAGCTCCCAAGTTTAGGTAGAGAGCAGCTCCTGTATAGAGCACCCTGCCAACACCAGCAACACTGGGGGATACTGGACAAAGCTAAACCTCTCTGAAGAGCTATAACGATAGTGAAACACGTGTCAGGGGTTGCTTTTATTCATTTGAGGTTAACTTGGATGGTTATTACCAATTCAAAGCTGTAATACTGTGCCTGGAGTGGTAAAAGGCTTTTGTCATTTTACAACTCAGCATGGATGGCACCCTGCTAATCCTATGCTTAAAGACTTTTTTGTAGAATGGCAAAAGATTTTGTCCCTTTCTAGCTTGGCATGCAATTCCTCTGCAGATCTGACAGGGCTCATGCTGAAGTCTGATTGGCTGCCAACACTTCAACCTGACTCGTACTCGTCCGATTCCCAAGAAAAAAGTAGAAAAAAAGAAGGGGGTAGGGTAGGAATAACCTGACCCCTGGGCCAGGTGATGGGGTCCCCAAAAATGTTTTAAAAATGTTTTGCTGCAAGTTCAAGGAGGATCATCGAATTCAGGGCAAAAAGTAAAAAAAAGAAATAAGTGCGGTCTCCTGCGCTTGTTTTTTATTTTGTCCCCCAGGTCCTGGAGGTATAACATTTTATTAAATGGGGGAGGGGGCGCATGTACCCCTCCTCCCCAGGCCAAATAGAAGCCTTGGGGAACGCCACCCCTGGGGCCCAGCCAAAGTGTAATATGGAAAGGCACCCTTCCCAATGTACATTATAGTGAAGGGGGACACATGGACCCCCTCCTGGGGTGATTTTTGCCCCAGAGACCCCATCCTCCAGTGCCCCCATGCAATGGAAAGGGAGGTTGGCTGTGCACCCCACCTCCTGAATCCATTAAGAGACGTTCATGCAGCACTGGCACCCATACAGATGGGGCGACATAAACGTACCCAGGCCCACAAACATCCCAAATAGAGGTACCCAGGTAAACAGACAACATACATACTGGCACACAGGACAAACACAGGTATACATGTTGAGATAACGGATGGAGGGATGGATGGTGGGATGAATGGAGGGATGAATGGATGGCGAATAAGCCAGGACAATACAGACAGGAGTACGTTTAAATTAGCCCTGAGATCCTACCTGCAAATGATCTGGACCATCAAACGTGCCGCTCTGGCAGATCTCATCGATCCCTGCACCAACAAAAGCAAAGAAATCTTTTCCTTTGAGAAGGATTTCACATCACCAATGACGGCCTCCAACTCGATCAACCCCTTGCAGGACCTCTACAACAATCTCTTTCAATTATTCAGCAACAAAATCGCAACCATTTGCAGCAACTAAAACCGGCAACCAAACCAGAAGGACCTTGCCAAACGCCTCCCAATCTTATCCAAAGAATTAATGCTAACCATCATCACTCCAGAAGAAACCACTTCCACCATGAAGTCCATCTACTCAGGGGCCCCATCGGACCCCTAACCCTACCATGGCTACTCCAGAGGACTGACACCCATTGGTGCCATTCTCAAACCCATTCTGAGTGCCTCCACCTCTTCGGCAAACTTCCCAGATGCTTAGAAACATACAACTGTCCTGCCATTGCTGAAGACACCCTCCACAGACCCTTCAATGTTCGTCAACTACAGACCAATCTTCCTGCTACCATTTGCAGCCAAGGTCTAAGAGAATATCATCAATAGTCACCTCAACGAACAGCAACTCCTCTACACTAGTCAGTCTGGTTTCAGACTCAACCACAAGATGGAAACTGCCTCATCACTGCCACGGATGACATCTGCATGACTCTGGATAGAGTAAATACAGCAGCCCTCGTCCTCTTGGACAATTCCACAGCGTTTGACACTATCTCCCTCCCCATCCTCATCCAACGCCTAAACAACATTGGAATCCAAAGACACACACTTTGATGAATCTGCTCCTTCCTGACTGAAAGGACCCAGTCAGTCAGAAAGGACCACCGTACAGCTCGGATGCCTATGACCTCATCTCCCAAAACATGCAATAATCCTCACTGAGCCCGATCCTCTTCAACTCATACATGATCCCTCTAACCAGCTGCTTCTCTGCTGCTGATTGCCGTTCTCACAACATCAACGTCCTCTCCTACGATGACGACATGGAACTCATTCTCTCCCTCACGGACAAGTCGCCCAGTACCCGGATCACGTTCAATGTCTGCATGATCGAAATTGTCCACTGGATGAAGACCTGCTGTCTAAAGCTGAACACTGACAAGTTTGAAATCATGATGTTCGGAAAGAGCACTTCACTGTGGGATTCCACCTAAGGGCCATCAGAGATAGGACTGACACCCAAACCCACCACCCAGGTCAAGATCCTCGTAATTGTCAGTGATTGCAAACTCAACATGACTGCCCAAGTCAATGCTGTCACCACCTCATGCTTCCATAACCTGACGATGCTGGGAAAAGTTTTCAAATAGCTCCCAATCAGCAACTGGAAAACCATCAAGCACACACTGGTCACAAGCAAGCTGGACTATGCTAACACCCTCTTTGCCATGATCAACAAAAAAACTCACCAGAGGGCTGCAGACAATTCAGGACTCAGCAGCCAGAATCACTCTCAACCTCCAATGCCACACTCACAACACACCAGACCTCAAAGAGCTCCACTGACTCCTCATACACAAACAAGCACAATTCGCAACTCCTCGCCCACACTTTCAAGGCACTGATTAACACTGGCCAAGCATATTTCAACATTTGCATCTGCTTTCACAGACCTTCCACACACCTACACTTCATGGACGTCGATTCATCAAAATGCCAGGGGTAGCGGAAGTGACATCACATGCCCTTTGACCTCTCTGATGATGTCGCAGGAAATGGCATCACAAGACCTTTGACCCATTGACACAGGAAGTAGCATTATATTATCTTTGGGTCCTGGGATCTCAAAGGAAGTGAAGTGACACAGCCTTTTGACCCAGTGCCATCATAGAAAGTGACACATCTGACCTTTAGTTGGTTGCACAACACAAAGAGGCTGGTACATTTATAACAGCTACAAATGAAGTACTCAAATCAACAAACATACTTTATTCAAATCCTATTGAAAATGCCTTAACATGCATGGACTGTGTATGTCCATATCTTCAGATACAGCGTTCAGATAATGCAGCATGGTTTAAGAATCTTTTACTTAGTGTACAGCAATGGAAAATATGGAGGCCAGGTTAAAATCACATTATCAAACATGTTATATAATGAGAAGGTCAATGGGCATATAAGGTTCTGCATAAGTTTATTTGCTTACCCCAGATGAGGAGACGTTGCACCTTTCTAGGTTTACTATAAATAATTAAAACATTTTCTGCAGATACAATTGCACATCATTGGTAGAATACATCTGTCAATCAGTAGTATGCTTGTTCCCCATTAGCTACATGACAGTATCTTTGAGTGTTAAGGAAAGGAGGGAACCAGATTCAGAGGGAAAGTGTTGGATTGAGAGATAAGGGTTGTCAACAAGATACAAAAAAACAAATGATACCTCTTTAAAAGGCCAATATGTACAGTTGGATTAGTCTGTCAGAGTGCACTACTTCCAGGGAGACAGCATTCACCAGCAATACAATGCCTTGAAGTAAATGTGCACAGACGTCATCATACTTTTGAGAAAGTGAATTATTAGTTGGGGTGCATGGTATTCCACCACAAGTGATAAAATCACTTACTTGTTAAGTCCTGTCAGAAGCTTCAATATTTTCAATCTGAGCTCAACCGCTGGCAGCTATGGGGCAGAGCAGACAGGCTTAACTTACAGAAAATGTGTAAACCATTTAAAAATACCAAAGCAGTAAAAAATGTTAAAACACAACACATAGCCAAAAAGTGCAAAGCACCAATGGTAGTCAATGGTCCAGGTAGACTGGGACGAGGTGTTATTTGAAGCCAACCATGATGGAGCACAGGTCATATACACTAAGTAGATGACCATGATGGAGCACAGGTCATATACACCAAGAAGATTGGCCCCACTGGGGCCTGGAAGCAGGGAAGTTTGAAAATCCTAATCTGAAAAGAGACTTTGTTGTCTGAGTAAAGCCCTTCTCCATGCAGGACAAACCTGGAATTCAATCCAACGCCATGGAATTGCCGGTCGGATACTTGTTGCAGTCGGTCCCTTGTAGCTCTGGAACAAAAGTTTTAAAAAAGTTCCCAAACTTCATTTGGTGTCCAAACAACCACAGGAGAGCACTTGTTAGACCCCTGGGACCTCAAGGGGGAGCACTTAGAGACTCTGAGGTCGCCAGGGAGAGGGCGACAACAAAGTCTAGGCCGGGACCAGTTGCCACTGGTCAGCTGGGATTTTTCACAGGAATGTCCTCTTCAGCTCTTTTTTTGTGATACTCAAGCCACCCAGTGGATCAGCTTTATGTTCCTTGTCTGAGGCTGGGGCTGTGAGTGGGGAGTGTGCTATGTTAATCCTAGTGTATTCCCACATATAACACTAAAATCAAATTTGAAGCAGACACTAAACCTACAACAGACCTATAGACAGAAGTCTGGAAGGACAAAAGCAGGGCCCTGCAGCAACCAGAAAGGGGATAGACAAGACTGTTCTCTCCCTATCAAGTGTGTCCCAAGTGTTCCATGTGGCTCAACAAACCTGTTAAGCAGGATTTGAAAGTGTGTTGTCAACAGAATATGCACATCCCCCACTATTGTGGGCTCCTGGGAGACATTTCACACCTCTTTCTCATCTATCCTGGACTAGCACATTCTGGGAGTTGATTATGCTAATTAGCCTTCTGAAAGTTCAGGCAGGTAAACTGTAACTTTCTAAAAGTGACATTTCCTTAATATTTATAAAATATATCCAACTTTACCATTGAATTGGATTTTTAATAACGATTAAAAATACTGGTTTAATTATTTTTCTATCTTATACTATTCCCAAAATGCAACATTCATATTTTAGTGTGTACTCTGATGTTCTACATAGGACAGCTAGGCCTGCCACAGTGGAAATAGCTTTTATTGCCTTGTCACTGTAGGGACATAGTAACACTAGTAGCACATGTCCCACTTTTAAATACCATGCACCCTACCTTGTGGGATACAAGATGGTGGATTAGTAATATTTAAAAAGGAGGTTTTACCTGTTAAAAGGGGTTACTTTATCTGGTCACAGTTTGCAGGATTTACATTGTAGCAGTCAGGCTACAATGGTTGGCTTGAAGCCCTGTTTTCCTCTGTCACACTAGTGGATGCCTCAATAAGTGATGCAGTCCACAAGTGACAGGTACTTTTTCATTCCAAGGGTGTATTTATGCACCCTATACCATGGTCTCATAGAAAAATGAAATAAGACAATCATGTATTAGCCAATTTCTACATGTTTTTAGGGGTCAAAGCACATATGCTGGTTCCTAGGCAACAGTGCCCCAGGATGCAGAGACTAAAAAGCAGTAATAAAATTCTGAACAAAATAGGGGTGAGAACTCCTAAAGGGACATTTTCTTACAGTACTGAAAAAACGATTCCTAGACAAAATCAATATGTGGTTATGGATGTCTTTAAGCACTCACTGGTGGCCAGGACGACTGAGAAATATCTGAATTTGTTGCACAGCTTTGTCCTGTGGGGTAGAAGTTTCACAACTATATTAGAGCTCAGTGCGGTCTGAGGGGTGCAGAGAGAGACAGTACCCTTATGCACAATAATACCTAAGACTTGACCTCCGCACTGGAAAGCTGTTTTCAAGCCTGAGCACAACAACTTATTTTTAAGAAACTTATTTTTAAAATAAAAAAATTAGTTCTTCCCAAACTTCATTGGTCAAACACTTTGTGGCTTATTTACAAGCCCATTGCGCAACTAGTATGTCACTTTTTTCCTTATTAACAGTGACGCCCCTTTGTTTTCAAGTGTACTTGGGGCCCAGTACAACCCTGCAGTGTGTGCTATACAAAACTGTGGATATGAAAACTGAACAGTTTGAATGTGTGAATGCTGTAGTCTTGTTTCGGATGCACCAAGAAATTCAGCGATCCATAATAGGGGTCTATACCTGCATGACTTAGCAAAGCAAGCATATGTGAGGTAGCTTTTGATGGCAACTGGTTTGAGTTGGACTGGATCACCATAGGTCTGCTTGTGACCTTCCTCCCCATTACCTTATTTGCGACCAATAGACAACAGCCATTGTATTTTCTTTGTAGTTTTTTTGTGTCACCAATTACATACCTTCCGATTCTCCTACAGAAAACACTTTTTCAGTGCACCCGCAAATTACAATAAGTGGCTGTTGGATGAATGCACTAGCAGGAAGTGCTTTAATAAGCATTACAAAGATGGGTTGTTGCTAAAAGGAGAATGGCTGAAGATCATAACTACTGATCCTTTCCAAGCGACATGTAATTAAGGGCATGGTTTAAAATAAGTGAAAGAAAATCCTGTGTTTCACCCAGACTGGCCATAGGGGCGGCTGTGAGTTTTGTGTCATTGCATACAGATATATAACACAACAGTTAGCAACAACAATGATTTAGTGAGAATTAATTAGGTCTGAAAATGTTTAAATTCTGAAAATATGAGATTGTGAATTAAGCATTATTAAGGTCTGTGGAAGGGGTAGTTATCTTCAGAGTATCTCAGTTATTCACGTTCTGCCCTGTACAATACTTTGTTCTGCAATCTCATACTCCAGTAGACCCTTGCAACCTTTTTCTCCCCACATCTGTTAGAAGTCATTCAGCTGCATAACTCACACATCATCGCTTTCCTCTTCAGCACTATATTTTTACTCACTCCTTTTGTAGGTAATTAGTGGTTAATTTGAGCCGTTGTTTGGTGCTCGGCACCAGCACTTAAATGTTAACACTAGCGCTTGTAACAGCCTGCAGCAAGGTGGCGCTTTCTGGCTAACTTACAGATGACCACAAAAACAATTAATTATTAATTCATACATTAGAAATTACACTTGCAGGAGTGTGATGGTTAGTAGTTGTGTTGTTATTATTATTGGCAACATAGCAGGGGCAATATGTGGAGCAAGCTGCAGTTGCCTCCTGGCGAGAGGCCTTGCACTTATTTTTTTAAAGCAAACACAAGGAGATGATGGACGGAGTACGGAAACTTTTCAGACACTCACCCCCAGTCACGGATCTGGGTTGAATTCATCATCGTTCTTTAGCTCACTTTCAACCCCAGTTCAGACCCAGCCATATGCAAATTAGTCTTGACCTTGTTCCTCATGGGAACAGTCCAGCCGGAACTGCCAAGTCAGGTCTTCCCTGGACCAGAAACAAGCATCCTGGGACCAGTTTCAGTGTAACATCCCTAATCAGCCAGGCTAGCTTGAGCAAGGGACCCTCATCTAATGATACTCTGCCAACTTAGAGCGATCAAAGCAAACACAAGATGATTATGGATGAAGCGCTGAAAGTTTTCAGACACTCACCCCCAGTCACAGATCTGGGTTGAATCCATCATTGTTCTTTAGCTCACTTCGCCATCCCAGTTCAGAACCATTCATATGCAAATCAGTCTTGACCATGTTCCTCATGGAAACAGTCTAGCCCGAACTGCCAAGCCAGGTCTTCCCTGGACCGGAAACAAGCATCCTGGGACCGGTACAAATTAAGCACTGTTTTACTTTCATCTTTTCCAATTAACCATTCCCCTTGCACAGAACCCACTCATTCACCTGTTGACACTGCATTTTCTTTTCCTTTGTCACTATCCATATTTACACACGTTCCCACCTTTACAGTTGGCACATATGTGACCACTGCCCTCTGCAGAGATGCCAAGGACTGGATGTGCATGTAGTCTGAAAATCTTCAGATCCACTGACCATCACTAGTGGCAAACCTCCCACTGCCCTCATCCTCATCTCCAAAGCTATCATCCAGATACCTGGAGGCAAATATGGTCAAAACGTGCACTATAGAAAAAGCATTGGCAAAGACAATAGATTTCGCCTAGATAAAATCTACTGGCTCTGTCAATGTTCTTTTACATGTCGCACAGCAGTTGAACTGCTGTGCAACATTGCTTAAAATTTAAAAAAGCGCTATGACGCTACAAACATTGCCCGTGTTATAGCACTTTTTTTTTACTTGAAAATAAAATAGGAAGGAAAATGGAAGGAAAGAAGTGAGTGAGTGCGGGAGGAAGAGAAGGATGGAGGGAAGAAACAAGGGAGGGAGAAAGGAAGGGATTAAGTCAGTGAGGTAGAAAAGAGTGAACAGTAGTGAAAGAAGGAAAGTAGAGAGAAATAAAACGACTGGAAGGAATAACTGATGGAAGGAAGGACAAAAGGCGGTACAGAATGGATCCAGTGGAGAAGAATGAAAGACAAAAGAGGACCTGAGGATGGAATATAAGAAAGGCAGGAAGAGAGAGGATGCAGAAGGAGCCCACTCATGCTGCGCTGCGTGAAGTATGTGCATGATAGTTCCATTGGCTCGAAACAGGTAATGGGCTGTCATCATATGGGTGCCCTCGAGAGGACATAGGGTTGGCATTAGGAGCTAGATACGTCCTGGGTGCAGGCCTAGGAACGTGGAGACAGGAGTGAAACAACGAGAAATACTCCGCGTAACAGAAGCAGGTCAAGGTGCTTGTGGTACCTGTAGCCAGACCGAGAGATGCTGCACCCCAGTGGCACTGGAGCAGGCAGAGCCATAGACTACAAACACATTCAGCCCTCCCACCATGACTAGAAGCAGATGGTGGGATGGCTCTCTGCAATCAGCTGCCCGCAGCTTGTGATTATTTTTGGCCCTTTGAGGAAATGTCAGGGAATCTGAATGATCATCTAAGACGAGCTAAAGTCAGGCAATCATGACTGTCCAGCACTCCCTAAAAACAATAAAACTTCTGCAAGGTAAATAAACAAGCTATTGTAAAGGACTTCAGAGTGCGCATGCATGCCTTCAAATAGACTCCTACATACTAAACCTGCCACTGAAACTGTTCGTGGAATGAATCAGGGCAATAAACCTGAAAGTCTCATGTAGATGCGCGCAAAAAATGTGTTCTTTTTGCTTGCAGCCAGTGTATACAGCATTGACGTTTTGTGTATTATCTAAGCAAATCTGGAGACTCTTTTGAAATTGGAATGCATTTGAAACATCTGGTTTGTAAAATGTACTACCTTAGACTTCACAAGTCTTCTCTCTGAACTACATGGCTTCTTATTCCTTGTTCGGTGGTGGGGGGGGGTCAAAACTTCCTCATAAGAGAAGTTGCCTCAATTTGCATAAAAAAAAGTCACCTTAAAAGGCGGTTCAATGTGAGCAAGTTTCTTTTTGGGAGGAGTTTCAGGCTAGCTGGTACCTGCCAAACAGAACAGGGGTAGGGGCTGCAGCAGAGCTCACTGGTGGCTGCCCTTCCTCTGCAAGTACTCTAAGGGGCATATTCACAAGGACTTATCGCCGAGTTATCGCCATCTTAGCGCATCAAAAGTGGAGATAGATTTAAGGCCCCATTCTCAAGCGGGTGCAAACTGTAGACATCCCCAGTATTCCCGCGATAACTGCCGCAAAATTTATCTCCACGGGTGACACCACCAACTAACCCTAAAGAGATGCAGAGTAGGCGTTCCCATGCAAAAACTCACGAAAACACCTTCTATACCACTTTCACAACGAACTGCCAGATCTGCGATGCGAACCAAAAACAGGCGATAAGCCGCGGTAGCAGCAGGGAATTAACACCTGCCTTTTGCTGGTGTTAAGCAGGACGACTACCTGCAGCATGAAAGGGAGCCCAGCCAAGAGCCACATCTGAAGACCCACAGATGCCATGGAGACAATGATCATGCAGCTCAGAGACCCATGAGCGCCACCACCCCCAGGCCCGCCACCACCCCCAGGACCCGTCCCGCCCCCCCGGACCACCACAGAGGCAGCGTACACAAAGACAGCGGATCCACCTTAAACGCACCAGCCGCACAGACCGAACGCCAGAGGAGGACATTGCCCACTACATGCCCAAAAGGACAACCATCCCCCGCATTCTGACCCACATCGCCCACCTGCTGACGGTACCAACACAGCGGACAACCAACATCCCTCCGCAGACAAAGCTGCCGGCTGTGCTGCACATGTTGGCCTCTGGTACCTTCCAACCCACAACTGCCAGAGTCGGAGGAGTCACACAGCCAGCCCCATCCAAGTTCATCACACCTGTCCTGGATGCCATCATCAGCCTGGTACCCCAGCACCTCCACTTCACCCACACTGCGCAGGAGCAGCTGGAGACCAAGCAAGGCTCCTACGCCATAGCTGGATTCCCTCACGTGTCGGGGGCAATCGACTGCACACATGTACCCCTCGTGCCCCCTGCCGACACTGCACACAACTACCGCAACAGAAAGCACAAGCATCCCATGAATGTGCAGGCAATAGTGGACCACCCGGGACTCCTCAACAATGTCGTGCCCAACTCCCCAGGCAGAGTGCATGATTCCTACATCTCCCGACAGTCCATCATCAACCAGCGCTCCCAGGATGGCACCTATGGAAATGCAGTGCTCGTTGGTAAGTACCAAATGAACACACCACACACCTCCACCCCACAGTCATTCAACTCACGACACTGGCAATGGGCACGCAGCAGAACTACATGCAACATTCCACACAACATGCCAACCGACCAGACACAACAACACGACTCCATTGGGAACCTGGGCTTGCCATGCACACAACCCAGCCACGGCATGGCACCACAGCCACACAATAGCAGAATGTGAGGAGAGGCTTGGAGCAGGCATGTGCGAGAGCGGCAAGTGACTAATGAATAAGAACCTACCCAATGCCAGGTGTGGCGTGGAGGTGCCGGACAGACTCCAATGTGCAAACCACGGAAATGGCCATGTGGACATTAACTGCTGGTGCATGGAGTGTAGTGGCCAGTGGACGCTACCTTGTCCCCACAGGCTGTGGGGCAGAACGCAGAAATGTTGCACGTTACGTCCCCCCCTGTATGCGCGAGCAGAGTGGGTTGGCCCTGCGTACGCCAGGCCTGCGTAGGGGTGTGAATAAAAACCCCGTCGCACTGGGTGTGGTTCTCTTTTGGAATGGCCAACGTGTCTGCCAGGGCGGCGCCTCTCAGCCCGCCATGAGGCTGTTGCCATGCACGGCGGGGCCAGCGTCCCTGTGCGCCTGCTGCACCCCGGGCCGCTGGTCCCCAGACCCATCATGCCTGCCCCAGCGCACCAAGGAGGCTCTGCTCACCTGCCGACACTGGCATGTGTCAAAGAGGGCCCACCATGTGCCGGTGCAAGCTCCAAGCCCCAGTCCCGCGAACTTTGCAGCCTCCGCAGACCATCGCTGGCCTCCACGACGCTGGCCCACAGTACTCCTTTTTCATTGACATACTCCACCGGCGTACTCTTCGGCACAGTTGTTGGCACATGTTGTACTGAGTCGTGAGTTAAGAATGGCAGTGACCCCAAGTCTGTGGCAGCGTCCACATCACTGAACTCCATCCGATCAGTGAAGCCAAAGTCTGCATCGCAAGCCTGCGACACGTGGTGCCACTAACCCTGTTCAATGCAAGCCTGCGACACGTGGTGCCACTAACCCTGTTCAACGCAAGCCGGCGACACGTGGTGCCACTAACCCTGTTCAACGCAAGCTGGCGACACTTGGATGAGGGCTCAGGCCTACACTGCGGCCCAGTAAGTCCCACATGTAGAACTGTGTCCTGAGTCTTGAATGGCAGTGACCCCAAGTCCGTGGCAGCATCCACATCACTATACTCCCTCCGATCAGTGAAGCCAAAGTCTGTATCGCAAGCCTGTGACACGTGGTGCCACTAACCCTGTTCAACGCAAGCCGGCGACACTTGGATGAGGGTTCAGGCCTACACTGCGGCCCAGTAGGTCCCACATGTGGAACTGTGTCCTGAGTCTTGAATGGCAGTGAGCCCAAGTCCGTGGCAGCGTCCACATCACTGAACTCCCTCCGATCAGTAAGGCCAAAGTCTGCATCGCAAGCACACAACACTTGTCTGTGGGCCCGTGCTGACCGCTGCCCCTGGCCTACACTGCGGTCCAGTAGATCCCACATACAGCACTTAGTCGTGATTCATGAATGGCAGAGTCCATACCAGTGAACGCAAGGAGAGGAGTAAGAGGAAGATGCGGCTCAGTCCGGATGAAAGCCGGATCCTCGTCACGGAGGTGACCGAACACTAGCAACAACTGACCTGGTGCCACCAACCCTGTTCACCGCAAGTCCGCGTCCCGTGGTGCCACTGAACCTGAACTACGCAGGCCGGTGGGACCATCCAACGTAAGCCGGCGACACTCGGTGAATGGCCCCTGCTGACCGCTGCCTCAGGCCTACACTGGGGTCCAGTAGGTCACACATGTGGAACTGTGTCTTGGGTAAGATATGGAGGAGTCCACACCATTGGACAAGCCTCATCGCAGGCGGCATCCCCTATCAGCACTGGTGCCACTAACTCTGTGCGCAATGAGTCATGGGCATTTTCTGGTTGGACTTTGGTGGCGTCTGAGTCCAAGACCTGGGGGTTGTCTGCATCATCATCTGGCTGGGCCGGACTTGGTGTTCGACATGTGTCTGTTCCATTCATCTCCACCATAGTGACTGTTTCAGCATGGTTCTGCACTCTGCATCATGCCCAGGGGGTACACCTTCCACTGTCCACCGAGACAACCCCCTTTGTCATCTACGAGAACCTGCTCTGCTCGCATGACCCTGCCCCAGTGCACCGTAAGTCAGCGGCCCGTGGCGGTAGGCCCATGCAGGACGCTGTGCATCCGGGGCCACTAACTCTGTGCAGCTCAAGTCATGGGGCCTTTATGGTTGAATGGTTGTGTCCTTGATGATGTACACTGTTGTCGTTTTTTGACTGCACCAGGCACTCCATGACGGCTGGTGTACACACACCCCACACACATCCAACACAGGTGTCACTCGAAATGTGAGCCTGCTAATAAAAGTGGCCGGGCGCACGTGCCCGTAGCCATTCACACCATCTAAGCAAGTGTGTCCGTATGGTCATTATGTCAGCATGATGGGCCCGAGCCCTGCAACATCACAGTGTGCTGTCTTCAGCGGACGATACCATGTCACCTCAGCAGTGGCTGAGACCTTGGACATGTAGCTTCGCCCGCCCCCCCTGCATGCACAAGTGGCATGTGCTGGTCCGGCGTGTGTCAGGTCAGCGCAGGGGTGTGCTGATTCGGCAGGGGGATCAGGGCGTGGCTCTGGTCTGGCCTTGAGCAGGAAGTGCGGTAAGCGTGTCTCTGTGTTGGAGTGTTGTCGCCACCAGGGCCACAGTAGTCGATGTTGCAATGTAGCATGCACCCGGAGGGCGGGCCCGCACGTACGGGGAAATGTAGGAGCGCAAGACCGCTCGGGGTCTTGGCTCATGCATGCCAAGTGTTATGTGTATCAGTCCTGCGGCTGCATAAGTCAGATGCCTAGCCTCAATCGCAGCGCGATCACAGCCAGCCATGGACTGTACACCTGTGTCCGCACTGTCCGGACCATTGGCCTACACTCACGTGGCCGCACACCCTCAACGACCAGCTTCATAGTGTTGTTGGCCTGCCGCTGGACATGCGCAGACAGGTATGACAATGGTGTGCCATAGGAGTGCACGTGATACAACCGTGCAGCGCACACAAGTGTGGGGGCTCGTGGGAGGGAGGAGCAGCTGTGAGGCAACGTAACACACAGTGAGGCCGCTCATGTGCCACGTGCTCGGCATATCATCCATGATTCCCTGGGTTGCAGACATCCCACCCCACCCACAACAGCTCTCTGTACATCTCCTGTATGCAAGCAGATGGTAAAGTTACTGTAGGGCTGAAAGGTCCTTTGTCTGAACTATCAGGCGGTAGCACATCTGCAGCTCCGAGCTGGGACTTGCATGTGCCCAGCACCCCCTGACAGATACAATAGCATTTGCTGGCGACTCCCACACTACGCACTGCCCGACGTGAGACCAACGTGTACACATCCCACACACAGAAGTCCTTGGTCGTAGTTAGCGTGCATGAAATGGCCTTCACACGTACTCCCACCCCACCCCAGGCCTGCACCCGTTGCACACAGACACTGCTCATTGATCCGAGCTGTGCCATTTCATCCACAGGACTGGTGCGGGTCAGCACAGTTCCACTTCAAGCAGAGCCACTGACGCAATGGCAGACCATCCTGGACACATGCACAACTCCAGTCACGTGGACTGGTACCGTACACGTCTGCTGCATGTACTGGGGGCACTGCCATTGGCAGTGCTGTGGATCAGTTACCGGCTAAGCTTAAGGCTTGCCAACGTCACCTGCGTTCAGCCTGTGTTGCATTGTCGCTCGTGCACATTCGAGTGGACCATGGATGTCTGCCTCTCCAACGTAACGGTAGCTGACCTGGATTTCGACGTGTGTGTGCGCCCCCTGTTGGCCCACGACCAGGGGTGTCACCGTGATGCCCGTTTATGGCATGCCTGGATGATTGGCATGCATGCTGGCAACTGGACCTGGGAGATTGCACGAGTCGTCCTGTGCAGTGACCACATTAAGCCGCTCCCCTATTGGGCTTTAGTGCCAATTGGGGCCAGGGGTTGGAGTCAGCACATCTGTCCGGGTCAGCTGATGGGTTACGTCGCCGACATGTTAGATCTAGTTGACAACGAGCTCTCATTGGAAATGTTGGCGTACGTTGCTGCACTCGCGTTCATGGACGAGTGACAACGTACCTGCAGCCACAACTGAATGTGACCCATTGCACGTGTCCCGACGCCCTGTTGCATGTTGGGGATCTGGTCACATGTCCCAAGACGACAGTGGACATGGCTGCATTGGCCTGGACTCCGGATCCATGCGCGGACAACCAACGCGTGTTGGCACTGACTTGTGTGGGTGATGGACTCCCCCAGGGTGGACATGGGCGCTTTTCAACGTTCCTCATTCAGACATGCTGCTGCATTGGTCTGCATATCGTGGCACTTCTCTTGGCCGTACTGACACGCAATTGTTGATAAAGTTTCCACACCTTCACTTGTCTCCAACTGTGATGAGTGTTGATTTGTATGCCAATGTGTGTGTCACGGCCTATCTGGGTCCCTGCCATACATGCATTGCTACCCCATCAGGGCTGTGGGTTTGTACTTGTGCATTATCATGTCCCTGTTTCGTGCTTTGCCAGATGTGTATGGCCATTTACCGGCCACAAGCGGGTGCATTTGTGTCCTGTGTTCGGTTGTGCAAATGTTGCTGGTTGTACCACATTGTGTTCGATGTTGGGGTGCTCTGCTTCCTATGTGTGTGTGCTGCATTGTGTGTGAGATGTCCCTTCAGCTCTGATTTGGCTCACCCTTCTCCCTTTCAGGCAGTGTGGTTTTCACTTCTGTGCTTGTTCAGTGGTGTGATATTGCTGAGTTGTGTGACTTGTGCTCTTGGTTGGTGTTGTTACTCTTGGGCATGGTTTGTCTGCAGTTGTGCTGTGCTTAATTGTGCATGTGTGCCATTGTGCCCATCTCCCCCTTCCCCCCAGTCCCTGGTCGTTCCTCTCCCTGTTGCTGTTGTGTCTGTTGATTTTGTGCAGTTTCCGGTCCCCGACTCCTGCCACCATCTCCAGACTGATGTGGTGGACACCATTTCCTCTATGTCATCCAGCTCCTGGTGTGGCACCTGACTCCCACCTCCGGTGTGCATTGCTGCCTTCTGGTTGTTGGCGTGTTTCTGCTTGTTTGTGCGTTTCGCATCATTCCAACTGTTCAGGTTTTCTTCCATTGTCCTCCTCCGCTCTTCGGCTGCATTCACCTTGTCCACGATGGACTGCCACGTAGAATGTTTTGTTGCCAATGGGGCTTGTGGGGTTGTGTACTAGCTCAGGCTGCCTCCATTGTGCTTCGCTGTTGTTTTCTGTTTGGTTTGTCTTCCTTTTTCCTGCTTTTGTTGTGCTTATTCCCTTGCTTCCGTGTGTGTGTCGCGGGCCTGGCGCTGCTTATCGCTGCTTTCCTCATCGCGAATGGGCTCATCGTACGTTTTTTGGTGTTGTGGTTTGTGTTTTTATCTCCGTCGCGGTGGTTGTATCGCGGACATTGGCCGCGTTTTCGGCAAGCTATTGCATGGTACCGCCGTGTCCGTGTTGTGAATTCCACGTTAACACTGGGTTATTTTCCCGCGATAGACTGCGATGTATAAAGTTGCGTTAACGTTTTTTGGAGATGTTTAGCGCACGTTCTTGTGAATATCCCCCTAAGTGATGCCATTGTGGATGTAAGGCGGCTCACTCGATCCATTGAATAAGTTCCACTCCCTGCACCCTCAAGATCACATTTTTTTTAATCCAGACATCCCTTTGGTATTTTTCTTACACGTGCATTTAAAAAAACTGTCCTGCATCATGGCGTGGACTTAAACCACCGCACTCAACCCAGCAGAAGCTGCATGGCAGCCAGAGTGAAATCTTTCCACTGTGAGGCAGTTTGGTGCCCGCAGTGAATAGTTTTAGTTTTTTACCTGCATGGTGATTTCCTCGAGTTTCCAATGTGGCCGCAGCTCCTTGACCAGCCGCATCGCTCCTTTGTGACATGCGTCATCCTAGGCACACTGGAGGAACCGGGTGGAACGTGAATCGAATTGGACAAAAAAAAAAAATATGCAGCAGAGAAGCAAGCTTGAAATGCGTGCAGCCATGGGGATATTAATTAAAGGGCGGCGGACAAACAAAACAAGCACAGCGCAAGCACTGTGCAGACGATACCTTAAAAAAAAGTTCCACAAAAGTGGATGAAAAGGCGTACTTGGGCCATTGTATACTGATCAGAAAGGGGGCAGGAAGAGCAACAGGAAATAGTATGCTACAACCAATAGAAATGGAGTAAAAGTAAGTGGCAAGCATGCAAGCAAATGAAAAGTAAGGGCCAGATGTGCGACCCGTTTTTGCATGCGCAAACGGGTTTGCGAACCCGTTTGAGCATGCAAAAACATATTGGGCCATTTATTTAGCCCATTTAGCGAGTTGCAATTTTTTTGCGACTCGCTAAATATGTTTTACGACTCGCTATTTGGAAGGGGCGTTCCCTTCCAAATTACGAGTCTCAAAACAATGTACTAATGTTTTGCGACCGCAATTGCGGTCGCAAAACACTCTCAATTACCACCTACTTCAAGTAGGTGGTAATGCATTAGCAAAGGGAAGGCCTTGCCTGCCCTTAAAAAATGAAAAGAAAACGTTTCATTTTTTTGTTTTTTAAATTGATCCAGTTTTTTTTAAGGCAAACGGGCTGCATGTAAAAAAAAAGCTGCTTTATTAAAAAGCAGTCTCAGACTTGGTGATCTGCTGAGCCCAACTGGCCACCATCCCTGGGAGGGCTGGCATTCACAATGGGCTCGCAAATTGTGAGAGGCTCATTAATATTAATGAGCCTCGCAATTTGCGACCCCACTGGGAATCGCAAAACAGTGTAAACACACTGTTGTACATTTCATTTAGCGCCTTGCAATTTGCGACTCGCAATGTCTCGCAAATTGCGAGGCGCTAAATGAAAGGGTCGGATGTCTGGCCCTCTGAGAGGAATGTAAGCCCCTTTTAATATTTATATTAAATACAATAGATTTCACAAGCACAGCGCAAGCACTGTGCAGACAAAACCTAAAAAGGCATATGCTGTTTGAAAAAACTACAGAAACATAGCAGCCAAAAAAAGCAAATATGTTTAGGGAATGCAGTAAAATGTCAAAAGAGAACGGGGACTGCATCTCTGACATTAATTACCTTAAGGATTGAGAAATCATTGATACTGTACTTTTACCTGTAAAGTTAATGATATGAAAGTAGGGCCTCTTAGGGGCCCATTTGAAAGCTGTCATACTTAAAGCCCTGCTCACAGAAATCATGCACTGTATAAACGGATGTCATATACTGCAACCTCTTTCTTACTTTCACTCCTAAGCCTCACATGCTATGTACAGCATAATCTCTGATTCTGAACAGTATATGTTAAAATTTCTGGTTAAATCCAACATACACCTCAGCATTCCCGACTGAAAGCACCTGTATCCAACTATTTATGGGAAAATATATTTATTAGGGGGGGTGTTACACCCGAAAGTCCCCCTGCAGCTACGCCCCTGCAAACCAATCTGGCTGGCAGACTTTTTAATGTTTAATTATTTACTGTTTTACGCTCATGAATGTGTAAACTACTTTTGTACAACATGCTTTTATGATTTATTTTATGAAAATCGAATAAAGCTAATTCTGACTGACTGTACAGTCAGTTGAGTGTTGATTTTGGGAAAGGCAGGCTATTATTGCTTTTCTGAATTCTAAAATGGCTGTTGGTGATCTTTATTTTCCATTCTCCTAAAGAGCTTGTTCCTTTGCTTGCAAGTCTGGATAGTGATGCAAGAATGTAGGGCCCGATTCACAAAAGTAATCTGAGACAAAATCCTAACTTTATGACTTTCGTATTCACAAATGGCATTTAGGAGTAGTAAAGTTAGGATTTTGTCTTGAGTTTTTGTCTTAAGACAAAATCCTAACTTAAGTTAAACTTAAGTTAAACTTAAGTTAGGATTTTGTCTTAAGTTTGTCTTAAGTTTTGGTCTTAAGACAAAATCCTAACTTAAGTTTAACTTAAGTTTAACTTAAGTTTAACTTAAGTTAGGATTTTGTCTTAAGACCAAAACTTAAAACAAACTTTAGACAAAATCCTAACTTAAGTTTAACTTAAGTTTAACTTAAGTTAGGATTTTGTTTTAAGACCAAAACTTAAGACAAAATCCTAACTTTACTACTCCTAAATGCCTTTTGTGAATACCGAAAGTCGTAAAGTTAGGATTTTGTCTCAGATTACTTTTGTGAATCGGGCCCATAGATTTTGGTGGGATTCCACTCAGGAGTTTGGTGGTAGTTTCTCAGGAGTAACAGACTCCCAATCCCTGGAAGCAGTTGTAAGCCACCAGTACATGGTGTACGGGCTCTACCCAGGAGTGACAGAAGCCCAAATCCTGGGGGCATTGTTGAGCCACCAGTAAAGACTGAATGGGTCAACCCAGGAGTGCAATAGGACAAACAGAAGTTACCTGGAAGTAAGGCATCCATAACTACTTTACCGTTCCACCTAGGAGAACAGAGGCACAACCCCGTAGAGGAACTGTTAAGCCACCCATAAATGGTGTGTGGGGTCACCTAGCAGAGAATGACGCCTAGATCCTAGAGGCAATGTTAAGCCACCAGCAAAATACAGTATATGTCCACCAAGAAGAGAGAAATATACCATGTGGGAGGCCCTTTTGGGTCAACGCAGGAGCACTGAAGGGACCACTCATAGAGTATTATTAATGGTCCATTCAAGACATCTGAGGGAAACCAGGGCAAAATGAAATAGTTTACAAATGATTAATTGAATTTGAAACAGGTGTCTTATCTTGTTTATAAGGATATCTGTATGAGTAGGTTGTAAGGTTAAGTTTAAAGTAGGCCTGAGTAAAACATTAATTACACTGGAGTGATCAGAGTAAATCTGGTAATTCCGCTTTACTCTTCTGACACCAAATCACGCCTGTTCGCAAAATTAAGAGTAATTTGGGGCAAAAATCCAACCACAGAAGTACAGGAACAACAAACTAAGAGAGTGTGGGATGCTACTGTTGTTGTGCGGCATTTAGCATTATGTTCTTAGCCCTAATGCATACTCCAGTCCATTTTGGGCACAAGGGTGCATTTTACGCTAAGAAAATAAGTCTAAATGCTGGATTATGCTAATCACGCAATTAGGCATAATTCCTTGTAATTTTGCTATAATTTCACATAATTAGAGAGAATTACGCAAGTTAAGCACACTCCTAGTTAAAAGGCATGGGGTTGTGGCTATTAATTAGTCTCAAACATATCCTAAAAGAGGTCACTAGTAGAGCACATGAAAACAAATGGAATTCCATTGATTAGTACTAATCCGAGTATGCCATTAGTATATGGACTCCCAAAATACGTAAGAACAAGGAAGATATTAGTAAGCAATAGATTGCCACTAGCATTAATTCCATCAAAGAACTCCTATCCAAATACTTAGATTTCATACTCAAACCAATGGTGATGAAAGTGACATGTTTTGTGAAAGGCACTACCATCATGATTAAGAGATTGGAAGGTTTACACTCAATCCTGATACACAGTGATTAGTCACCGTCGACATACACGTTTATATGCTTATATTCCCCAAATAGAACCCAAATGAACCATGTTAGACCCGGGATCCCTGGTTGGCTGAGGTAGGTACCTTAGGCCAAATAGGGACCCGCGTTTCCACGTCAGGGAAAGGAAGGTCACCTTCTGAGATAGCCCCTGCTCACCCCCTTGGTAGCTTGGCACGAGCAGCCAGGCTTATCTTCCAGGCAAATGTGTTAAGTATTTGCAACCATGCTCACAGCAACCCAATGATGACACCACAAATAGACTCCACACGAGTTTTATAAAAACGAGTATACATTTTATATAAAAAGAAATACGATAAGACCACACGATATAAATCCAACATATGAGTATGTGTAATATTTCTCCTGGCTGGTTGTTAGGCCAGCCAGCCCTCGTAAGTTCTGACGATATTAATGAGCACTTCTAAACATTCCACTGTAATCCTAATACCATGTTATGCAGTTCGTAATGCTAGAATCAGGCACTTGTGCAATGTAAAAATAATGCAATGCGTAACGCAACAATCAGGCACTTTTGCAATGTAAGAATAATGCAATGCGTAACGCAACAATCAGGCACTTTGCAATGTAAAAATAATGCAATGCGTAATACAACCACCAGGTACGTCGTTATGCAGGAATAATGCAATGCGTAATACGCTAATCAGGTAGTTCATTATGCAGAAACAATGCAATGCGTCATACGACAATCAGGTAGTTCGTTATGCAGAAATGATGCAATGTGTAATACGACAATCAGGTAGTTCGTTATGCAGAAATAATATAATGCGTAATACACTATGGCACCGATCACGGTGTCTTAGGCGGTCTCTCCGCCACTCCTTCTGACTCGCAGTCAGCCTCTGTCAACAGTTGCCCCCAACACGGGTATGGTGTAACAAAAAGTGCAGCTCCGCACTCCGGCCCCGGTACTGCCACTCCCTTGGCAATACGGGCCGCGATACGACCCGAAGCAGAGGCTCGCGCTGCTGGACTGAGAGAGAGGCCGAGAGCGTCTCCCTCCGAGCCCGCACCCCACCCCAGGAGTCGACACACGTTACCTGGGGGGCGCGAACTCACTCTCCTCTCCTCGTCCAACGACTTGGGCCTCCGATGCAATCTTTGTGAATTGGCAACGGCGGGCTCAGGCCGGCGGCTCAGCTACTCCAAGGCTGCCGGTCCGGGACGCTACTGCTACGAAGATCTCAGGCTGCCACAGGGCACACGCACACAGTGTCGCTGAGACTCCCTTGAGCTTCGGGTGCACGATCACCGGGCACTCCACACGAAGGTCTCAGGCTGCACGAAGAACACGCGCACAGCGTCGCTGAGACTCACTTTAACTCTGGGTGCACATTAACAAGGCAATCCTCATGAAGGTCTCACGCTGCACAAAGCACACGCACACAGCATCGATGAGACTCACTTGGACTCCGGGTGCACAATAACAAGGCAATCCTCACGAAGGTCTCATGCTGCACAAAGCACACGCACGCAGCGTTGACGAGACTCACTTGGATTCCGGGTGTGCACGATAACAGGCAATTCTCACGAAGGTCTCACGCTGCACAAAGCACACGCACACAGCGTCGATGAGACTCACTTGGATTCCGGTGCACACGATAACTGGATAATCCTCACAAAGGGTTCAGGCTGCAAAAAACACAGGCACACAGTGTCGCTGATCCTTGCTTGGACTCCAGGTGCCCACAATCACAGGGCACTTCTTACTAGGGTCTCAGGCTGCAACAAGCACACGCACACAGCGTCGCTGAGACTCTCCTGGAAACTTTTGTGTTCCTGAGTTTCCGCAACAGGGAGCCAGCTCACCTCAGGCCCTTGGGGATAACTTACTTCAGGACACAGCACAGCAAAGTCCTTTCAAGCACGGAGACACAGCACACAGCAAAGTCCCTTTAGTCTTTCCTTGGTTAAAACAGCAAACTGCAGGCCAGCCCCAGAACACACAGCAAAGGTCAGTCCTATCCTTCAGTCTCTTTAGTTGTTTCTTCCTTGGCAAAGGTTCCTCTTGACCACGAAGTAGCTCCAGTCTTGTTCAATCTTGATCAAGCCATTCTCCAAAGTTCAGGGGCTTCAGCTCTCATAGTTATACCCCTCAATGGCTTTGAAGTCTTTGTGTTCAGGGGGCACTGACCCCTGTTCAAACCAGTTCTGGGTGCCTCCCTGCCAGTGACACCTTTATTCTTTTGATAGTGGGGGTCTGGATCCTCAATCACTCAGCAGGGGATGGGACAATTGTTTTATAGCAGCAACCCAGGCCTCTTCACCTCTAGGGGCTACTCCTCCCCCTACACTCCAGATGCAGGTCAGCCTGTTGCTGTCTCACCTCCTCCCCTGGGTCAAGACATTCCCCAGATCCTATCGCTTTCAAATCCAGACAGTCAATCCACAACCAGGCAGAGACACACAGAAATGTTAGAGCACAAAAACACAGCCACTTCTAAAAGAGTGGCTTCTAAACACGCAACGCAAAAACCACCTTCATAAAAAGATGTGTTATTACATTGTGAGTTCAGGCATACTAAACGTCACCTCTCCATCTTAAGCCTTTGGGAAGATAGGCTGGAAAACATATTACACAGCCTCCCTATTCTGTCCTATGGGCAAGATGGCCTTTCAACAGTGAAACGAAATGGAGATTGTTTCACTGTCAGGACATGGTACACACCTTAGTACATGTCCTACCTTTCACATGCACTGCACCCTGCCCAGGGGGTAACCTGGACCTACCATAGGGGTGTCTGATGTGCATAGAAAGGGAAGGGTAAGGTCTGGCAAGTGGGTGCACTTGTCAGAATAACATGGCAGTTTAACAAACTGCGCGCAGGCACTGCAATGGCAGGCCTGAGTTCCCTTTTTAAAGCTACTTGTGTGGGTGGCACAAATAGTGCTGCAGGCCCACTAGTAGCATATGGATTACCAGCCCTGGCACACATAGTGCACTTTACTAGGGACTTTACTAGTAAGGCAAACATACCAATCATGGACAACCAATTACCATTACACTTTATACAGGGAGCACTTGCACTTTGACACTGTTTAGCAGTGGCAAAGTGTCCAAAGCATCTAAATTGGCAACACAATGTCAGAAGAAAGGTCTAGGGGAAAAGCAAAAAGTTTAGGGAACTTTAGCCAATAGGGCCAAGTTCCACACAACCCCCTCCCAGCCAAAAGCCAGGGTAGACCAATCAACTACCTTGATGGACTTCCCTGCTTAGGGCGATAGAACACTGACACAGGCCCGCTACCACAGGGACACCCTCCGGTTCTATGCCTTCCTGACCCCAGGGAATTCTCTTGGTCACTACTCCCTGGGCCAACTATGCCGCTCCATGGGTACTTCCAGACAGTTAGGGCCTCTCTAGGGGTACTGGCCCCTTGCCAACCCCCACCTAGAGCGGTATCCCTGGAAGACCCATCAGTCAGGACACTGTTCCCAGTTATCCTGTCCTCCAGGTTAGATGTGGGGGTACCCTGGTCACTTTTAGGGGACCCAGCTCTACTAGCTGGACACGGTCCCACAGGTTTTCCCACGGGGGGACACCTTCCTCCCTTAACCTTCCATTTAGATTTCTGTGCCTGCCATTTAGGAATGGCACCCACAAACTTCAGGACCGCGGGAGCTCTGGTGACTGACGCTGCACTCCCTCCTGATGCTAGGTGTTCTTCCTCGCACAGCTGGCAAGTAGGCGCTAGGCCTCCCACCTGGTGCTCCTGTAAGGAACCCTCCAGTCTCTGGGGTGGGGTGGTGAACCCCTGGGGACGCTGCTCACACTCCCTCCCTCTCCTTTGAGACAGGGCGCTAGCCCGCATGCGCCCCCCACTACTCTGGGACCTAACAATTCTACTTCGCCTCTCTTCCCTCTCTAGGGCCTTTTCAGACCCTTGGACCCATGACCAGGGGTCCGGCTCTTGTTCCAGCTCCCGGGAATCAAGGAGCTCGCACCCTAACACAGGTTGGCGCAATCCTGGAAAACAACTACTGAGCCTAGGCTCCCTAGGGGTAAGGTTGAGCAACCCCATCAAATCATTTGCCATGCTCACCAACACCCAGACATCCAGTGCACGCTTGTACTCATCCACACTTGGCACTGGCTGTACGCTGCCACCATTTGAACTGGACTGTTTAACCTTCATTTCCAGTTTCCTCATGCTTAACTCATGAGCCAAGAGAATCTTTTTCTCTTCCAAGGCGAGAGCGTTCCAGCTCTCCTCTGCTCGCTTTTCACTTTCAATGATCAGCTTCTTCTCCTCTGCTTGAGCTTTAAGTTTTAAAACCTCCAACTCATGCTCTCTGACCCTTTGGTTTTCCTCCACCTCCTCTGGTGAAAAACTCCTCCCTGAATGGCTACTACCAGCCCCTAAGGCTGGTCCCTCCACTGGCAAATCCTGTGGACCAAATCCATTCCCTGGGTCATCCTCATCCACCTCAACATCACCCGTCTCCTGAGCCCCTTTGGCTTCCCACCAGGCCCTCAAGGCCATTTGCAGCTCCTCCTTCTTGGCGCTACTTTTCATGGGACATTCCAAAGCTCTGCAGAATTGCCTCAATTGAGCAACTTTGTAGGTAAGCAATGTCGAACTCTAATTCTGCAGCCTCACTGGCTACTTGACTCCTCTGAGACATGATGTGTGGCTTAAAGGTTGCCCAAAAACAAAACCAACTAGAACCAACAAATCAAGAACACAATATGTGGTTGCGTCGTGGTCTGTGCTAAACTTATGATGTACACCAATTACTGTGAGTGAATTTGCAAATACACATTCAAATCCCACTCCGCTGACCACCAAATGTTAGACCTGGGATCCCTGGTTGGCTGAGGTAGGTACCTTAGGCCAAATGGGGACCCGCGTTTCCACGTCAGGGAAAGGAAGGTCACCTTCTGAGATAGCCCCCGCTCACCCCCTTGGTAGCTTGGCACGAGCAGCCAGGCTTATCTTCAAGGCAAATGTGTAAAGTATTTGCAACCACGCTGACAGCAACCCAATGATGACACCACAAATAGACTCCACACAAGTTTTATAAAAACGAGTATAAATTTTATATAAAAAGATATACCATAAGACCACACGATATAAATCCAACATATGAGTATATGTAATATTTCTCCTGGCTGGTTGTTAGGCCAGCCAGCCCTTGTAAGTTCTGACGATATTAATGAGCACTTCTAAACATTCCACTGTAATCCTAATACCATGTTATGCCGTACGTAATGCTAGAATCAGGCACTTGTGCAATGTAAAAATAATGCATTGCGTAACGCAACAATCAGGCACTTTGTAATGTAAGAATAATGCAATGCGTAATGCAACAATCAGGCACTTTGCAATGTAAAAATAATTCAATGCGTAATACAACTACCAGGTACGTCGTTAGGCAGGAATAATGCAATGCGTAATACGCTAATCAGGTAGTTCGTTATGCGGAAACAATGCAATGCGTCATACGACAATCAGGTAGTTCGTTATGCAGAAATGATGCAATGTGTAATACGACAATCAGGTAGTTCGTTATGCAGAAATAAGATAATGCGTAATACACTCCGGCAACGATCACGGTGCCTTAGGCGGTCTCTCCGCCACTCCTTCTGACTTGCAGTCAGCCTCTGTCAACAGTTGCCCCCAACACGGGTATGGTGTAACAAAAAGTGCAGCTCCGCACTCCGGCCCCGGTACTGCCACTCCCTTGGCAATACGGGCTGCGATACGAGCTGAAGCAGAGGCTCGCGCTGCTGGACTGAGAGAGAGGCCGAGAGCGTTTCCCTCCGAGCCCGCCCCCCGCCCCAGAAGTCGACACACATTACCTGGGGGGCGCGAACTCACTCTCCTCTCCTCGTCCAACGTCTTGGGCCTCCGATGCAATCTTTGTGAATTGGCAACGGCGGGCTCGGGCCGACGGCTCAGCTCCTCCGAGGCTGCCGGTCCGGGCCACTACTGCTATGAAGATCTCAGGCTGCCACAGGGCACGCGCACACATTGTCGCTGAGACTCCCTTGAGCTTAAGGTGCACGATCACAGGGCACTCCACACGAAGGTCTCAGGCTGCACGAAGAACACGCGCACAGCGTCGCTGAGACTCACTTTAACTCCGGGTGCACATTAACAAGGCAATGCTCACGAAGGTCTCACGCTGCACAAAGCACACGCACAAAGCGTTGATGAGACTCACTTGGACTCCGGGTGCACGATAACAAGGCAATCCTCACAAAGGTCTCACGCTGCACAAAGCACACGCACACAGCGTTGATGAGACTCACTTGGATTCCGGGTGTGCACGATAACAAGGCAATCCTCACGAAGGTCTCACGCTGCACAAAGCACACGCACACAGCGTCGATGAGACTCACTTGGATTCCGGTGCACACGATAACTGGATAATCCTCACAAAGGGTTCAGGCTGCAAAAAGCACACGCACACAGCGTCGCTGATCATCGCTTGGACTCCAGGTGCCCACGATCACAGGGCACTTCTTACGAGGGTCTCAGGCTGCAACAAGCACACCCACACAGCGTCGCTGAGACTCTCCTGGAAACTTTTGTGTTCCTAAGTTTCCGCAACAGGGAGCCAGCTCACCTTGGGCCCTTGGGGATAACTTACTTCAGGACACAGCACAGCATAGTCCTTTCAAGCACGGAGACACAGCACACAGCAAAGTCCCTTTAGCCTTTCCTTGGTTAAAACAGCAACCTGCAGGCCAGCTCCAGAACACACATCAAGGGTCAGTCCTATCCTTAGGTCTCTTCAGTTGTTTCTTCCTTGGCAAAGGTTCCTCTTGACCACGAAGTAGCTCCAGTCTTGTTCAATCTTGATCAAGCCATTCTCCAAAGTTCAGGGGCTTCAGCTCTCATAGTTATACCCCTCAATGGCTTTGAAGTCTTTGTGTTCAGAGGGCACTGACCCCTGTTCAAACCAGTTCTGGGTGCCTCCCTGCCAGTGACACCTTTATTCCTTTGATAGTGGGGGTCTGGATCCTCAATCACTCAGCAGGGGATGGGACAATTGTTTTATAGCAGCAACCCAGGCCTCTTCACCTCTAGGGGCTACTCCTCCCCCTACACTCCAGATGCAGGTCAGCCTGTTGCTGTCTCACCTCCTCCCCTGGGTCAAGACATTCCCCAGTTCCTATCGCTTTCAAATCCAGACAGTCAATCCACAACCAGGCAGAGACACACAGAAATCTGAGAGCACAAAAACCCAGCCACTTCTAAAAGAGTGGCTTCTAAACACACAACGCAAAAACTACCTTCATAAAAAGATGTGTTATTACATTGTGAGTTCAGGCATACTAAATGTCACCTCTCCATCTTAAGCCTTTGGGAAGATAGGCTGGAAAACATATTACACAGCCTCCCCATTCTGTCCTATGGGCAAGATGGCCTTTCAACAGTGAAAAACGAAATGGAGATTATTTCACTGTCAGGACATGGTACACACCTTAGTACATGTCCTACCTTTCACATGCACTGCACCCTGCCCAGGGGGTACCCTGGGCCTACCATAGTGGTGTCTGATGTGCATAGAAAGGGAAGGGTAAGGTCTGGCAAGTGGGTGTACTTGTCAGAATAACATGGCAGTTTAACAAACTGCGCGCAGGCACTGCAATGGCAGGCCTGAGTTCCCTTTTTAAAGCTACTTGTGTGGGTGGCACAAATAGTGCTGCAGGCCCACTAGTAGCATTTGCATTACCAGCCCTGGCACACATAGTGCACTTTACTAGGGACTTTACTAGTAAGGCAAACATACCAATCATGGACAACCAATTACCATTACACTTTATACAGGGAGCACTTGCACTTTGACCCTGTTAAGCAGTGGCAAAGTGTCCAAAGCATCTAAGTTGGCAACACAATGTCAGAAAAAAGGTCTAGGGGAAAAGCAAAAAGTTTAGGGAGCTTTAGCCAAAAGGGCCAAGTCCCACAAACCATCAGAAAGATGCTAATGGAAAGAGAATAACAAATGAGTATGTCTATTGAATTCTTGGATAACTTATTGAAGATAGTTCTCCTTGACAACTTTTTTGAGTGTGATGAGCCAAACTTCATTCAAATAAGAGGCACTTCAATTAGTACAACTTGTGCCCCCAACATAGCTAATCTCTATACTACACTGTTTGAGAGAAGAAACATATATGGTGAATGTTAAAAGGAGAAAGGATCTTCCACACAATATTGGTGGCAGGTAAGAGTCTTTATTTTCAGTATGTATAATTCCTTGCGGGCAGAAACTCGCCGACACTTCTTATTAGCAGACACCTCCAACCGTCCTCACGATCCCCAACATTCCAACCAGAATGTCCGAGACGTGACGCAGGATGGAAGTGCCACAAGCTAGTCCGACCATGTGCCAGCTCATAGAATACATTGAATATAACACACTTTTCCCAAAACAAAAACAAACTGTGAATAAACTAATACATTCCCATTCTTGTCGCCAATGGTAAAAGGAGAAACCAGCTCATAGAATACATGGAATATAATAGTGAATTAGTTCAACTTTTTAAAAATGTCTTTCACTAGTCTAGATACTTTGAAAACATTTTAGAAGCAAATGAAAAAGGATTAAACACGTACATAGAATGGCTGAATGCTAGTGACCCGAATCTGAAATTTACTGCCAAATAAATTGCAGATCTTTGACATATGGATATAAGAAGTAAATGGCCACCTTAAAACAGTGCTCTACAGTGCTCTACAAGCCAGCCACCAAAAATACCTTACTTCATTATAGCAGCTTTTGCCCAGTAGCCAGAATGGTCACGTCCTGTTTGGCTAATTCATAAGACTGGGCAGAATGCAGTCCAACATATCAGATTTACTAAAACATGCAGAAGCGTTAGCAATGAAGCTCCTCACCACTGGTTAGCCACAAAACATCGTAAGAATGGCTTTGAAGAGAGCCTGTTATAATTTGAAATCTAGGTTCAGCAAACTAAGATGGGAAAAATTAAAGGGAGATTAGTATGTGTGAACACCACCAATTCAATATCTGATAAGATCAGGAATCAGATAACCTTTTGAGGGCATATATTGAATTCTATGAGTAGAGCACACCTATAGATGATATTATATGCCTATGCACGGAAAAAAATGTGCAAAATCAGCCTGATTGCTTTAGTTTAAACCTGCAGGCTGACCTGTCTAAATAACCCTTTTCGACTGGGAAAAACCTCTCTTTTAAATATTGTCACCCATATGTAGGCCTTGTAGTTCACAAGGTAGGGTATATGGTAGTTAAAAGTGTGACATGTCATAGTTTAATGTTACCATTTCCCTAAAGTGACATGGCCTCAAAAGCTATTTTCACTGTGTAAGATTCTAGCTATCCTATGAGGAAAACTAGAGAACAGATTAAAATATAAAGTCTGCTCAGGCTTGGGACCACCTAGAAAAATAGTTGGACCACAATTTTTAATATTTATTAAATGCCCAACTCAAAGGTAAATTTAGGTTTTTAATAAAGAT
Source organism: Calotriton arnoldi (assembly GCA_963921515.1). Classification (NCBI taxonomy): domain Eukaryota; kingdom Metazoa; phylum Chordata; class Amphibia; order Caudata; family Salamandridae; genus Calotriton; species Calotriton arnoldi. The sequence goes on from CAWUFW010012116.1 coordinate 477,582, forward strand.
TAAGGGAAAGTAACATTAGTGTCTTTCAATAACTTTTAGAAAGTTTCCTTTTCCATGCCTCAAGTACCTGGAGAACACTTTGCATTAGTTCTCCAGGAGCTGCACAGCTAGCAGGTGTGAAAACTGCCCCCACAGCAGAAACAATGGCCTGGGTATGGGGAGGCATTTTTCTTCTCTTTGCAGGATACCAGTTAGCATAGACTCAATAACTTCATAAACCTTTAAAGAGCCTCCCCTGTCACAAGTATGTGTAAGGTGAGACCTGGGGAAACCAAACTGTGTCCCTCCAGCCAGACTAGCTATAAGCCTAGTTGGAAGGAAGCTACACCCAGCTCTGGCTTTGAGTGACCACAGAGGAGAGCACTGTTCATTTCCCTGGTCAACTCTCTGGGGGCTTTCCACGAGGGAGAAGGTGTTTCTCCAGCTTTTATTTTAGGAGTAAGGTTCACTGTGGGATTGTTTACAGCAAGGCAAACATGAACTGCTGAAAACATGGGTAGGGTTCCGCCTGTGAATTGTTACCCCATTACTTAAGGAGGAGTCACACCCATCCACCAGCTAGTGTCAACCATAATTATGGCACTCCAAGGCACCCTCCTCAGAACGCTTTCTGGATTTGTGAAAGAACAGAAGAAAGACTGCACCTGCTGTTTGAGACCTTAAGGGCTGGACCTGCTTGCACTTGTACCCGGGACAAAGAAGTGGATTCTAAGAGTCAGTTGACTGAACTTCTGTGTAACAATAGGGATACAACAAGATGCAAGTGGCCCCTTTTCCCAAAGTGCCTCCTTGCCAGTTGCAACTCGGCCTGGACTGGACCATGATGGTGGCCTCATCGGATGTGAGTCCTGGTCCCTAAATACTGTCCATTGGGTCCTGGGAGCTTCACAAGATCCCAATAAAGTCTCAAAAGTTAAGACATACAGTTGTTGGGCTTCTAAGACTTTCTAATTGTCAGCGGGACCTCGAGCAAAGGTGTTCAACTTTGGGAGGAGTTTGTCTAATACAGCTTGCAGGCTTGCCCCGCTGGAGTAATTTTGAAATCTGGTTTACAGTTTTGCAGACAGGTTACTCCATCAAGACAGGACAAATATCTCATCCTCCTTACAAGTGCATTATATTCTATGGCACTTGTAATAAGACATATGGGATATCCATCATGTTGTGATGGAGTAACCTTTCCGCCAAAGTCTAAATCAGGCCCTAAGTCCAAAGGAAGAATTATTGACTGTACAGAGACACAAAAAGTATTTGCCAAGGAGAGAAATTTTGGCAGCCGCAAAATTTGAATATCCCATTCTGAGTTTTTCTCACGAAAATCAAAAGCTCAGAAGAACCTCATCCCTAGTCGATACAACTTCGCATGGACTCAACTGTTTACAGTCGCAATCTTGCCCTGCCTGAGGAGTTTGCCTTTCATAGAAAAGACTAACTAAGAAGATAAAACCTTTGCCGGGGTGACCCTGTTGACAAAAAGTGATACACCGGTGGCGCAAGATGCTTGTAAATCTGCCCAAAAAAATTCATACCTCCTGTTCCTGTTATTGGATTTTAGTCAATGTGATGCCATTTATCTCATACTTTTCTCTATTTTTGGAAACTTGTTAAGTGTTCCATTGTGCTGTGTTTTTCTTTTTAATTGTTTTGGTACTGCTAGGTTCCTTACACACTTTTCCTTAAGTTAAGCCTTTCTCCTCTGTGTCATAGCTACCAGGGGTGAACCTAAGTTTATTTATTTATTGAACTTGTGTTTTGGACCAAACAAGATTTTACACTTATTACTTAGAAAGGACTCACATCTGCCCAACTAATAACCCATTTTCTAGCACATGGCATAAAATTATTCTAAGAGTTCATAAAAACACAGACATATATTGAGCTAGATACCAACAGTCACACACAGGAATAAAAAAGTCACAATTGGATGACGGTGTCAGTGGAAACATATTTCATAAATCATAATCCACAAAAATGTGCACCCAGCGGGCAACATAAATGCACAAAATAGATAAAAGAGATACCTCATCACCTTTGTATGATGTGGTATATTACATACAGTGTTTCTTACATGCTTTGTAAAAACGTAAAGAAAATGTTTAAAGAAAAAAAATCACAGCCACACACATTAGCACAGCAAATATAAACACAAGTAGCAAAAAAAGATGCTGAAAATGCACACATCAAGATATATATACACACTTGCCATTCCAAGGGGCAATGCCTAATTGGCAACACCTGCAGCACACCCCTAAAGCTGCGACTCCTGAAATCTACTTTTGTCTTGCATTGTGTGCACCATGCAAGGGTGAAAATATTACAATAATTATATAAACCAGGAAGTAAATAACACAGAAATAAAGAATCAGCCATTTCTGAGTGATCCAGAGGATAAACCAACATTCATCACTATAGTGCTGTTGCGCCATAATCAATTACTCCCAAAATGGCTAAGGAGAGGCCCGAGAGGATCCCAAACTTCATTGAGGAGGAATGTGATACAGATGGTCATTTAGCTCTCAAATGATTCTGTAAGAAATTGGGTTCCTGGATGACTGGGGTGTGAGCCCTGGTCAAACAGCAACCACAATCCTTGTCAGGGTAAGGCACAAGCAAACCCCAAATTAGCCTGTGCTCCCCCCCTGGTAGCTTGGTACAGAGCAGTCAGGCTTAACTTAGAGGCAATGTGTAAAGTATTTGTGCAACACGTCCAACACTAAAAAAGTAAAAACAAAACACAAAAAGTATCCCACACCATGTTAGAAAACTAGAGCAGGATGTAATAAATAAAACAAGATCAAAACTACAAAAATCTAATTAGCAGAACCGTAGGTATGACTTTTTAAAAAATAAAGTAAAAAATAGCATCTAAAAGCACAACGCACCAACAGTGGCTATCTGGTCGCGTAGGACCGAGCCAAAGTCAAAAGTTCACGTCAAGCACAATGGAGCGGGGTCAGATTTAGTCCCAGATTAGTTCTGCTGAAGGTTTATCTTCTCAAGTTTTGAGCCAAGAGTCCCGTTCACATTGGAGAGGGTTGCGGAGAGCAAGGAGTGTGTAGCAGGCGGTTGATGGCATAGCGCAAAGAGCAGGCCGGGCCTTCGCAGACGGGCGGGCTGGTGCTTCTCACTGGTGGTCCACCATGAGCAGTCGATGCTGCAGAACAAAGTGATGGGCTGGTGGCAGCTTGAGCTGATTATCAGTGCGAGAGGTGCGGTTTCAGTGCAAACAGGCGCATTTGCAGAGAACCCAAAAGCTTGATTTAAAAGCCTGTGACCCACACCAAGGTTCCATGACCTGAGAAGCATCACTTGGGGGCCAGGAACTCACTGCAGCTGGGTCCAGGAGCTGGTTGGGGAGCCTTTTATGGCCCTGAGGCTCAGATCAGGAGACCAGCAGACTAGCCCTTTGAGTCACTCTGGGGTACCGGGTTCAAGATGAAGTTGCAGGTCCTGTTCTTGTTCCCCATGCAAGAGGGCAGCAGGCAGCAGGTCACTGTATTTTTGATGACACCATAACAGATTGGGCAGTACGAGTCTTACCTTATGATCTCATACAGCGGGGGCACAGAAACGATATGAACCCACCTCCTCTATGCCCTATCTTTCCTCTGCTGTAATGATGTATCTACCAGGAGAACGGTCAAGCTCAGGGAGGAGGGTCTGGTCTCTTGTGGATTTGTCCTCGACTAATCGACTCCACTGTCGAAGCTTGTGTAGAGAAGGAGCAATCCATTATGTAAGTCCAGACCCAACACTCTTAAGTTTCCCTCTACATGCTCTCTCACCTACCTCATTATCTGTATGGAATTCTCTAATGTCTCAGTACCTGTGATCAACTAGAGCAGCAGTTATGCTTGAATGAAGGAATCAGATTACTTCTCTCACTCTTTTTGTCTTTTAATTTTCTCGAGCAGTTGGATTGACACCCTTAACTACCACTATGACAACAAGAAGAGGTTCTACTATTATCAAACACTTGATAACGCATTACTACTTTCATTCTAACTATAGCTTTTGAACACGCTTAGAATTATTACTCACAATGGGGTTTTTTTAAGAAACGACTTGCTGTAGCTCGGACAGTGTTGACTCACACTGTTGTTCTTTTTCTTGTAGATGTATTTGGTAAGGTATGAAAAACAATCTTTCAAATATTCAATGTCTATAGTTCTTTAAAAGGTTTTAAACCCAATGTTCCCTTTTTTCCATCAGTCTTATTCTTGCACCTTTGTTCTTTAAAAGGGAATTTGTCATGTACCTTGATTTCCAGTGCATAGGTAAGTGCTTACTGATTGTCTTTTTCGCTTTTCTTTCTTTCCAGGTAGTGTTGGCAGAAGGAAGATGTTGTGGAGACTGCAGAACTCGGAAGAACGTGGAGACAACAGATAAGTTGCTGTAAATGCAGACTTTCAAGGGTGTGGTCAAGGTCCAGACTCAGGCAGATGGAGAGAGCCTTTATCTCCAGATGACTCGAGGCAAAGCACCGAGTCATTCGTAGGCATGGCGTAAATAGCAGGGCCACGCCCAGGTTGGTAACCGAGATTTGGCGAATTATCACAAGAGTTTGGCAAATCCTGTGGTACCCAATTACAGGCCTCTGACAACTTGGGCAGCAGAGCATTGTGAGAAGGTGCTGTTGAAATAATAAATACCGGAAAGCAGTGCAAGACACTACTGCCAAGCAAAATACCAGTACAATATTTTCCCAGTTGCTGCCAAACATAATCACAGTAAAAATCTACCCACTGCATACATTAGCCAGTTCTGGGGGGGGCTGACATTTGGCCCTATTTTATGCGGGCATGTGCACTCGGGTGTAGGTTGGAGGAAGCACGAAGATGTATCTCTTATGATGGCAGATCACTGACACACCATTCCTGCTGTGTCCAACAGCTGTTTAGCCTTCAAGTCCAGCTCTTGATGACTCAGTTCATAAGACAACAAGATCTTTCTCTCTTCCAAGGCTCTCTAACGTGAGCCTGCTTTTATTCTGCCTCCATGGCAAGTTTTCCCTTGGCTAAGGCCCTCTCAGACTCAGCTTTTCTCTCCTCCAACCCGGCTCTCTCAGCCTCATCTTTTCTCTACTCTGCAGCCAGTTGGACCAGCTGAAGCCTCAGGTCCTTCTCCTGCTGTCTGTCCTTCAACTCCCCAGGTGAAAGGGGGTAGGAGGATACACTGCTTCCTGCATTGGATTCAACAGGGCACTCCATTTCTGTGGGATCCTTCTCGCCTTTGGAGTCATTTTCAGGCCATTTTCCTCCTCCTCATCATCCTTCTCAGGGCCATCACCTTCTTGGTGCCTTGGTTCTGGGCACAAGACTAAAAAGAGCTCCTCTCTCTCTCGCCCTACGTCTGCAAAACAGTCCTCCTCAGCCTCTTCCTCAGGGTCATCACCTTCTTGGTCCTCTGTTGAAGCTCCAACCAGGGTGCTTCCTCATGAGAATACAGAGCTGTTTGAAGGTCCCGCTTAGTGGACTTCTTCCCCACAGCCAGCCCCTTCTCCTTGCAGAACTCCTTCAGCTCCCTTACAGTGAGGTATGCTAGGCAGTTGAGATCCAGGCTCATTCTGGCAATGTATCACAATTGCAACAACAAAAGAGCCCCAAGTTTATGAAGATGAAACATGAGACACATTTTGAAAAATTACCAAATGAAAGAAAAAGGAGAATCAAACTCGAATTGGTCTAAGATATGAGCTGGTAGTGTACACCAAATCACAGTATGGCACAGCACAAACACAAGTCCTGATCCTCACCGCTGATGACCAATGTAAGAAATTGGGTTACTCGTTGTCTGGGGTGTTAGTCATGGTTAAGCAGCAACCGCAATCCTTGTCAGGGTAAGGCACAAGCCTAAATTAACCTGTGCTCAACCTCCTGGTAGCTTGGCACAGAGCAGTCAGGCTCACTGGCGTAACGAAAGTTGAGGGGGCCCCCCTGCAAGGTACATGGAGGGGCCCCCGCTCCAAGTTGAATCCGGAGTTCTCAGGCCTGACTACTGTGAAGAGGGGGCGCCCTGTAGCTCGGGGGACCCCCTGCACAGTGGGGGATGCGGGGCCTGTGTTACGCCAGTGGTCAGGCTTAACTTAGCAACGTATAAAGTATTTGTGCAACACTTCAAACAGTAAAACAGTGAAAACACCACACAAAAGTATCCCACACCCTGTTAGAAATGTAGAGCAGAATTTAATAAATAAAACAAGACCACAATGACAAGAATCCAATCAGTAGAACCGGAGGTATGAACTCTTCCATCCAACCTCCTCTCAAAAGCAGTGTCCACTCATCTCTATACCAACATCCAAGGATACATTTCACCCCAGGGGCCTCTTCTGTCCCTTTACATTACCATTACCTCTTATCTCTTGGAACAAGAACAGAAGTTGTTGCGGAAGTTAGTGGCTTGACTGAATAGTGTGCTGAAGGCCATTGAAAATAGTTGAACTTTCACCGAAGAAGCACAAGCTGCCCAGCACAGGAATATGACCTCCTCATCTCTTCTACAGCTGCCTCCATATCCTCTCCCAGACCCAATCCCAACCTAATAGTCATCTTCATTATCACCACCCATTCAACCACTTTTGTCCCTGCATCTATGTATTATCCCATCAGAGAGTATCTGGTCCTTCTGTCTGTCTCTGACAAGGTGGTTCTAGTTTCTCTTCCTTCAGTCCAAGAGTTGATGACCAGGAACTGCTTCCTCCAACCCACGATAACTACGTGGTAACCTTTTGGAGGAGTGACTTTGTTTTCATTTGGATGGCCCTTTCTGTTACACTTTGAATTTTAATTTTAGACTCTTGATTTCACTTTTGACCATTTCCTTTGGAAGATTGATTTTGTTTCAGGCATTTGTTTGAGAGAATTCACTCTTCTCCAAGTTGACAACCACTCCCTGGGTTGAGCCAGTATTTTTGTTAGTTTTTTTCATTTCAAACTTTATGCATACCCTGGATCTTTGTGACCCCACATGCCATCTTCCTTCCTCACACCTCCTTTCCACACCTTAAACGTATTTCTTGATAATTTGTATAACGTACTATAGCTTTTTTGGTGTCCCTTGTGTATATCCTGCCTGGAATGTATGTTCATGTTGGTGAGGCAGTGCTGGTTTCTATGGGGCCGATCACGATGGCGGGCGGATCGCCCCCGCCGGGCCGGTGGTGGTCACCACCGCCATCCCGACAGCAAAAACCCCCCGCCATATCATGATGGCTGGGGGGTCCGCGGCGGACGGAAAGACCGTCTGCCGCTTTTTCGCCGGTCGACTCGTCGACCGGCAGAAAAGGTGCTGAATATGGTGGCGGTGTCTGGAAGACACCGCCATCCATATCACGATGCAGGCTGCGAGCAGCCTTTCCATGGCTGCATTGCCGCCATGGAAAGGCTGGCGGTTCCTGCTGTTGGGGGCCTGTTGCGGGCCCCCAGGGTGTTGGGGGGTGCACATGGGGGGTACCTATGGTACCCCACTGCATTTGCATGTACAATGTGGCAGGCACCGCGCGGTGCCTGTCACGTTGTGCATGTAAATGCGCAACTTGTATTTTTACATTGCGGCGGGTGCTGCTTGCAGCACCACCCGCCACAATGTAAAAATACGGGATGCGCCCGCCAGTGTGGCGGGCGCATCCTGATTTGTGTAGCGGGACCGCCGAACCTATGGCGGGCGGTCCCTTTTGGCAATGCGATGGCGGGCGGACTTTGTCCGCCCGCCATCGTAATCGACACCAAAATCTTTTGGTTCTAACCATACAGTCAGGCGCATGACCATAACTAGGGTATTCAGACAAAATACTGCGTCAGTAATATTGACTGACACAATTATCGAGTAGGAAATATCGTGACACAGAAATATTGTGTGCAAGAATATCGTGAACAAGAATATCGGTTTTAAGGTAAGTAATATCAATGTTAAAAATATTTTTGTTAATAATATCGATTTTTGATTATTTTGTGTATTTTAATAAGTATGTTAATTGACTATGTTTTAAAATGTTTGTTTGAATACTGTTAGTTTTTAAACATGGTTTGTAAATTTAATGTAATAGTTTTTTGTTATTACTAGTACCGTAGCAGGTTGTGGGGTTTATAGGGGAATAGGGTGGGAAGTAAATTAATTAAAAATTATTATTAAAATTTTTTAATTAATCTTAATTATTTATTTGATAATTATTTATGTTAATTGTATAACTCATATTTTTAGTTTTTAAGTTTTAGGTGCAGGTTGTGGGTTTTGTAGGGGGATAGGTTGGGATAGGGTGGGAAATAAATTGATTATAATTTATTTATAATTAATGTTTAATTATTAATAATTATTTAAATGATTATTATGTATGTAAATAGTATAATTAATTATTTTTTTAAGTTTGAGGTGTGGGTTTTGATTAATTATTTAATAATAATTTATTTTCAGTTAGTAATTTTTCTTAATTTAAATTCAATGAGCGGGTTGTGGGTTTTGTATGAGTATAGAGTGGGAAGTAAATACTTATAATTATTTAAAAATTATTTATTATAATAAATAGTTATTTAATTGAAATTTAATTATGTAAATTGTGTAAAATAAATTTTTGTTTGGGGGTGTTTTGTGGTTTTTGTATGGGTAAAGGATATGTAGGAAATTATAATAATTAATAAATATTGTTGATTTTTAATAATTGTTTAAATATAGTTAACTATGTAAATATATAATTAAAATATTGTTTAGGTTATATGTGTGATTTGTATTTGTAGGGGTAAAGGGTGGGAAGTTAACTAAATATAATTAATTTATTCTTAGTTAATTAGTAATATTAATTGTTTAATTGATTATTAATTATGTAAATTCTTTAATTCATTTTTTAAATTCATATATTAGGTGTGGGTCATTTGTTGTGTACAGATGAAGTGTGGAAAGGAAATTAAATGTAATTGTTTTATTAATAGTTAATTAGCATTAATATTTTAATAGATAATTCATTATGTAAAATGTGTAAATATTATATATTTAAACATGCATTTTAATTGTGTGGTGAATAGCTTGTAGAGGTACAGGGTAGAAAGTTATGTCAGTAATAACAAAATTAAAAAGAGTAACTTTTTTATTGTTATTTATTATTGTATGTGTTAATTGTGTTATGATTTTTAATTGTAATTAATATTGTATTTTTTGGTTGCTATCATTTTGATCATAGATTTTTGTATTTTGATCAAAATAATATTTGTATTAATTAATAATATGACTGGAGTGGGAATAGTACATTTTACTCCTTCGCAATCCAACATTTTCCCAACTGTTGCACTGACTTGAGTGGAAATAATAAATTTTACCCCTCTGCAATCTAACACTTTCCCTACTGTTGCACTGCCTGGAGAGGGAATAGTAAATTTTTCCCGTCCGTAATCCAACACTTTCCCTACAGTTGCACTGACTAGAGTGGGAATAATACATTTTTCCCCTCCACAATCCAATACTTTCCCTACTGTTGCGCTCATTGGAGTGGGAATAGAAAATTATACCCCTCCGGCATCCAACACTTAACCTGCTTGTTGCATTGACTGTAGTGGGATTTGTAAATTTTACACCTCCTAAGTTTGAAACTTTGTCTACTATTTATAAGTTGTTGTGGGTATAGTATATGTATTAATTTGAACATTTTGCAGTTTACTTTATATTATTTAAACTTATATTAATATGTGTTTGGTTATTTAAATTGTAATATTTATAATTATTAATGTTTTTAATATTTTATTTATTTTTAGTAAAGTTAACATTTTTATTTTGTTTGTGTTTTTCATTTGTAATTAAAATTGTTTGTTTTTTGAATATTTTATGTTATTGGATATATGTATTCTTATTTATTTTTTGTGTTATGACAATAAAGTATTAAAAAATAATATAAATTAAAACTATTAATTCAGTTATATTTTTAAATTAGATATATGTAAATAAAAGTATGTATATTAATAAATGTTTGTTTTAATTTTTTTAAATCATGATAATTGTTATAATTTTCAAAACAGTTATTAAATATATGTTATTTTCATTATATTAGTACAAATATTTAATTTAATTAATGTTTATTATTTAAATGTATATATATTTAAAATCGATATTTTAGATAACTATATTAGTGAAAACTATGGGGCCGATTCCGATTCGGGCCGGAAATCTCTCCGACCGAGCCAGACCCGGAGAGATTTCCGACCGAATCGGACCCGTGCAGCCCGACCGAACGAGTACGATGCGTCCATATGCTATCGTACTCGAGTCGGTCGGACTCCCATTGAAGTCAATGAGAGCCGGTCGTACAAGGCGTACGCGGGCTCCCATTGCCTCAATGGGTGCGAGGCGAACAAGGGCGCCCCCTACAGCGGGTACGCGGCAAAGCGACTCGCGCCATACACGCACAGGTAGGGGGGACCCATGGGTCCCCCCTGTGTGCGACTCGCGCGGCTACGCGTACCGGGGGGTCCGACATGGACCCCCGAAGTACAGCTCCGACTGCTCTTTCGAGCCGGACGGCGCGTGTCGGTCGGACTGCTCGCGGCGCGCATCGTACTTACCCGGCCGGGGAACGTCTCCATTGCGCGGTGCGAGTCGTGTCCGAGCGAGTCGGTCGGTGCGGTTAGACCCGGGAACGAGTCGGTCGGAGCGGTTGGGATGCCCGAACGAGTCGGTCGGCGAATTCGCATCGTACTCGCTCGTCCGGACGCGCGTACGAATCGGTCGGGAAATAGGGCTCCGAATCGGATCCGGTTATGCCGAATCCGATTCGGAGCCCTACCGGCCGAGATCGGAATCGGCCCCTATATATTTTTTCAATATTTTTGTCATTTTAATTATAAGTATAGGGAGCCGATATTTCCAAATTTGATATTCTTGACTCAATATCTTTGTATGTAGATGTTTTTTGACTCATTATTTTGTCAGTGAACCCATACATAGTACACACTATTCAGTGTAGATATATCAGGGCAGCTCACATGAACAGCAACATAGATTTTTCGGCAAACATGAGTTTATTGTGACAATTGTGGGCAAGCATGCATATTGGATGAAATGTGCATACAAGGGGCTGACTCCATATGTGAGGGTATTGCGTGTGAGGGCTCAGTGACATGTCCCTAAGGTAGTGAGAGTTGGTATCCTTGGGGATGTCATCCGCACTCCTGGCTATGCAGTACAGGTCCTGGTTTGCAATCTCCATCTGTTTTTTTTCTGGGAGGAAGGGGGTAAGTAAGGTTGTGGTTGTGTAGATAGCTGTTGTTAACCAGATGCACCGGGGGGCCATGAATTGGTCCTGCAGAATTTTCTAGTGATCTATTGTCCAAATGAGCTGCAGAAACTCAGAAATGTCAAAATGCCACTAGGTGTTCTCTTTTCTCACCATTTCACTCATTATTTGGAGATGTTCGCTGTGCAAATCCAATGAGTTTTGCAAGAGCTGGTAATGGCTCTGCAAGAGCTGGTTGTGACTCTCCATAAGACAGGTGTGGTCAGACAGCTGCTCATTCAGGGTTCGAGGTAGGTGCTCATAGATCGCAGAGACCCTTACACATTACATAGGAGTTAGATGCCTGACTTCAGGGTAAGTGCTATGTGAAAAAAGGGAGGATCAGAGAGTCCAGTTACTCACCTGGGGAATTCCATGTGTGCATACCAGGGGACCTTCCTGTACATCAACAGTCCGAGGCATTTTGCTTTTTCCATGTGTGCTGCACAAGGCAGCACACATGGAAAAAGCAAAAACAAGGAGAAATAATGCATTTATCCTCATTTCTCCAACTTAAGACCAGGTTTTACCTGGTCTTAATTTTGGCTCTGCCTCTTATGTATGCTGCCCTTGTACATAGGGGGCAGCGTCAAAATCAATGGGTGTTGCAGTGGAACGCCCACCGCAACACCCACTGCCCACCCCTTTCACGCTAAGCATAGCGTGAAAGGGGCCTTAGGGGCGGATTAACTGGATTTCAATAGTAAAATCGCATGTGATTTAACCTTGAATCCAGTACAGTGCAAGTACCAATCAGCCCCTTATCAGAGAAAAACAAGTAAAACATTTTACAGTAAATCTAAATCAGGGATCAAATAATCAAAGAATATATTGCTGAAGCTCACATAACAATACTAGAATAATTTCCCCAAGGAGGCCAGAAGAATTAAATACATTTTACATCATGAGCAAGAGTCTGATTGTGTGGAAGCAGGGAACCACTAAAAGCTTTCACCTCAAAAAGACATTTCAACAACACGTCCAAGGTTGGGTGGTTTGGGAGGGTGTTAAACCTCAATTTTTATGAGGCAATGTGTCCCAAGATAAGGTGCAACACAGCATATCAAAAATACAGCCAATTAGTTAAGGAGAGACTCAATAGGTGAGTTCTAGGGAGGAGTTAGAAAGTTAGAAAATGTATTACAAAATTCAAAACGGGTAACATACGGAAATTATGAAATGCAGATGCATGAAGGCATTGCCATGAAGGCTTTCAGTAATAGGTCAATACCGATTAATAGGAAAAGGCAAGAACATTTTAAGACCCAAATGAGCAGCAAAATCAGTAAGAAATCAGACAGCAGTGCTAAAGGCACTGGAAAGTCATCTGGCTCACACCCAAATTTGAGGGTTTATATTGGAAATCTTTTCATATGATATAAGGAAAACTGTAGATTCATCATGGTGTGAGCAAAAGAATAAAACTTCAGCAAATCAGAGCACAGAAATAATAAGGGGTCGATTCCGATCTCGGCCGGTAGGGCACCGAATCGGATTCGTCTTAACCGGATCCGATTCGGAGCCCTATTTCCCGACCGATTCGTACGTGCGTCCAGGCGAGCGAGTACGATGCGTGCGCTCGCGAAATCGGCGACCGACTCGTTCGCAGAACCCGACCGCTCCGACCGACTCGCACGGACTCGACTCGCACCACGCAATGGAGACGTTCCCCGGCCGGGTAAGTACGATGCGCGCCTCGAGCAGTCCGACCTACTCGCGCAGTTCGGCTCCAAAGAGCAGTCGGAGCCCCACTTTGGGGGTCCGTGTCGGACCCCCCTGTACGCGTAGCCGCGAGAGTCGCACACAGGGGGGACCCATGGGTCCCCCCTACCTGTGCATGTACGGCGCGAGTCGCTTCGCCGCGTACCCGCTGTAGGGGGCGCCCTTGTTCGCCTCGCACCCATTGTGTCAATGGGAGCCCGCGTACGCGTTGTACGACCGGCTCCCATTGACTTCAATGGGAGTCCGATAGCATACGTGCGCATCATACTCGTTGGGTCGGGCTAGTAGGGTCCGATTCGGTCGGAAATCTCTCCGGGTCCGGCTCGGTCGGTGAGATTTCCGGCCCAAATCGGAATCGGCCCCTAGTGTCACACTGCCTTACGACCTAAGCACTATTCCACTACATGAATATTGATCTAGCTCCCTCTCTGCTGATGTCATCCGCAGATGGCAGAGCAACTATTTACAAAACAACTGTGAACTATTGTAAATGAATGTAATACGGCAAGCAGGTCGAAGAAACCTTGAAGGTTGTAACATTACTGAGCCCATGCTAGAGAGAAGTCTTAGAGAATAATGAAATTTGGAAATAAACAAACATGGCTTCGCTTGACTGGGTGCAGCAGAAATAATAACAGTCAACATGCGAGGTGAGAGATCCATTTTTGAACAAGATGGCATTGAGGCCTAGCTGAGGCCTAGTTAGCTTAAGCCAATGAAAGACGCTTTAATAAGTAAATATTAGATTTGTTTCAAAGGTAATAACTTGTAAGTGTATACCTATAAATTCGAGTGTAGATCCATATTCTGCTCACTCTTAATAATGCACAATTTTATAAATACAAAAAAACTACCACAATTGATATAAATGGTTTGCTGTCCCTACATCTATACCAAGAACAGGACATATTTTCATTTTTTTTTTAAGACATGTAGAATGGAGTAATCATTTAAATCAATCAATCAATAAAAACTTTACTTGGCTGGAAAAAGTCCTGAAAGTAGCAGGCACATAAAAAAGAAAATACAAAAAGGCACAATTACCAAACATCCATAAAAAGTCATATGGTCATGTTATAATAAAGCGCTTAATGGAACCAACAGATTCAAAGTTAAAATGACAAGTAATTGCAGTCTCCCAAAATTAACATTATTGGTCGATTGACATGGAATTGCTATCTTTAACATCTGTGCATAAAAAGAAAGAAACAGCTGTACAAGTGTGCGCATCAGAAAGCATTTGGCGATAGATCTGTTCAGGGTTACATCTAGTAAAGTCACATTTTCTCAGTTAAGTTAACGGCAACACATGGATTTATAAAGATTACAGAGAATATAAAATGCATCAATGTTTGAGAGGACAATTCATCACATGGACAACAACATACAGTATCTGAGCTAAACCAACCCTTTGGACTGATAATAGATAATGGGCAATTCCCATTCTAAACCAGCACAATAGAAATTGCTCTCACGAGTTTGTGGCCATGGATAAATAAAACTTCATCTAGATCAAAACTGAATTTCTTAGGATAGTATATTGTCTAACAGAGGGTTTTAAAAGTTTGATAGCTTCCTTCTATGAGCATAAGTGCTCATAAAGTCATTCTTCATCAATAAGTGGCCTTGCGAGTAATGTAGGGTCTAAGAACAAAATTGGTCAACCAAATACTCACTAACCGCCTTTACATCCTTAAACCTGGGAATTTTGTAAGGCTCTGTTGGGTGTAGTATGGGGATTGACCCAAATAGAGAGGCATAATAGGATCGGGGCAAGCTTAATTATATCCTCAATATAGTGAAGGCCTGGTTCTTCATGACAATGTAAGTAGGCCTACTAAGATTGTAGCCCAAAAGATGAATTTAAAAATGGTTATCTTCAAGCTGTAATGATTTAGTTGTAGTGTAACCCCAAATTCTAGCTCCATAGGACAGGGTTCGTATACATTTACTTTTATAAATTTCTATCATGTGCTTTGAGGATCGCTTCGTTAATTTAGAAACAAAATTGAAGACCGCACCCAATGACTGTAACAAAAATAATTGTCTGTGGTTCAGAACGGAAACATGTTGAGCTAAACGTAACACCAATGTAGGAAAACTGACATACCATTGCAATTACTGTGACCTTGATGGATAAAGATCTAGATAGTGATAAAAGGTTTACAAATGTTGATACCTAAATCCAGATCATCTATATATAAAATAAAGGCATCAGCTAGTTTTTTTAAACAGTTTGCTGTATGCAATCATAATAATACAGTGTCATCCTCTTTAAGTAGAGCAGGGCCATTAATGGAAGAAGAGTCCTGACCTTGTACTATCAAATAATAATTTAAGCTGTTAATGTACAAAATAAAAAGATGAGGTGCTAAAACACTTCCCTGATACACCCCTGTGTCCAAACTAAGGTCCACTGTGCATTCGCCCTTATCACATTATCTTTGAACAAGAACTCCAGAGTGTGTATTGAGCCTGTCTTTTTCCAAGGAGATTCTGACTTGAACATCAGCTCCCAGCCCCCTGCCCAGCAGCCTGGGCTTAAGGTCACATGCCCTTATATAAGTTTCCTACTAGTTGTTACATCTGTGCTCTAATTGGTTCCTATATCTACGGTTTCTATTGGACATAATGCTTAGGGTTAGGGTTCTGATTGGCTGATAGGTCTGGGATTCTAATTGGTTACGGGGCCCAGGGTTTCTATTGAAGTTAGGGTTTTGTCTCTAATTGGCTGCGAGGGATAGGGCTGTGATTGCTTGTAAGGGCTTGGTCTTCTATTGGTCCAAGGGCTTAGGGCTCGTGTTCTGATTGGTTAGGGGTAGGGCTAGGGTTCCCATTGGCCGAAGGACTATTTAAGCTTAGGGCTCAGGGAGTCTCAGCCCAGGTATTGAGGCTAAGGGTGGAGAGGACATGGGTATTAGACTGTTTTGCTGGTTTGGAACTCGTCAGGCCTAGGGCCAGAAATGCTGCCCATTTTTCCATTTTCCAGCAACCACCTTAACTCATCCACATCCACAAAAACATTAACACACTTACAGCAAATGCACTCTACTTATCTACTACAAACAAACCCCAACCGCTTTTCATTGTCTCAAAAACCACTATAAAACCCCACAAACCACACCCACACTCCCTTCTACTCCAACTACCACACAATAGCAACATCACTCTCACACAAGACACCACTCTGTCCTATACCACTAGCAAATCCACACATCACCAACACAACACACAGTCATACTATACATAACTCTAATCCATCCAGACACACACTCCCAGTTCATGCAAAACACCAGCTCTGCCCTCTACCTACTCTGAACAAACCACTTTCTATCACCACCAATTCTATACTCAGCCCTCCATCATTTCATTCACCAACACCCAACTCCTCTTTTTACCAAAAACACACAATCAAACAATCCTTACAATCCACCCCCACTCCACCACAATATAGTGGTCCCATCTTTTCATGTGGTTCACACCCAGCTACAATTTTGTCTAGCATCCCAGTGACGGCCACACATTTTACCATGCTGGATCTTAGCTCCGCCTTCTTCACCATCCCTTTACACCCCAACAGCCAGTATCTTTTCTCATTTTGCTGCCGATCAAGAAGATTCACATGGTGTAGGCTATCCCAGGGGTACATAGAGTCACCCTCCATCTTCACAAATGCACTGAAGACGGATTTGGACTCCCTAGTGCTAAAGGAAGATTCCATCCTTACGTAGTTGACCTGCTACTAGCTTCACCTTCCAGGGATGCCTGCATGGCAGACACTAATGCGCTCCTGCGCCCTCTAGCGCTGAAGGGCTACAAGGTTACAGTTCTGCCTCACCACAGTAAAATACTTGGGCCATGAGTTGTCCGATGGGACATGAAAATTACTACCTGACAGAATATCCACCATCACTGACTTTTCCTGACCCCGTACACAAAAGGAGGTCCAGACTTTCCTGGGGGTGGCGGGATATTGCAGGCACTGGATACTTAACTTCTCCTTGATTGCCAAACCACTGCAAGCCCTCACTCACAAGGATATACCAGACATTGTGCCATGGTCCCAGGACTGTGACAAAGCATTTCACACCCTGTAGCATGAACTCAGTGGGGCCCCGGCTCTAGGCCTCCCAGATTACAGCAAAGACGTCCAGCTCTTCTGTCATGAAAGAGGGGGTTGTTCACTGGGGGTGCTGACACAAAAGCACAAATCCTTCTACCGCCCAGTGACATACTACTCAGCCACCCTAGACCCAGTCGCATCAGCGCTTCCCCCTTGTCTGCGAGCGGTGGCAGCCCTGGCGGTAGAACAGTCAGAAAATATAGGGCTGGCACACACTCTGCTCTTGCATGTCCCACATGCAGTGTACACAATCCTAATGTCCACTAAGACACAGCACTTGAAAAATGCACACCATACGAGGTATGAGCTGACACTCCTGGCACCACACATTGTCATCAAAAGGTGTACCACCTTGAACCCAGCTTGCCTTTTGCCCAAAGAACATGACCTAGGTGATTTGACCGCAGACGATGCCTTTCATGACTGTGCACTAGCTATAGACAGGCATACTAAAGTGCGACCAGACCTAAGGGACACACCACTGCCAGATGCTGAAGGAGATTTGTTTGTGGATGGGTCGTGCCTCAGAGATGGCAGAGGAACACAACAGGCATCCTAAGCAGTGGGAACAGCTAAAGAATTGTTGCGGGGGGAGGTTGAAAGCTGCCAAAAGTGCAGAAGCTACTGAACTAGTGGCACTGACGAGGGCATGTACCTTGGTTGAAGGAAATAGAGTAAACTTATGCACAGACAGCCAGCATGCCTTCGGGGTGATCCACGACTTTGGGCAGCTAAGGGCAATGAGGGGATTCCTCACCTCAGCAGGCCAGCAAATACAGCATGCAGAATTGATAAGAAACCTTCTACAGTCCTTGCTATTACCTCAAAAAGTAACCATAATAAAATGCTCAGCACACACTTCATCCAAAGACTATGGGACTCATTACGATGTCGGGCAGAGTTTCCTACGCCTACATCATCTCGGTCAAGGGACCGACTGACACTCGGTTGGCAGTTCCGACCGACTAATTAGGATGAGACCGAACACTGTTTAATCCCACTGCTAAACTTTACAATGGGAGCATGCATTCCGACCGGCTTGGCAGTTTGGGCTGGACTGTTCCCATGAGGCACAGGGTCAATACTGATTTGCATATAGCTGTGTCTGAACTGAGGTGGCGAAGTGAGCTAAAGAACGATGATGGATTCAACCCAGATCTGTGACTGGGGGTGAGTGTTTGAAAAGTTTCAGCACTCCGTCCATCATCTCCTTTTGTTTGCCCTAAGTTGGCAGGGTATGCCCAGACGTGGGTCCCTTGCTCACTTTACCACTGGATTCAAGCTAGCCTGGCTGATGAGGGCTGTTAGCCCGAAACTGGTCCCAGGATGCTTGTTTCCGGTCCAGGGAAGACATGGCTTGGCAGTTCGGGCTGGACTGTTCCCATGAGGCACAGGGTCAAGACTGATTTGCATATAGCTGTGTCTGAACTGGGGTGGCGAAGTGAGCTAAAGAACGATTATGGATTCAACCCAGATCTGTGACTGGGGGTGAGTGTTTGAAAAGTTTCAGCGCTCCGTCCATCATCTCCTTGTGTTTGCCTTGGGATTACTGGCCGCATTCCGACTGGCTGACAGGCTCTCCGAGCCGGTCGGAAGCCAGTCGGAAAGACCGTTCGCATTCCTTTCCGACTGACTCCATCATAATGGGTCAGTCGGAAAAGAATCCGACTGGCATATTATAATGCGGTCGGAACGGCTTCAACCAACGGGCTGAGCCGTTTCCGGCCACATCGTAATTACGCCCTATTTGTCAAAAGGCAATGCCTTCATTGATGGGGAAGCAAAGAGAATGGAGTTGACATGCTGTGAAATAACAATGGTACAGATAATTGAACAAAAACAAGAGATACAAACAAAGAGTGATTCACTGCGTTTTGATCCTACACACATTCAGGGGCAGGTTGAGGAACAGGAAACAGAGGAGTGGAGGAAGGAAGGATGTGTGCAGACAAAGGAGGGGTTATGGACAGGACCTAATGGTAAAATGTGCTTGCCTTTATCAATGCTTTCATCCATGGCCCGTCTCTTCCATGGTCCTTCACATGCTGGATGAGATGGCATGATCCTCTTGTTTTCACAATGTTGGTACAACTCCAAGTTCTGTCAGACAGCAGAACGCCTTTGTAAGCAATGTACTGTTTGCGCACAATACAACACCGGGAAAGGTACACTAACAGCACCTGACCACTTTCCACCTCCTCATGGGCCTTTTGAGAGCCTCCAACTCAACTTCATCGACATGCCTCCCACTCAGAAGTATAAGTATGTGTTGGTAATGGTGCGTATGTCCAGCAAACGGACAGAGGCATATCCAACAAAGAACTGTGATGCACAAACTGTTGCCAAATGTCTTTTGAAAGAACTAATTCCGTGTTTTGGGGACCAGTATTTCTGAGCTCAGACAATACACCTGCGATGGGGGAATATGCAAAGGGCTTGGGGTCACATAAAAATTGCACTGTGCTTACCACCCACCAGCAGCAGGAGCTGTGGAGAGGAAAAATGGGATGCTCAAAAACAAAATAGGGAAGATTTGTGCATCCACTGAACTATCTTGGTTAGACACACTGCCATTGGCCCTACTGGCAATGAGAAGTACCTCCGACAGAGTGACTAAGTTAAGCCCTCATGAAATTCTGTTTGGCTGCCTCATGAACATTCCGGCCACATGTCCACTGCTCCACTGTCGATATCAGATGATTTACTGTTGTGCTATTGTAATAAATTAGCAGAGGCATTGCGCTATCTTCATTGTCAGATCCTGCAGGCTCTTCCAGGAGTAGCGACACCACCAGCTCACTACCTGCAGCCCAGAGACTGGGTTTGGATAAAAGCCCACACCAGATGACACTGCCTCCAGCCAATGTGGAAGGGCCCTTACCAGGTTCTCCTGATGACAGCCACTTCCAACAAGTGTGAGGGTCTGACCTCCTGGATCCACAGCTCTCACACCAAAAATACACCAGAGTCGGAGCCAGAATGTCAGGAACCTGCACCATCAGCTGCTCCAGGGGCACTCCACAACCTTTGCTCCACCAAAGTACCAACAGCAACCAGGAGCTAAAAGAGGCTGCCCTGCTGTACATCATCGCTGGATCAGGAGAATGCACGTGGGCCTGGCCTCTGGATACCTTTCACCTTTCAAGGATCTTCATGTTTTCTTCAAGTGCCTAGTGAGAGTCAAGTACTGGTGACCTCTGACGTTACACCAAGGGGGCACCAACAGCTTTTGAAATTCAGTTGCCGTCGCCCGCCTCAATAGGAGCGTGGAACCCGCTAGTTAGATCCACAGATTGACTATTACATCCAAAGACCACAATGTTTTCAGCTTCATCGGTTCAAACCAACGGCTAGGACAATGCCAAGGACACGGAAAGTGGAAAGAAAGTGGCCAGTTGTGCTGACAGCGATACTGTCCCCTATTCCAGGAATAATAATAACTGTACTTGTGCTGGTGTATGCTAAACACATTCCCATACCATTTCTTGATGGCCAGGAGGGCGGTGGGAACAATTCTAAGATAATGTTTGGAGAACTTCAATTAAACACCACAGAGAACTATAACATGGGAGAGGCTGAGGCGGAAGTAGGAGGGGAAAAAGAGCTATAGGATGAGTACAAAGGAAACAAATATGTGGAAATGTTGAAAATGTATGCGCGTATAGTGAACATATCAGGGTGTTATGCCTGCACACAGGTACTGGGGACAAGATGACCTACTATGTTATACCATTTTCTAAGTATGTGGGATGTGTTCTAATGAGGTACATACTCATCAGCCTGCACAACATGCCAATAGCAGTAGGACATCATAGGAAAGGTGAGATTTCTACTGAGCAAACGACAACAGCCCCTAGGCCAAAGAGAGTACCCTGCATGAACATGCAACCAATAAGAAGAGATCAGATGGTTTTAGACACAATTGACAAAACACCAAGAGATGGGAAATGGGAGGGCAGGATGGGACCCTTCGGGAAAGGAGACAGAGAAGGAGCTTAAGATACCAAGGTTCAGAGAAGAACAACAGATGACTGCCCCGTCTTGCATCCAGAATGCCAAAGAAAGTCCACAGGAAAGACCAGATACTCCAGAGGTTAGAAAGGCACCATGCACGATACGGCAACTGGTAGGGGGTAAGGAAGAATGGAAGAAATGCATGTTTGGGTGTAGTAAAAAGGAGATGGCAGTGGTGAGGCTGGAAGAAAGGAGTGTGAGAAGAGGAACAACGAAGCGTTAGGAATAGCAGATTAAACAGACAGACTACCTATTTTCATGGGTGAAAGCAATTGCTCACACGGTATAAAAATATCAAGAGTAAGAAAAAGCCAACAGCGGTCATCACCAGGTTTAGTGGGATGTAAGGGACTGTTTTTTGTCTGTGGTCATTGGGCCTACTTCTATCTGCCCCCAGGATGGTATGGAAGTTGTTACCTTGCTTCCATCCTGCCACGAAAGACTCATTTTACTGACTCATTACAAATACACCAGGGACACCGTCCAGTAAGAGAAAAAAGGACAGAAGAACGGGAGGACAATGCGATGACAGGCATTGGAGTAATGATTCCCGGTGCAGGGATAGTATACACAACATACAGAATACACCAGCTGGCAAGGATGATTGAGGATCTAGCAGATCCAACAGCAGAGACTTTAGGTAACATCAAGGAGAAGCTTAACACCATGAGAGCTGTAGTTATACAAAATTGTGTTGCGTTGGACATCATCCTGGCCAAAGAGGGTGAAGTCTGTTGGGTCAATCATCAAACTTGCTGTTCCAATTTCCCGGATAACAGCCATACTTCAACAATGCAATCAATAAAGTAAATAAAGTTAAAGATGAGGCTCGGGGCGTGGTTTGCCGAGCCGCGAAATGGCCGCTGAGTAGGCGAGCTCCGCCGGCCGAGAAAATTATCCGACAAATATTCGTACAACGGTTGTGCGCAAACGGTGCACCTTTATGGCATGAAGGAGCGGACGGTGTAAAGCACCCACCATCCAAAAATCCAACGACCTCAGAGCCCGGGCAGCGCGGCGGTGTGGCCCAATCTGTGGAGGCCGGGGTGCCCCTGCTGCTGCTGCGATAGAGAAGCGGATCGCGGTGAAAATCAAGCCCGCGGCGCGGCTGCTGCGGTGGGCCGCGTTGACGAACGGAGGTGCCTGTGCAGCAAAAATCGACCTGAAGGTGGGGGCCCCGGCAAATATAAGCTAGTAGGGGCATGTGGAGGAGCGGACGGTGTGTGGCGCCCACCAGTCAACACTCAGCAGAATCGGATTCCGGGAAACGTGGCGACATGACCCGTTCTGTGGAGGCCGGAGGACAACTGCCGCTGCTGGGACGAGGAAGTGGACTGCGGCGGAAATTAAGCCCGGGGCGCCGCTGAAGCGGTGGGTTGCGCGCATGGCTGGAGGTGCCTGGGCGGCGAGAATTGGCCTGTGCGGTGGGGGCCCCGGAAAATGCCAGCTGCAAGATGCGGGATGAGGAGCGGACGGTGCGTGGCACCCACGGCCCAGTAACCAGAACTCCGTGCCCTAGAAGTGTGGTGGCGTGGCCCGAACTGTAGAGGCCGGAAAGCACCTGCCGCCACTGTGACAGGGAAGCGGGCCGTGGCAGAAATCGAGCCCGCGGCACCGCCGCTGTGGTGGGCCGCGCTCAAGTCCGGGGGAGCCAGTGCGGCGTAAATCGGCCCGAGAGGTGGAGGCCCTGGCAAATACCAGATAAAAGGCGCGAGTCAAAGTGGTTAACAAGAGAGGCACAGTCAGGAGGCTGTATTGATCCTGAGCACGGGCCCCGTGAGAAGAAGGGACAAAAAAGACCCGGCAGCCCCTGGGAGGCCGCACAGGTGGAAGGAAACTCGAAGAACCCGGGGCCGTCTCGCCGGATAGGGGAGAATTGTCGATCGGTCGTGGGGCTGAGAGGGATTGCTCTAACTTACCCTTGGTTCGGTTATGCAAGGCCTAGGGAGAGACCTATAACCACTGACAGGCCCCTGAGCGAAAGAGGAGTAACAGCGGCCCGGCTGGAAGAATAGATTTGGGACCTGCGAACCAGGATGGACCGACACTCAACACCCCCACGCCGGACGCCCTGAGTCACGGGGGAGTTGTGAGATCTACGAAGAGCTACCCGGGGTATGATAATGAGACAGACGAAGTAACTTCCACTATTAAAGGGGGAAGTCTGCGGCCTGCAGGGAGAGGCCAACGGACGTGGAGGTCGGCTGCTGCACGCGGAGCCTGCTGGGGGTCCACTCACTACTGGGGTCCAGACTGCGGACAACCTGGTACCGGTTAGATTGCTGGTAGAGAAGCGGGCACGGACCTCATCGGTGAAGCACACAAAGGACCGGTGATTCCCGTGGGGTGGGTCCGCCTATCCAGCTGCATTATGGGCAAACAAGACGCCAAGCAACCGAAGATCTCCTTTGACCAACGGAGAAACACAAGGAACGCAGAGCATGAGTTGGAAGCGGGAGCGGAGCGACATCCAGACCAACAGGTAGAGGACCAAGGGGAAGATCTGAGATCCCTAATGCTGGAAATGAGGTCCAGTCTCCGGAATATTGATACCAAATTGGACACGCTAACCTCTCAACTAGATGCGGTTAAGACACAGGTGGGAACACACAAAACCAGACTGGATATTTTGGAAAACCGGGCCTCGGACTTTCATGACTTCCAAGTGGAAACGAAGGAACAGCTCCTCCAAATGGACAAGGTCCTTGGGGTCATCAGAGCGAAGAACGAGGATTTGGAGGCCCGTTCACGCCGCAACAATCTCCGCATTACGGGAGTACCGGAGACAACTGCCATCACAAAGATGGAGACGTATGTTGCGGACATGCTCCGTGAACTATTTGATCCCCACCTCTCTATGGTCTTTGCAGTGGAGAGGGCGCACCGGGCATTGGGCCCCAAACCACCGGTGGGGGCCACTCCCAGACCAATACTGGCCAAGATCCTCAATTACCAGGACCGTGACACTGTGCTCAGGCAGGCCCGAGGCAAGGGCACGATCACATATGGAGGCAACACCATCTCATTTTATCCCGATTTTACCCCGGCGGTACAGGCGGCGAGGAGGGAGTTCCTGCAGGCCAAGAGGATACTACTACAAGCCCAGATCCCATACGCTCTTCTGTACCCGGCAAAACTCCGGGTCAACTTTGACGGAACGGCCCACTTCTTTACAGATGCCAAATCTGCCCTCAAGTTCGCCAAGCATGTCGGGGGGAAGGCGGCCAGACAACACCTCAAAGAGTCAGCCACAGATCAGACGGGCCTTAGCGACAATGACTGAATGTTCTTTTGACCCTGGGGGACTCCGGATCATCACTCCGATGGACTACGTAACTATGGTTTGGGGCTTTATGCTTGTTTAGAGGTGGTATGTTGAGACTACGGGTATAAACTGTTATACTAGGAGGTCGCCCAGCTTAGTAATAAAAGGTTCCTAGGGGGTCGGAGCAGCATATGCACGTCTGGGTGAACCACGAGGGATAACAGAGCTCAATGCTCGTCGCTGGGGATGTCCTGTCAGAGGGGGTTGCAATTTTGCATAGCAATTCGAGAGGATTGGTAGGTGGGTTTATGGAACTGAAAGGTGCCAGGGGGTGGCACACCACTTTTATTTCTCGGCCACCCTGAGAAATCAGGGGAGTGCGCCGGTAGCACCACACCCCCATGGGAGAGTTCCCACAAGTTATTGAATGTTCTTTTTTGTTGGGGATGGGTACTCTACAACCTGATTGGGGGGTTGGTGTGGGAGGTGGGTGGGGGAGGTTTTTTGTTTTACGGTTTACCACAGACATGCCTTACACTGTACAAGAAAATTGCTTGGTACACTTGTATTTGTTCCTATGCCGCGCCTCACTTGCCCCGGCACACTGCAGCGGCATGTATCCATTATGACTGCCTTAAACTTTCTCACCTGGAATATCCGGGGTGTTAAATGACGGTAGAAAAGCTAGGTTGGTGCATTCTTATTTGGCCCGACATCAAATTGACATTTGCATGCTACAGGAGACACACCTCAGTACTCCATCGTCCCCCAGACTTAAACACGGGAGATGGGGGTCGGTCTACTCCTCCATTTTTTCCAACTATTCGAAGGGGGTGGCTTTCCTGATAAGGCGGGGGTTGGACTGGAGGGCTGGAGTGATATACTTAGACCCCGACGGCAGATATGCAATAATCCAGGGTTCTCTGAGGGGACAACCGTTGGTGCTGGTTGCAGTATATGGGCCTAATTCTGACTCACCTGAGTTTTTCCAAACTGTATGGGCGAGGGTGAAGGCGACCAATTGTGATACCATTATTTGGGGTGGGGATTTCAACGCCATACTTGACAACGAGCTTGACCGGAAAGGGGTTTCTAGAACACTGCACCCGATGGCTAGTGGGGCACTATAGGCTATATTGGCAGATGGGGACCTGATCGATATTTGGCGGCGCTTACACCCTGGGGTTAAGGAGGGCACATGCATCTCGGAGTATCACAAAGCATGGTCCAGACTCGATTATTGGGTGGTATCCCGGGACGTGGTTACATGGACAAGGGACGCCCTACATCTTCCTAGGTCCCTGTCAGACCATGCGCCTTGCCTTCTGCGGCTAGAAATGCCACACACCGTTCCTCGTATGTTCACGTGGAGACTGCCACAGGAAGCACTGTTGGACGAAGCATTCAAAGAGGAAATTAGAGGGGACATAAACAACTACTTTTCCCTGAACACGGGCTCGGTGGACAAGGTGGCCACCCTGTGGGAGGCGTTCAAAACTGTGATAAGGGGGAACTGCATAGCCAGGCAAGCGGGGGTGTTGAAGGCCATTAGGGGAACTCTAGAGGCGCTTGAGAAACAGATAGGAGACTGGAGGCTCAGTTCTATTCCTCCGGGGAATCCACCATCTTGGCATCCATAAAAGAAAAACTGTTGGAATTTGAGAAGGAGGCGAGTAGGGATGTTAAGTTTCTGGGGAAGCATGCTCAAGCTAGGAGATATGGAGAGGGTGACAGGCCCGGGAGAACACTAGCGACTATGCTCCGCCCCCCACGCTCCGCAGCCTTTGTGACAGAACTCACCAATGCAGATGGGTCGAAGGTTAGGGGTCAGAAGACTGTTCTTGAGGAATTCTCTGGTTTTTATCATAGGCTTTATGCAACGACACAGCACTCTGCTCCTGAAGGGTTGCTGCCATTCCTTGATTCTCTGGAGCTGCTGTGGTTGGGCAGGGGGCACAGGGACTATCTTGACTCTCCCTTTACGGTTGAAGACGTGGCGAAGGTTATAAAAAGTCTGCCGATAAATAAGGCCCCGGGGTCAGACGGGCTGACCACCGTCTTTTACAAAACATACGTTGAGGAATTAGCGCCACGATTATTTGATCTATATGAGGAGGCCCTTGAGTCTGGTGTTCTCCCGCCGTCGATGCGAGAGGCGATAATTATCACCCTTTTAAAACCGGGGAAGCCGGAGGATGAACTCGACTCGTATCGGCCGCTATCCTTAATCAATGTAGATGTGAAGATTTTGGCGAAACTCATCGCAAATAGGCTGCAGCCCTTGCTACCACTGGTCGCCCGCCCGGACCAGTCGGGTTTTATCCCGGGAAGGTTGACATCTCAAAATCTCAGAACGCTGTTCTCTGTGCTGCATTACTTGCACCCTGAGGTGCAGGCGGCGGCGGTTTTTTTAGACACCACAAAGGCATTCGATACATTGGAATGGCACTATCTTTTTACAATTTTGGGTCGAATGGGATTTAGTCCGCTTTTCATTAACATGGTGAGATTACTTTACACGCGGCCGATGGCGCGCGTGAGAGTCAATGGCCTCCTCTCGGAGCCGTTTGCTATATCAAGGCGAACGAAACAGGGGTGCCCCCTGTCCCCGTTGCTCTTCGCGATCGCAATGGAGCCCCTGGCTGCGCGCATCCGACAACACCACACAGCTAAGGGGATTGGATTCAGTGCACGAAGCCTCCTAATCTCATTATATGCAGATGATGTTACACTTTATGTCTCCAACCCGGCGTCAAATCTTGACCCGATATTGCGGGAATTTATTAGATTTGGGGGTCTTTCCGGCATTTCTATAAATTGGGCAAAATCTGTTATTTTCCCGCTAACTGACACCACAGTCCAGACACCACCTGAGTTCCCACTCAATTGGACCATAGAGCCCGTGAAATATCTAGGGATATGGATAAGCAGAGATATGCAGGAACTGTGGCAGATGAACTATGGGCGAGCCATGGCATGGCTTGAAGGGAAGATTGTTGCTTGGGCTGGACTCCCGCTCTCTTTGGCTGGGAGGATCGCGTTGATAAAAATGGTGGTATTGCCAAAGTTCCTGTATTTGTTCGTCAATGTGCCTGTCGTGCTTACAAGTGCCTTTTTTAATACCTTGCGATCCCTGTTGATGTCTCTGACCTGGGCGGGCGGGCAAGCCAGAGTGTCCTGGGAGTTACTGACGCTACCACTGCGACAGGGAGGCTTGGGGGCGCCGGACCTGCAGCTATACGCCTGGAGTGCGCAAGCACAATTTTTCCACTACTGGGTGCACCCAACTCCCTTTCAACCGCATGTTGCCGGAGAGGCGGACATAGCCAAACGCCTGCCCCTGCGTGTAGCTTTATTCGGACAATATAAACGCCCTAGGGACAGCATAGACACAATGGAGACACTTCGGTGGGCCTGGCAGAAGTTAAAAGGGAGAGCTGGCACGGCCCTTCTATATGCCCCATCCATATCCCTGGCCAACAACCCGATGCTGTTCCCTTCGGGAGACGGCATAGGGACAGACCTGGCACACACAATGGAATTAGTTACCTTTGGGGATCTCTATCCGGAGGGCTCGTTTCGGCCACCGCCGGAGGGGGTGGATGGACGCCCAGTGGCCTTTGCCGAATCTTTTGCATATCATAAAATAAAGATGGCATGCCGAGCTCTGCATAACACTTTTCCAAATGCTCCACCTATATTGAGCGCGCTAGAGAACGTACTCACAGTGGCCTCCCCACGTCGGCTCATTACAAGAATATACAATCATATGCAGACGTCAGCCCCAGTTGTACAACCCCGTGCGCTCAGGGCATGAAATGAGGAGCTTCAGGACCCGCTTACGGACGATCAATGGCTCTATTGCTGTAGTCTGTTAACAGCATTGTCCCCTAATTACAAACTCCGCCTTATCCATTTTAAATTTATACATAGATTTTACAGAACGCCAACTGGACTGCACCATATAGGCCTCAAAGATGATGACAGTTGCTGGAGATGTGGTATTGCACCTGCGGGGTTTATACATGTTGCATGGGACTGTCCGCGGCTGGCGACTTATTGGACAAATATATTTAGTATCATAAGTCAAATAACGGGAGTGAAGGGGGAGCCCAATCTTCTACAGGGGTTACTTGGCTATGTGAAAGACACACCGGTACAATTTAGAAAATTACACGCAATGCTTCTACTATATGCTAAACGGCGAGTGGCCATCCACTGGGGCAGCAGAAGGGTCCCGTCTAAAACAGATTGGTTGAGAGATGTCACATTTGGCCACTCGTAACTAACTTTATTCTGGGAGCTGATGCCCTCAGCATCGCGTCCAAAGGATATTTGGGAGCCGTTTGTGGTGTGGGTCCGTGAGCACCCAGGGTAGTTGGTAGAACTGCAGCCCCAGGAGTTACTGGGAGAGAACGGCAGTGAGGGGAGGTGCCCATAACAGTAGGACACGTGTCCGGGGGGATATGGAGTAGCGAACTCCGGGTAGGTCGGGAGCAGGGTAACGATGTACCGCATGGGGCTAGGAAATAATGCGATGCAATAAAGATTTCTGTTATCGGTGATGTAGAGGGTGCGGCTGGGGCGGAGATGGGAGAGGAGCGGATCTATGGGAACAACATGTGATTTGAATACTGTAATCATGTAATGCAAGTGTTATGCTGACTATACAACCTCTGGCATTCTGTCTGGCGAGTTATGTTTTGTGTACTAATTGTTACGAAATGCTAATAAACAAATATAAAAAAAAAGATGAGGCTCATGAGATACACATGGGGGAATGTGGGAGAAAGTATTGGCATGGTGGCGGGGCTGGGAATCAGTGATATTGAAAGTGATTATAGTAGGGATAGCAGCGCTGGTCACTCTGCATATTGATCCAGGTTTGCCCGGCATGGTTGTCAGCCATGGCATCCAGCTGTGCACATTATGTGCCATAATACAAATTACATGAAAATAACACATTGTAGACTGATAATAAATATGAAGGCACAGAAATGATGATGAAGGGGGGACTGTGAGTAGGATGTAGTGATTTGGTATCAGATGGGGTAATGTGGAAGCTGCCTTTATAATTTGATACCAAATATCTACTTTAAAGGCCTGTGGAACATTGACACAAGAGAATTAATTAAATGTTTCTGAAGTTGCTGAAAGTAAAGCTGCTCTGGACCGCAAGGCTTGCTCAAGAACCACATTCATACAGTACATGATGCTAGCTTAGCCAAAAGCACTCGGGCACAACCTAATGGAAAGTGGCACAGTCTACGTGCACTTCACTAGAAAATTACCGTTACTGGTACATTGCATTAGCTTGGGCAGTCTCAAAATTCCACGAGCAGAGATCACGTGGGTAGCAATGAGTCACACCACCTCAGACCATGCAGGTATACTTGTGTAACTTGCTGAAGCCACTGATGGGCAGAAGCCGCCCCTTTGCTTAATTTCTTAAGAAATATCATAATCCTGTACTTTTACTGAACATATTTGCATGAATAGTGACGCTTTTCCCATGTGGTTTGCACCAATAAAAAGCTTTGGAAGACTTCTCTTTGTTGGACATTCCGCCACTTTGCTGTCTGTTCCTGTGCTGCACGTACTATTGATTTGTGTTTTTTCATATAATAAATTCTCTCTTTTATCATATGTGCTGACAGACTGGTATTTCTTGAGTAGGCTTCTTCAAACCTACATCAGATGGTCCACAAGCCCACACACATCGGGGGGCACTTTTAAACAGGGAAACATCACTATTGATTGCTTTGCTTGGGCACCGAGGGAAGTGAGGATTTAGCATAGCGTTTTAGAGCTGTGCTCTAGACATTTTGACCAGCTCGCCTTAAAATGGAGGACGCCGCATGGACGTGCGCAGCGTAGTGCACCTAAGGCAAGCCCGTCTGCGCCCATCTGCACCCTTCCAGGACCAGGGGCCAGGGATGCTGCCTCTTTTTCATGAGGTAAGATTCAATATACCTCAGGCCAACTGCTAGTGCTTTGGAAAAACCCCTCTAGCGCTTGCATGTACCTAACAGACCCTAGTCAGCCGACCCGTTCCTGCCCTAATTGTGGATGGTCTCCTCAGCCGGGCCTTCACCAGTGTCACCCTGGCTGCACCCCACCTTTGTCAGTTGGGGTGCCTGTTTGATTAACTGTTGTTCCCTGGCCACCCATAAACGGGACATATTTGATCTTTTTGCTAAGTCCTGTTTAGATGTTTTATTTCTTATGGAAACATGGATGTCGGATGATTCGGGCCTGACATAACTCAGGCGCTTCCTCCTGATTAGCATATTTTAAGGCAGGATAGGAAAGGATAAAGGTGGCGGTGGGCTAGCAATTATTTACAGGGAGTCACTGAAGTGCCTCACCTTGCCTGTTAAGATGCCTAATTGCGCGAGCCTTTTCTTTTCACTAACACTATCTTCCACCTTTTCCTTCTCTGGAATTCTTGTATACAGGCCTCCAGGCCCTTATGTCCATTTTCTTCAAGCCTTGCCAGTAGCAGTTGTGGAGCTGGCCATAGACAAAGTCAACTTCACTGTATTTAGAGATTTTAATTTGCATATGAACGACATGAAAGATAGTGCTTCGAAAACCCTCCTACATGATATGGTCTCATTACAGGTTACACAGTTGGTGGAGGGTCCTATGCATGAGAAGGGCCATACTATTGACCTTGTTTTCAGTAATATTGGCACACTTCAGGTTCAGGTTCTCTAATTTGGTTGGACCATTTCATGATTCCTTTAACTTTCATAACATCGTCTTCGCCCAAATGGCCAGGCGATTAAAGTGCGCCTTGCCTAAACTTGATGTAGATGACTGACAAAAGGCGTTGGGAACCCTAACACCTGCCCTTACATTAGCAGCACAACAGTTTAGTCAATGGATCACTGAATCACTTGACAGAGGTGTTCCAGTCAGGTGAAGGAAAGATGGCAACTGGACACATAAATCCCCCTGGTTCCATGCCCATTTAATGACCTTGGAAAAAGAATGTAAAGGCATGGAGAAAGAAATCTGATGAGTCTAGCAAATCTGATTATAGGAAATTTGTAAGGCTGTATCATGCAAAAATTAAATCGGCTTAAGCCATTATTTTTGCTACTAACATTGCTACCTCCTCAAAATCTCCTAAAGAAATTTTTAAGATTCCTAAAGATATTACTGTGCCACCTACAGTTAGCCCCACTGTGGCTGCTTCTTTGGAGCACAGGAAGGATTTGGAACTTTTCTTTCAGAAAACAGACATTTATTTTTCACATTTATTCCTCCTTCCTCGATTGACTTGGTTGGCTCTCCCCATAGTCAATCTGTGTCTGAAATAAAAGATGGCCATCTTTCAACTTTTCCCAATCTTACAGAGAGTCTTGTTGAAGTACTTTTAAAAGTAGTAAAATTGGGCTCACCACTGGGCCCAACCCCTCTCCATGTTCTCCACCAAGGGTCTGATTGCATTGCTAAACTGCTGACAGAGATGTTAAACATCTCTCTCTCTCTCTAGCAGGCAGGTCCCGCACCACTGGAAGCATGCAATTTTAAAAAAGCCTATCCTTGACCCCCTTTCTTTAAGCAAATACAAACCTATTTCTCTGTAACCTGGAGTAGCAAAACCTTTAGAAAAACATGTTAACAAAAATCTCTTTGCCTTTCTCGAATCTACGGTGGTGCTTCATCCCACCTCAAATGGAGTTCTGACTACAACACAGCACTGAATGTGCACTATTAGCAGTGGTCGAGGAACTAAGGAAACTCCTGGAGCGATGAGGATCTGCAGCCATTATCCTTCTCGATCTAAATGCTGCCTTCGACCATGTGGCCCATCCAACTCTCATTCAGAGAGTCTTCAATGCCTGTGTCAGGGGCAGAGCACATGAATGGCTCTCTTCTTTTCTGACGAATCAAACCTTTTAGGTTCTGGATCTGGCCCATTATTCAACCAGTCTCCCCCTTAGTTGTGGGGCACCTCAGGGCTCCTCCCTGAGTCCCATCCTTTTTAATTTGTATATGCTTACTCTTGCCGACATTGTGCAATCGTTTGGACTGTCATTGGTCTCCTACACCGATGACACCCAGCTGGTCATGTCTATCTCTCCTGACCATACTTCCAATCATCCATCCCTCACTCCGTGCCTCCAGGACGTATCCAGCTGGATAGCTGGCTGTAAATTAAAACTTAATGAGGACAAGACAGAAGTTATGCTGTTGGGCAGTAACTTCCGGAACAGTGTCCCGAGTCCCTTACCAGAATGTCTGAGCAAACTGTCGACCCCTAAAGGTCAAATAAAGAGCCTGGGGATGTGGAGAGATCCCAATCTCACGATGGGAAATCAAGCCAAAAAAAATCTGCTAGCTGTTAAGGCATTCTGAGACTATTAAAGAAAGTTCTCAAGCTCCTCCATTTTACAGCCAGAAGAGTGATTGTACATGCTTTGCTGCTGGCATGTTTGGATTATGGGAACACCCTATACCTTCGCTCATCCTGCTATGTGGTCAAAAAGTTGAAAACTGTGCAGAATGCGGCTGCTTGACTTCTTACACAGGTACACCGAAATATCAGTCAGTTACTAAGGCTCCCAAGGATCTCCACTGGCTCCCAGTGGAGCACCGGATTCAGTTTAAATCGCTCTGCATTATGCATTATGCATAGGGCAATAAACAGTAGAGGCCCCCCTTTGCTATGATCATTAGCCTCCCTGTACATGCCTAGAAGACTTCTCAGAACACCCTTTGCCCACTTACTCAAGTTTCCCAGGATCTGGAGATCGCATTGGGGTGTACGCTCCACATCCTTTTTGGGGTCCAAACTCTGGAATTCCCTGTCTTTCAAACTATGCATTTTGGATCAAGAGCACCCCTTCTGCAAAGCCTTGAAGACCTGGCTGTTCAGAGAATAACTTTTAGCCCCTGATGTTCTGTGGTATCTCTGGCAGCGCTGGGTGGCCTTCTGTTAGCAATGCCCAAATGCCATATAGAAAAACTGTCTGACTTGTCAAAACCCCACACATCTGTGTGTTTCTCTTATTGTCTCCCACACGCAAGTCCAAAAATGTTTAAAGTTCATTTCCAGATCAGGTGTTCAATATCACCACTCTGGTGTGAGCATCTCCAACAGGTAGCCCCTAGAAGCAGTCTTATGTTCGGCAGTCGTTTGGGAGACCAATGACAATCTGTGTAATCAGTTTATAAACTGCGCAACCACCAGTCTTTTAACTGTTTGGACATCGGGTCAGAGAAGGCATGATTAATGATTATCACATACTCGTGTCTGCAATTGCCTCAACATTCTCTCTCTGACCACTTGTCTGCAGAAGAGTCCTGCAAAGAACGAGAAGAAGGTGTAAAAGAATAATGATACCTGTCAGGCATTTAAATTTTATCATGGTCACATAAATTATAACGTTTTTTGGAAGACTCTGGTTGTGGAGATCCAGTCCGTGTTTTAGGTCTAATCTTTTCTTTAGCTCTATCCCAGACTTTTTTAGAAGACTCAGGCTTGACAGTATCAGCTTCTGATTTGCCTTTAATTTGTGGCTTATTTGCTCAGGTCCCCAAACTATCTCAACCTATAGAAGTATAGGTTTCAGAAATTATTTTATGGAGCTCGCATTCCTGATCCATAGTGGGAACTAAAGTGAGCCGTTGGCTTATTGCCAAAGAATCTGCTTCCCCGCTGAAATTACTTGAAATTATTGAGGACACTGTGGCAAAGTTGCCAATGTATTTCATCCCCAAATCCAGGGCATCTTCATGTTCAGTTTGAGCCTGTTTAAGCGCTTCAGGCAAAACAGCAAGAGAAGGAGTACCATGAGTAAGAGTATAGATGTAAGCAAATACAGTACCCCGTGTATTACACTCTTTAACTCTGAACCATACCAAGTGGAAGACACATAGGGGCTGATTACGTGTCTGGGTGTCCACAGACCGCCAGACTCATGGGGGCGCAGCTGCAGCGGTCTCCCGACCGCCCTATTATGATTAGGGTGGATGGATCGCCATTGCCCCACCACAGCTGGCTGTGTTGTAGTGGTAAGGAGGCATCAATATGCTTGGCAGGACCGCTGCGGTCACGTCAAGCATATTGCCAGTTTTCTCTCCATGGTTTTCATGGCGGTTCCTCATCCATGAAAACCCTGGCGGAGAGTAAACAAAGGGAGCCCTACAGGGCCCCCTTGTGCCTCTGCGCCCTGGGGTGCACAACATTTGCCCCCTATGTGCATGCACCCCAGTTCCTGCACGGCATGGACTTTTGTGCAGAAACTGTTTTTGGTGTTCCCATTGTGGGGCCCATTTTTAGAAGCACTGCTGTGGGAACGTCAAAAAAAGCCCACCAGACAGGAGGAAACACCTAATCTGGTAGGCGGCTCAACCACAGCTTTGGCGGTGCGGTGGTGGGGCGGACCCGGCACTGCACTGCCAAAGTCATAATCAGGCCCATCGGGAGAATTATGAACTTATCTTGTGTCCCATATGGGGAAAAACCGCCTCAAGCTGATTTGTTTTTTGTGCAATCCAAAACACAATATTATCACGTTTGACTGGGATCTTACCCAAAATAGCATTAATGGTAACCAGACTAATTGTAGGCATAGCTAACTGTGCCGATCCAGATTAAGGAACCCTTGTTGCGGCAGTATTTAATGTACGCATTAGGAACTGCAATAGATTTTAATACAGCCTAATCAAGTAATTTAAGAGAGCAAGTGCCTCTGCCTGTGTTAAATGAATTGCATTGGGAAATGGAGTATAGCCTGCTAAGACCGGCCAGAATGCCCCGTCACTACTGAGAGGACCCAGTCTTACATTTCGAAAGGTATGTGGGAGGGTGCCTTGAAACCATTGTGCTGTTCCTAGAATATTAACGGGATTTCTAAATATTCATAAGGTCTATATGCAGCTGCAACTGCAGTCTCAGTATATGTGTGAAATGTCTGTGAATTTGCATCGCGTGCAGGAAAATGAACCCAGGAATAAAAAAAATCACATTTATACTCTTCGTGAGCCTTAACCACAAAGGTAACATTTCCACTGTCGTTGATGAGTCCATATCTAGTTAAATGATTAGTTACTTTTGGTTTACAGTTAACAGCAATATTCACTGGTCGCGCTGCCATATTAATGAATGGAAATGAAAGAAAGGAAACACTATAGGGGACTATCCGTTTAAGAGCGCGTGCTTGATTAATCTACAGAAATAAATAGGTGCTTCCTATTAAACCTGGGAAGGATAAATCCTTATCACCACGGTGTTTCGCTCTAATTAGAGCTCTTCAGAGAGGTATAGCTTTGTCCAGACACAAGGGAGCACCCAGTATAAATCAAAACAATACCCTATCTGGACAAAGCTATACATCTCTGAAGAGCTCAAATTAGAGCGAAACACTGTGTCAGGGTTGCTTTTACTCATTTCAGGTTGGCTTGGTTGGTATTTTACCAATTCAAAGCTGTAATACTGTGCCTGGAGTGGTAAATGGCTTTTGTCATTTTGCAGCTCGGCATGGACAGCAGTGTGCTAGTCCTATGCTTAAAGACTTTGCTGTAGAAATGGCAAAAGACTTTGTCCCTTTCTATCACGGCGTGAATGGCACTGTGCTAATCCTATGGTTAACGACTTTGATAGAAAAGCAGACATTTGAGGTGAGCAGATCTAGAGTGTCGCTGATGTTGAGAGTGCTCTATACAGGAGCTGCTTTCCACCTAAACTTGAGAACTACCCAGAGTTCTCTGCTTCTTTTTTGCATAATTTATGTGTCACTCTATGCCTGAAAGGGTATTCTTTTGACTTATACTGGGTGCTCCTTTGGGTCTGGACAAAGCTATACCGCTCTGAAGAGCTCTAATTAGAGGGAAACACTGTGTCAGGGGTTGCTTTTACTGATTTCAGGTTGGCTTGGTTGGTATTTTACCAATTCAAAGCTGTAAAACTGTGCCTGGGGTGGTAAATGGCTTTTGTCATTTTGCAGCTCGGCATGGACAGCAGTGTGCTAGTCCTATGCTTGAAGACTTTGCTGTAGAAATGGCAAAAGACTTTGTCCCTTTCTATCTCGGTGTGGGTGGCACTGTGCTAATCCTATGTAAAGACTTTGATAGAAAAGCAGACATTTGAGGTGAGCAGATCTAGAGTGTCGCTGGTGTTGAGAGTGCTCTATACAGGAGCTGCTTTCCACCTAAACTTGAGAACTAGCCAGAGTTCTCTGCTTCTTTTTTGCATAATTTATTCATCACTCTATGCCTGAAAGGGTATTGTTTTGACTTATACTGGGTGCTCCCTTGTGTCTGAACGAATCTATACCTCTCTGAAATGAGAGCGAAACACTGTGTCAGGGGTTGCTTTTACTCATTTCAGGTTGGCTTGGTTGGCATTTTACCAATTCAAAGCTGTAATACTGTGCCTGGAGTGGTGAATCGCTTTTGTCATTTTGCAGCTCGGCATGGACAGCAGTGTGATAGTCCTATGCTTAAAGACTTTGCTGTAGAAATGGCAAAAGACTTTGTCCCTTTCTATCTCGGCGTGGATGGCACTGTGCTAATCCTATGCTTAAAGACTTTGATAGAAAAGCAGACATTTGAGGTGAGCAGATCTAGAGTGTCGCTGGTGTTGAGAGTGCTCTATACAGGAGCTGCTTTCCACCTAAACTTGAGAACTACCCAGAGTTCTCTGCTTCTTTTTGGCATAATTTATGTGTCACTCTATGCCTGAAAGGGTATTGTTTTGACTTATACTGGGTGCTCCCTTATGACTGGACAAAGCTATACCTCTCTGAAGAACTCTATTTAGAGAGAAACACTGTGTCAGGGGTTACTTTTGCATGCCCATGGTTTCATAAATAGAAGAGACATTAATACATATTCAAAAGTTTATTGCAAGGATCTAATCCTTGTAAGTAAAACCTAAACTGCAATTATTAGACAGATGAGACACATCATTGTTATAAGCATTATTAGAATGGTTAAAAAAAAAACAATGCAAACATGTGAATTGTTCCCAATAATACTCCTATCTATCACTAATATACCTACACTAGCGAGACCATGGTGGGAGTACCTTTCTGCCAGACACAGTTGAAATGATCTAGCTCCATACCTTGGTGTAATGTCGCAGGAAGCCAGCATCAGTGCATTAACAAATGCACTCCGTCTGAGTGTGCAAGCCTACACATATCTACCTGCACAGCTATCTTCCTTCTTAGAATTAATGTTTGGGCCTTTGGAGCTGCCTCTCAGTCTCAGCTCTCAGCAGCTTCCATGATAACTCCAGTGTGAAGTGCCTCTCACCAAATTCAAAATGGACACTGTTTAAATAACAAAACACCAGCTTTATCTCATTCTGCCAGAGGCGCAGAAACACATCCTTACTTAGGGGGTGATTACGATGGCGGACGGACATAAGTCCGTCCACCATCGTCCGGGGATTTGGGACCGGCTGTCTATATGGCGGCAGCCCTGCACATGTAATTACAATGCGACCGCCACTGTGGCGGTCGCATTGTGCATGTTTACCATTGCAGCGGGTGCTGCTGGCTGCAGCATCCGCCGCAATGACCAAAATGCATGTTAAGCATTTCCCAGCACTACGTGGCAGGCACCACGCGGTGCCTGCCACCTGGTGTAGGGAACTGTAGGGGGGCACCATATGTGCCCCCCAAGTGCACAAGTAACATGCCCCTGCAAAAGGTGGGCCCGCAACGGGCCCCCAAAGTACATCTTCGCCAGCCTTTGAATGGCGGTTGAACCACCATACACTGGCTGGCGGGGATGCCGCATCCAAATCTGGTCAGCGGTACCTGCTAGGCACGCCACCATTTTGTGGATGTGGGTGGGTCTGACAGGCAATCGTAACGGTTGCCTGTGTCGGACCCTTGGCAGACAGGCTTTCCGTCCGCCAGCACACCCCCGCCATCCTTATCTGGCGGGCGGAGAATGGCCGCACAATGGCGGTGAAGCCGGCAGGCTGCCAGTGGCGGGGTCACCGCCATCATAATGACCCCCTTAGTCTGGGCAAAATAGTTGTCTGCTACAAGCACAAAATAAAGCAAGAACATCACATTCTAGTATTTGTCCCTGTAACTAAAAGTGCAGACTACAGAACAGAAAGGTCTTAACAATAATTAATGCATGCATGCATGGCATTTTGCAGTGTTTATGAAAAACATGCTCAAACCACCATCTCAAAAAGATGCTAAATTAGAAGGGAAAACTAAATGGAAACCCTCTAGCAGTACAATCTGTACACCACCCTTTTATATGCTGCCCAGATACGTAGGCATTTAAGGACAGTAGAGTCCTGTGGGTCTGTCTGGTATGATCCTTGCAACTTGCGAATACAGTGGCTAAGGCATTGGTATTTTCCAAATTGGGTAGCTTGAAGACCGAATTCTGTTTCACCCTGCCATCAGTTTGTAAACGGGAAATTATTTTAAGGCCTCTGGATTCAAAATCTTCCTGAGCTAGTTCTACCCTAACGCCTCATCTCCATTGCTCCATAAGGGCGCACCCAAGTGTATCTTGCTATCCTCCCCTAAAATTGTGTGTGTTCTGAGCCAGGCATATGCAGGGCCACATAAATTATGTGATTCTGCATTGCAACTTTTTTGCATAATTATAGATTTGCTGCATTTCTACATAATCTATCATCAGCTGCTTAATCTGCAGATTTTAGCAAAAAGAAAATTAGTTTTTAGCTCAAACGGATCAAAAGTTAGTAAAAACATTGCAATATGTGTTTGCATGCAGTGGAAGGCCCTTTACAAAGGTGAACTGGTCATCTTTCAGTTGCATATTTAGGGGCCGATTCTGATTTTACTAGGAAAGCCCTCCGTACGACTCTAATCCGGAGAGCTTTCCTAGCAGATCGCGCTGTGCGAGTCCGACCGAACGTGAACGATACAGCCGTAGGCTGACGGTTTCGGTTCGCTCAGACTCCCATTGAACTCTATGGGAGCCTGTGTATCGACGCGTACACAGGCTCCCATAGCAAAAAAGGGGTGGGTGGGAAAAAGCGTACACCCTGTGGCGGGCACCCCATGTTGCCCGCCACACTGTGCATGCTTGGATCAGGGGGACCCATGCGCACCCCCTGGCGACCGATTTGGAGGGCTCCAGGTGAAGGGGGGCCTGCTACGGCCCCCCAAAGTCCGATTCAGACAGCCGTTTCGTCTCACTGACATCAAATCGTACAGCTGTCCGAATCATGCATCGTACTCGCTTGTTCGGAATCCGGCTCCATTGCGCGGCACGATTCAGCTCCGAACGAGTCGGACAGACAGGATCTGGTTTGGAAACGATTTGGTCGATGCGGATGAGATCTTCGCATCGTACTTGGTCGTTCGGAATGGGGGGGCGACTTGGACGGAAACATAGGCTCCGAATCGGATTTGCTCGTTCCGGAACCCGTCTGGACGCCTTCCTAGCGAGATTGTAATCGGCCCCTTAGTTGTTAAATTGTTACTAATGAGGTGAAATCTTTGCTCAGATAGTATTACCATGTGAACAAATACAAAATAATGAAGTAATACTATCAAAAGACTGTGCTGTATTATGCCACATAGTTTGCCATATCTTGCTGCATAATTTAGTAAACCCTGCTGCATAATTTGGTGCTCCCCTGCCACAAAATTACAGTGGCCCTGGGCATATGTAATTGCATGGAGTACTGGAATTGAGGATATCACTTGGAGGTTATCTTTTGTTAAGAGAGATTTGATACCTAATGCTCTAACCATGAGAGCTTTCTCAAGCTTGACCCACATTGGGGTTTCTAGTGTGTCCTGTATCATATATCATGTTTGTGCGATCTGGAATCCTAGCCAGTAGGACTCAATGCGAGCTGAGCAAGGCGTAAACCACCATTTTTGTGGCTGTCTGCATTTTAGCCATTTTCAAGAGTGATTGCAAATATATAGTTTGGGGGGGTGGCATCCCATTCATTTTAATCACTTGCACTGCCTCTCCAAACATTCATAAAGTGAGTGCTGACCAACGGGCCAAATCAGGTTCAATCCTCAGTATAAGAGGGCTGATATTGTCTTTTTCCATGCTTCCTAAGTCAGTGTTGAGATTGATACCTAAGTATTTCAATTCATACATATTCTATTTGACCTGGTGTTCCCACAGAGCAGTGACTGATGTGTGTATGTATATTGGTAGTGCCTCGAATGTCCCCAATTATTTCTATACCCAGAGAATCTTGAAAATCTCAAGATTATATTTAAGTGGTCTGCGATAGATTCTCTAGGCTTGGAAAGGGTGACCAAAATATTGTCTGCATTATAAAAGGCCTTATAATCTCCCATTGGTGTCATGATCATATCCCTAGTTTGGCAAATGGCTATAGCCTAGAGGCTCCAGTGCCAGGATAAATAATAGAGAGGTTGGGCATCTTTACCGGGAACCTCTGTAGTGAGGTGGTCGGACCACCAGTGTGGCAATTCCTGCCATGCAACAGCGAGGTTGGCAGTCCATCGTAATTAGGCTCATAGTGTCCCTTCTGGTGTTGTCAAATCTTTTGCACACGAGGAGAAAAGCTGTGTCTGATCGGGATAGCCACATCGCCTCTGCAGTATGATCTGAAGGGGGGCGTGACGTTAATTTCTACTGTGAGTTTACTGGAATGGTAGTCCTTTCCCCTCCATTGTCTCCTATGTTTTTGACTCTCCAGCTCCTCCTGGGCTCACAGGGGTCCTGCACAAACAGTGACCCTGGTGCTCCCTGCCCAGCCAGCGCCCGTCCTGGATCTCTGCAAGGTCTTCCCTCTGGGCCACACTGTCTGACCCACAAAACCTAGTGATCTCGCACAATGAGTCTGTCAGTTCTCTGCTGCAAAAGCAGTAGTCCCTCTTCTTCCGATGGTCTCTGTGCCCACCGCCTGTCCCCTTGATTCAACTGTGTGGCAGGCTCAACCACTGGTATCATACCAAACGTTGCACCTGTCCGGAGAATGTGCAGAGCCAGAATACAGTACTCACTGTTCTGTGCTTTCTCAAAATCGCCGTGTGGCTTCCTGTTCTTCAATCTCCCCACAGCATATGCTTACAGAAAATGCCACACCGTTGCCCGCGAGCATCCAGAAAACAATGTCTAGACAACGTTTCACCTTGTTGAGGTGTCCTACTGTGCTCCAAACTCAATTCCATCCTCGTCGCCAATGGAGACACGGACGGTTGGCAGTAAAGGTAAGCTGAGCTTTATTCAGTACACCTCATCCCACTGCGATCTGCAGCCAACTGACTTTATCCTCCCGGTCAGTTAATTCCATCAATGACCTATTCACATTCCACCCACACATGGTTCTACGTGTCCTATATCACACCCTCCTCTCTGCCGCTAGAGGAAGCTGCTGTGGGGGAGCATGCTGTAGCAGAGCCCTAGTAAGGCGCTGGCATCTTCCCTAGTGCCTGGTTAAGCCGCCCATCATAAGATGCTTTCTGACTTGCATACTTGTTTTGCTGATTCTTTCATTTTGCAAATGGCTGTTAAATATCACAGTTCCTACTCATTTTAACTGTGAGCCTTGATTTTCCTTTTCAATTCTTAATCATAAGATTTTTTACATATGGCGCTTTATGGATGTTTCACATTTGTGCTTGTTTTTATTTTTATGTGCTTGTTACTTTGATGGCTTTTTTCTGATGGTTATTTGTTAAATGATGGATTGGAGTGACCATTTAAAAGAGTAGATGGATAAATGA
This sequence comes from Calotriton arnoldi, assembly GCA_963921515.1. Lineage (NCBI taxonomy): Eukaryota > Metazoa > Chordata > Amphibia > Caudata > Salamandridae > Calotriton > Calotriton arnoldi. The sequence goes on from CAWUFW010012116.1 coordinate 519,647, forward strand.
ATTGCATTCACCCTTAAAGCATCATCACCTATTGGATAGCTAATACTAATGAAAGTGTCTGTTTCTCGGCACTGTGCATTCGTTATGTCATGTCTTTTCGTCTTATCACCTTACCGCTCTTTTAAAGGTCTAACTTCATTTTCGAGGTTTATGCATTTCTTTAGACTGTAGTGTGATTTCTCAGATGCAAAGTGTCCTCTCACTAGCTTTTTACCTGGTGTTATAGATGTATCACTGCATTGAAGCAGTAAGGCTGAGTTACTGTAGTTTTCTCATAGGAAATGGTCCACCTGCATCTTTTTTTCAATTTTCAAAGAAACAGAAACAGTGGAGGAAAATCTAGAAACCTTACGGGCCTTTTACTCCTCGTTTACACAATAGAGCAGAGGACGAGGTGCAATGTGACATTTTGACTCAAGTTATTCTAAATGCCCTTTCTCCTGACCTGTGCAAATGTTTAGCCAATGTTTGAGGTTTTACACTTCGTGATATTGCCACGAAGTATTGAAAATTGGAATAGGAGTTAAAGTGCAGAAACCAAGGGGCATATTATCAGGGGCCGGCGATAAATATCGCAAAGCGCGCTTAGCGCTTGCATATTTATCGCCGGCTATCTCTGTAATTTATCGCCCGGTTAGCGCGTTATTAACAACGCGCATCGCCGAGGCGATAAAAATTCCAGAGATAGCGTGGATATCGCCGTTTTCCATGTGGAAAACGGCGATATCCTAGATGATAGGGCCTGTGGTCTTAGCCACAGAATCCACCTCCATGTTAAGTATGCCTTAGTCAGGAATTTAACAGACGTTAAATTCCTGCGTTAAGGCATACTTAACGCGATTAAAATAATCGCTTCCCCGCATTGTAAATATCGCGAAGCTGCCTTCGCGATATTTACCCATGTTGTTTCCACAGACACGCCTACTTTGCATCTCATTATCGATGCGAAGTCAGGCGTGCTGGAAACGGGAGCAAAATCAGCAAAACACGCGATAGCGTGTCTTTGCTGATAAGGCGATATAATTATCGCCGCTTTTCGGCCGAAAACGGCCGCAAAAGCGGCGATAATTGTTTATCGCCGCCTTGTTAATATGCCCCTGAATTACCACATCTGATTTTCTCACGTTTTACCTCTTTCCTGTGCAAATTGCACTGTGTATTACCTGGTAAATGTGCAAATGTTAAAAAATACAGGGGCATATTAGCAAGACCGGCGATAAAACTATCGCCGCTTTAGCGGCAGGAAACTGCCGCTAAAACGGCGATAATGGGCTTGCTAATATGCGTTATAGAATTCCAATAGAAGCCCAGGTTAGATGTCCTGCACATCTAACCTGGGCTTCTATTGAATTCTATAACGCATATTAGCAAGCCCATTATCGCCGTTTTAGCGGTAGTTTCCTGCCGCTAAAACGGCGATAATGTTATCGCCGGTCTTGCTAATATGCCCCAATATCTGCACTATCAAGTCTCAGATATCGGGCGCCTCCTTATGCTAACAGAGCAAGGACAGAGCCATATGCTTCACCTATGCTTTCGGAAATGATCCTGGGGCCTGGGAATAGAAAGCACCTATTTCAAATTCAGGAAAAATCTACAGACCTTGCTGAATATTTGTAGTTCTATCGTCTTCTATTCTCCTCTCTCAACTGTGCAAGAAACCTTCGGGATAATCGTAAGCTTTCTCAAACAAACATTAAAAATTGCTTTGCCCAGGTCTCTCAAGGTCCACAGTCTGCGAATGATTAGATTGCACCGGGATCATAGATCTGGGCTCTTAGGTACGCACATTGTCTACATCACACTGTGGTCTGCTAAACTCATAACAAGCGTCCATAAGCAGAATACTCTCGAGATATCACACATTTTCTTTACGTGAAACGTGCTTTCTGTGAGGATGACCCTTGAGCTGAAATGCAGATGTGAAAAAAAGCTAATAGGCTATTGAAAGCTTTCCACTTAAAAAGAAAGTGAGCATGGTAGATGACAGTATCTTTCATCCGGAACACACTAGAAATGTAAAACAAAGAGCCTTGAAATGCACACATCAGCATTGATTGACAGCGTTTCTACTCCGCAAATGGTACCACTGATGCAATTAATAAAACCACAAACATGTCCTGAACCGCATCGCAGTTGTTTCTTAACAGCTTTATGAGCTGCATCCCACTTTAACTTGTGATGCAGCTGCTCGATCTATTGTCGATCAACCGCCTGACTCGACCAATAAGGGAAAGAGACTGACAACACGCGAACACACCAACGGGCTCTAAAGCACACATGCAATTTGTTAGGTTATGAGGGCGTTAGCTGTCTATTATCAAAGACCTGCTGTCAATAACACAACACATACAGTGTGCTTTGGTTCAGCTCCTTACTCATGACTGTCCGGCTTTTTTGAATACCTCACTTCCTTGCTCTTATTTAGATATTTGGCTGTTATTTATATTTCCACTGCTGATGTAAGACTGTGCATTACAGTTCAAGCGAGGGACAATTTTCTCTCCATCTCAACCTACTGAGTCTCCTCTCCTACCTTGTTTTTTTAGGTCTCGCCTACGCAGCGCGGATGCGCTGCATAGGCAAAAAGACCTTTTGCAATCGATTCGGCTTTTCAGCCAAAAACGTGCACGCGCTCCATTGCCTTCAATGGCAACGCGTGCACGTTTGGCGATTCATTTGCGGGAGCGAGCAGCTGGCGCCATATGGTAGCAATTATCGCTCCTGGCGCCGCTCGCTCCCGCAAGGGAATCGCACTCCCCCCACCCCTCCCACTTCTTTAACCCAGAGTACTGTTTCACTTTCGCGGCCGCGGAGCGGGCCGCACTTGTGTTCCAGTGCTTGTTGAATTTTCGCTGGTTTACGCACTTGATAACTGACTTATTTCTCTTGTGTTTTTAATTTGGTTGTGTTTGTTTGATTCTGCCAGGTGAGTGAGTTTGCGGAAGTGCATGGGTTTGGAGGTGAAGTGTCGTTTTGAAGCATGGCGTTAAGATCGGGTGCGGTTATTTATGATGCTTCGAGGCGCTTTGTGTACGGGTAGTCATGCTGTTTGTCTACTCCGCGGCCTGGTTGGGTAGTGTATTTATTGGTAGGGATTGCAAGGTAAACGTGTTTATTCTTAAATACAAACTCTGGTTTCTTCAGTGGTTGTTAGTGTCGCTGGGTGAGTGGTTGAGAGGGGGTCCACCTTGTTGCCGGTGTCGGTCATCGGCAGCTGTGCGGTTCGCTCACACGGGGGAGCCTCTCTCGGCCTCTATATATGGATTTTTTATAGATACCCCTGACGAAGGGAAATTATTTTCCCGAAATGCATTTGGTGCATTTGCAATAAAGTTGTGACATGTGGAAATACCTCCTGTTTGTCATTATTCTTGGAATGAACTTGGGAATGGATAAAATAAATCGATTAAAAATGAAAAAAGAAGATAAGGAATAGTGTTAAAGAGTACATAAATTGAAGAATACACATTGATAAACTTGATTTATTGGATTCATTGGAGCGACGGGCAAGGCTGTGCTGCTTGAAATAGGGATCTAACTGGGTCCCCGTGTTTTCGTTTCTAATTCGTAAGCGCAATTGGACGGAGCGCGTATCCTGCATTGCACGCCATAATAGGTCTGAAGCAGTTAAACATAGCTAAAAAAGATTGATAAAGCGAGAGTACAAAGGTGTGCATCTCATCATTGCATATGTACATTATTTAAAATTGCTTGCCAAGCCTGAAACTCCCCTTTTACTCCCCTTTTACTACATATAGGTCAACCCTGAGGTGAGGTGTGCTGTGTAGGTAAAAGGTAGGATATGCGCTGTATTGTGTGGCATGTCCTGGTGCTGACAAACAGCCTATTTGGTTTCTCACTACTGTGAGGCCTACTCCTCTCAGAGACTAGCATTGGGAATTAACGTATATGTGTTTAAGTGGTAATTCCTGATCAGAAAGGAGTAGCATTGCCATGTTTCGTATGTTTCAAATAGTGGGGATAAATCCTGCTTATTGGTGGAAGATGATTTCACATTACTATTTTAGAAATACCCCCTTTAGAAAGTGGACATTTCTCTGTGATTATAACTCTAGTGTTTTGTAGCCTGACTCCAATCCACGTCTAGGGCAGAGTGCCAGTTGCACTTTCTGCATACTTTCCAGACAGACACAACACAGGAAAGGCTAAGTGTGACAGGAGAGGCATCTGCATCCATCTGCATACTGCCAGTCTTCCTGGTCTGGGAGAGGGGGTGTACTTACATTTGTATAGGCTATGTCCCTCTCTCACATAAAGAGGTAATTTACCCTTACTGATGTCTGGAACTAGGGCTGGGAATGAAAGGGAGTATTGTGCACTTCTAAGGTTTCTTTTGAAGTCACCCCTAGATCAAAGACAGTTTTGACTCATCTGGACTGATCTTCTGCTGTTGTCCTGCTCCCTGCTACTGGCTGGGGGCCTAAAGGACGCATTGGATTGCTTTTCTGCTTGTTGCCCTGCTGCCAGCTGCTGCCTGACTTTGGGTTTGCTCAGCCACGCTGGGCTGCCAGGAGGAATAGCCATGGAGCTTACTCACTTCATTGTGCTGGCCTGCATCCCCTTCATGCCCCTCAAGTGCCTCCCAAAGAGCCCAGCAATGTGGGCAGTGAATTTCTTGCTCCTTGGCTTCCCCTGCAAACAGCACATGAGGAGCGCTTTATACATTTCCAGTGTGGCATCTTTTACAGAGAGATAAGAGCAGCATGAGGCCATGCTGGCAGGCCCCGTGCCCCTCCCTGTTGCCTGTGCCCTGGGGGGAGGTTACCCCAGCAAGAGCAGTGCCGGCTACCTGGATGACGCGGTGCCTAGAAGATCAGCACGCCATGAATTTGGTGCCTCGCACATGAGCAGTGAGTGTGCCGGCTGCTGTACTGTGCTATGGCCAGGAGAGTGCCTTGCGTGGCCTCCGCGCACATCCTCCGGCACAGAAGTGTTTTCTCTGCCCATCTACAGAGTACAGGCAAGACACAGAGCAGCCGACCCCACTCGCCACCTCCCTGAGGCTTGCACAACAAGATAGGCGTGGCCCGCCTTCCACTTTCCCTGCCGGAGGACGCTGCATCGCTTGTGCTGACCCAGCGAGGGTCGGAGGAAGCCTACCACGGCCCCAGGTCAGAGACTGCAGCGATAAGGATTCCAGCCTCATCCTGAGCGCCACCTGAAGTGGCCACAATTTCCCAGGAAAGGGACTGTACAGCGCTGCAGGTGAGAGTGGTTGGGCTGCTGGCTGGTATGTGTACAAGTGGTCACCCCTCCCTTCTGGTCGGGTAGATCGGGAGGGCGGCCACCAGATAACGATTACCCTGAGGGGGGAGCACCTCTTACCTCACAACAGTTCTAAGTTTCCCCATTCCGGGTCAGAAGCTCCACGGAGGCCCGAGGGAGTGTAATATTGTACTGGGAAAGTGCTAAAAGTACAATAAATGGCCTCAAAGGAGCGTGGGGCACCTGTGCTCTATTGCTTGGGTGCTAAATCCCACCTTTCCCACCAGGCTCACACAAATTACTGTAGCTCCACAAGGAGGAGTGCAGCGAATCCTGTACCTACATGGGGTTCTTGTTCTGTTGGGTTTATGGTGACTTTTGGTGATTTAGGTGCTAGTGATGTTTGCCGATTTATGTATTTTCTTTAGGCAATCTGCTACATTTCATGCCCTGATGTTCTAATACATATAATTCTGCCTTACATTGAGTATTATCTTAGAATTTTCATAGTATGTGCAGAGTGGTGGGTTCTGCCTGGCCTAGGTGCATACGCTAGCCAACCAGTAACCCCTTTTCTAACAATCGGGAATATTCAAATGCTTTTGTGACCATTCCAAGATGCCCACCAGCATGTGTGGTGAGCTTGTTTGAATCTCTGTTATACTCAAAGAAAACTATTCATTGATAGCTAAGGAGGATGCGTGTCAGTCATGGTATGTGTATTTGTAGAGCACACAATCACCCACAAGGGTATCCTGGCACTGAGCAGCTATGTGTGCATAGCCCTGCCTAAGGTTGGTTGGTTCATTGAAATCAGCTTCTTACGGAATTCAAGAAGAGGTTAGGCGGCTCTATTGTGGAGTGGGGGGTCTTTCCATGCTTTAGGAGTGATGTAAGAGAGCTAATGTTCTCATGATCTGGTTCTGAGTGCACATGAGATGTGTGTGAGTAGTAGTTCCGTGGACAGGAGGTCTCTGGGTGGTTGGTGGAAGGAAATGGGACTGTTAAGCTAGGTGGGGCCTAAATTGTGTAGTGACTTGAATATGTGTGTTAAGAGTTTGAAATGTGTGATGCGTTTGAGTTTCCTACGGCTGCCATCTTTGAATAGTTTTTCTTAAAATATAAGAAAAGCTATTCATAGACAGCTGCCCTGGGTGCATCCACGATGGCCATCTTTGAATGTGTATTTTTAAATACAACAAGATAGATTAAAAGATGATTGTCACAGATGACTGTGGCAGATGCACATACCTTCACCATGGCAATCTTGGAGACAAAAAGCATTAGCAAAGTCAATAGGTTTCACTAGCAAAACCTATAGTCTTTGTCAATGCTTCTATGTACGTTCAGGGTCAAGGAAAATTAAAAACCAAGAGTGATAGGAGAGGTAGCTGGTTTATGGACTGTTAATGCATCATGGTGTAGTGTTTGTGAGAAAGTGGAGTATTAGTTGGGGTTGATGGTAGCCCACCACAAATAAGAATGTGACTATTCCTGTTAGGTCTAGTAAAGTTTTCAATAATTTGAACCTGAGTTCAACCCTTGGTAGCTATAACACAGTAGACAGGCTTAGCTTATGACAATGTGTAAAGAATTTAGAACTACCAAAACAACAGTTAAATAGTTGAATACGCAACACGATAAAAATCCAACTACAATTTATATAAAAACAGATATTGTTTTACTGAATAAAATGACACCAAAACAGCAAAAAACAATAAGGAGAGCTAGAGATATGATTTTTAAAAGCTTTGAAGTAGAAACAGTGCCAAAAAGTGCAAAGAGACAACCCTATGCAACTGCTCGTGCTATACCTAGACAAAGGTAAGTTGAGGCAACTGCGATGGAGTTCTGGTTGGATATGAGGGCCAGGTTGGACCCGGTCAAAAGCTATGTTTGGGCATAGGCATTTTTCTCGAGAAAAGGTGTTCATCAACAAGTCATTAGAAGGGGCGAATTGCATTTGATCCGTGTCGGGGTTCAAAGATGGTGGGTTGCTGAAGAATGGTGTCACGGTGCAGTTATTGTCAAAGGCGGGAAAGCACAGGGCGGGCAAAGTCAAGCGTCCATGTCCAGGAAGGTCTGATAGTCGATAGGCTTCAGCTCAGCATCGCTCTCCATGAAGATCCCTACATTTGGACTTAGAATCTTTTTAGGAAGTCAGCTCTCCCTCAGCAGGGCAAACCAGCAAGTGGGATCAGACCAACAGTTCGACATCATCAGCGATGAGCCAGAGAGGAGTGGAGAGGAGAGTATTGGAGAGGAGAGTGGAGGCGAGGGGAGAGAGCGGAGGAGAGGAGAGAAGAAGAGAGGAGAGCAGAGGAGAGGAGAGGGGAGGGGAGGGGAGGAGAGAGGAGAGAGGAGGGGAGAGGGGAGGGAAAAGGGAGGGACACTGTAATTACTCTTTTGTTGCTAAATGGCATACTAATCCATGAGGGATCAGTTAGATATAGTGTAATAGTGAACTGTTATTCTGTGTTACCAGACTGGACACGGTGCCACAGAAAACAGTGCACATCATATCAAACAGTTACTGGAAGTGGTGTGGGTGGTGGTGTGGGTGGTGTTTTCAGCAAGAGATCGATCTTTGTCAGCATTTGCGGTAAGTCTGGCTTGGCAGCAACTGTGCTGTATTTTCAGTGAGTGTTAAGAGGGTGAGCGAGTCAGAGTACCTCAATATTTTTTCTTCTGATCCCTACTTTACAGGATATGTTTCTATTCTGTGAGTATCAAATATTGTGGCATTGCCTGCAATACCACATTCATGCTGATGCACAGGGGCAAAGCAATCAGTGATACAGCAGTGGCAGTGGTCCTGGGGCCCAGAGGCTGCAGGTAAGTAAGAGCCTGTCCACTCAGATATATTTTGGCTAGTGTATGGGCCTGGTCTATTTTTGCTCTTGGTGGGTTTTGACAGGGGAATGTTATTGAGAGTGAGACAGTAGTGACCAAAGTGATGGGCATCCTTGCAGGTTCAGTTCCTTCACATTATGTGCAGAACTGCCTTGTGACTAGGTGGCTGAAGAGGCAAATATCCAATTATAAATCAGCTAACCTTAGGCAACTTGTCAATGGAGGAGCTAAGATAGAGCACTTCAGGCCAACACATCTGGAAGATTACAGGCTACCCTCCGGTCTTGCAAGCCCACATTACTGCTGTCTCCCTGAACTCATACCCTCTACCTGGCACCTGGTTTGGCTTCTTGTTCTTGCCCACAGACTTTGGGTCCCTCTTTTGTGGTCCTAATTGCATAACACATCAAGTTAAAATGTAAGACATTTTAATGAAGTCCACATGGTCTGTCTGTGCAATTTCTGAGGATGTGCACTGTCCAGTGGTGGCATTGTGGCTTTTCTACCATTATTTCTTTTTAGGTTCTGGGATGTGATCAAAGTTGTGATCGCTGGACACAGAACCCATAAATACCTCCATGTATTTTGCAACATGAATTGGGTTGATGGTGTTTATCCCATCACTGTGGGTGGATTTACTAGGGCTTTACACCGGATTTGTATCACAAAAGTGAGACAAAGCAGCACAAAGTTTTGTATTGGGATTTATTTTCCAGCGCAAAACTTGTTTTGTACTGGAAATTAGTTCCAAAGTAACGCTATGCAGCACTTTGTGCTATATTTGTTTCAGGGGCATACCGTTGATGGTAGATGTTTGTTAGAACTGGGGGTGTCTAGTTGGCAGAAGTAGGTACCTTTGTCCAAATAGGGACCCTTGCTTCTAGTCAGGGTAAGGGGGATACACTACTAAAATAACCCCTGCTTACCCCCTTGGTAGCTTGGCACGAGCAGGCAGGCTTATCTCAGAGGCAGTGTGTAAAGCATTTGTGAACACATACAGTAACCCAGTGACAACACTACAGATGGACACCACACAGGTTGTAGTATAAAAATAAGTATTTTTATATAGACTTAACACAAGACCCAAACGACAAAAATCCACAATACAATACGAAAAATATGACTGTCAAATGGTAGAAAATAGCTTAGTTCAATAAAGATGATAAATGCGACAGTTTACTCGCAATGTACCTTTGGATGCGTAACGCAAAACAACAAAAGGGTCGCAGGGAAGGTGATGCTTCGATTCCTTACACGCAGAAAGGAGGATGCGTCGGTTTCTTACTGCAGCCAGGTTCCGATGCGTCGAGATGGCGCTCCGATGGGATGACGATCCGGTGTGATGCGAGAAAATGGCGTCTTGCTTACGGTGCGACAACGTAGACGGGATGCGTGCACGCCCGACAGCCGTGCAGCGACTCGGCGATCTTCTGAGCCGTGACAGGCCCTGTGACACGCTTCTCCGGTGATGCGCCGGCGTCCTCTGTGGCGGCGGCACGCTTCTCCTGTGATGCGAGGCGCTTCGGTGATGCGATGGCGGCAGCGGCAGCGGTGGCACGCTTACTCCGCGAAGCGACGACAACTGCTGCGGCGGCGGCGACACGCTTCCTCTTCGTTGCGTCACGCTTCCAGCTCAGAGCGACACGCAGTCTCTCAGAAGGCCCAACAGCAGTAGGCACTTCAATTCCCAGCAAGGGAATTCAGGAGGGGAGCTGGGGGTGAAGTCTTGTATCCCTGAGACTTCAGGCAATGTTCAAGCCCTTGGAGATCTTCTTCAAGATGATGAAAGCACACTCAGTCTTTTCTCCTTTCTTTGGCAATAAAGTAACCACTGCAGGCCAACCCCAACAACACGCTGCATAGGGGTAGTCTCCTCCTTCAGCTTCGTGGTTCTTCTCCTCAGCAAAGTTTTGTCTTGATTCCCAGAAGTGATCTAAAGTCTTGGGGTCTGGGCCCCAATATTTATACTAGCAAATCCTTTGTCCTCTGAAGGCAGAGGGTCCTGTACCTAGTCCAAACCAGTTCTGGGTGCAATCTGCCACTGCACTACCTCTTCCTTTGTCAGTGTGGGCCAGGGTCATCAGACACACCACAGGAGGTGGAGCCAGCATTGTGGAAGGCAGGCACAGCCCTATTCAGGCCCAGGTGCTACTCCTCCCACCACTCCTCATGCAGATAGGTCTATTCAGCCTAGTGCTGACTCACCCTGTCTCCTGGAGTCCCCCAGCCCCTGTCACTCACAAACCCAGACATACAATACACAAGCTAGCAGAGGCAGGCTGGATGGTTAGGCAAGAAAATACCTACTTTCTAAAAGTGGTATTTTCAATCACAGAATGTTAAAACCAACTTCACTAGAAGATGTATTTTATCATTCTGAGCTCAGGCATACTAAATTCGTTTTTCTACCATGTTCCCTGGGTCAGTTAGGATTATAAGATGTTATAATCAAACTGCCCATTATGGCCTATGGGTACAGGTAGCCTTGCAATAGTGAAAAACGAAATTGGCTGTAATTCACTATCAGGACATGCCACACACATCAGGGCATGTCCTTCCTCTTACATACAATGCACCCTGCCCGCAGGCCTACTTTAGGGGTGACTAACATGCAGAAAAGGGAAGGTTTGGGGACTTGCAAGTGGGTGCACTTACCAAGTTGACATGGCAGACACGGCATACCAGACTGCACACAGGCTCTGCAATGACAGGCCTGAGACACGCTTTCCAAGCTGCTCCGCTGGGTGGCACAACCAGTGCTGCAAGCCCACCAGCAGCATTTGATTTACAGGCCCTGGGCACACGCGGTGCACTGTACTAGGGTCTGACAGTAAATCAAATAAGCCAATCATGGAGTCACTAATCCATACATCAATTTATCATAGGGAGCACTTGCACTTTGGCACTGATTAGCAGTGGCAAAGTGCCCAAAGCATCTAAACCAGCAAAAACATGTCAACAACAGAGGAGGCATAGCGAAAAAATGGAAGGGAGACCCACGCCAATGGTACCAGGTCTAACAATGTTCATTCCCATGCAACCACCCATTGATTGTGATGTAAATCCATATCTACTAATATTGGTAGACAGGGATTTGAGTTAAAACAAATTCACCTCCCCGAGACAGGCATTACATTGAAAAAAAGTTATTTTTTCCAACTTTGTATATTTGCTGTAATGTACAGCTCAAATACAAAGAAAACTTTGGCAAAGCATTGTATTTTGTACTTGTAGGATACCCTTTCAGTACAGATCTATGCTTGAATATCACATACACATGCTTTTCCTATGTGTGCACTGGCGTAATGCAGCCTGTAGTGCACCAGAGGTAGGGGAGAGATCAGCAGCAAATCTTAGAAGATAAGGTGCTGTTCTTCTCTCTCCTTTTCATGCAATTCTGTGCTGCAATTTTTATTGCTGCATTGCGTGAAAACGTAGTAAATCAGCCTTTGCATATGCTACTCCCATCCTCTTCATTTGAATTCAATTAATGGCATCAAGAAGATCTCAACACATGCTAACATACAGGATTTGTTTCTTATATAGACCCTTTCTTTGTTTTAAGCCAGTTTGTAAATGGATCAGTTAACGTCTACCACTCAGTGGTCAAAGTGAATTCAAAAAAAGTATGGGAACTGTGATGCTGTGCGCAAAGGGGGCAGGGTGAGTAGAGGTGGGGTCAAAGGCGTGGCTAAAAAAACAAAATATTCTGTAACTTCTTTTGGCCCATCATGTAAATACATGTAAAATAAGACACTGCTTAAAAAAAGGCAAGTTAAGTTAATCAGTGGGAAATGCACTATCATACATTATGAAATATCAATTATATAATGCATTGCAGAGGTCTGTATCTGTAAACAGGGAGCCACAAAATTGAATCCTGTTTGATGCCATGGAGAATAGTGACTTGTGTATTTTTAGTGCTACGAGGTCTCAGTCTGTGGGAGAAAGCACTGTGAGTATGTAAGTCATTATTTTAAACGCATTACACACAGCATTAGATGGGCTGTGTTAGAAATGGGATTTCTGGTTGGCTAAGGCTTGCGCCAAAGCCAGGCAGAAACCACCACTCTAGTCAGGGCAAGGGAGTTACACGCTGAAATAACCCCTGCTCACCCCCTTGGTAGCTTGGCACGAGCAGGCAGGCTTATCTCAGAGGCAATGTGTAAAGCGTTTGCGCAACACACACACACAGCAGCAACCCACTAGGCACACCACAAAAGGAACTCCACACAAGGTTATATATAAAAAATAGCCTTTGTATTATCATAAACACAGTAGAAACATAATCACACATTTACACTGTGCCAACTGGCACTAGGCAATATTTACAGGGGATTATATACACATGACAGGGCCAATTGGGCCACTGTCAGAACCATCACAAGCACAAATAATAAATGTAGAACACATCCAGTAATGACTGGCGAATTACTGTACTCAGCATTATATCCTGCAACATAAATCATATTATGCACTCAGCATCACATTAGGCGTAACCAGCATATTCGCAGTATGCAATAACCTCATAAGCACAAACACATTACGCATTAGGCCTCACCAGCATACACGCAGTATGCAATAACCTCATAAGCATAAACACATTACGCATTAGGCCTCACCAGCATACACGCAGTATGCAATAACCTCATAAGCATAAACACATTACGCATTAGGCCTCACCAGCATACACGCAGTATGCAATAGCCTCATAAGCATAAACACATTACGCATTAGGCCTCACCAGCATACACTCAGTATGCAATAACCTCATACAGTCCCCCTGCCAACTGGCCTTCTCAGAGGGCTCAAATGCCCTATGTCCATAATGTCAGGGCTTGGGCTGCCAATGCAGCAGAATCCACAAGGGCCAATTGCACTGGGGCAGAGGAGTGTATCTCACTCCTGTCTCATCCAAAAATGCCCCACAAAAGAAATGATGGCCTAAACGTTACAGCTGCCGCTAATTGCCGTGCAGCTGTGAAGGAAATTAGGCACTGGCACCGACTGTGCCCTGGGAGCCCGACTGGAACTCTATAAACAATTATGCCAAATCGTTGCAGCTGCCCACTGTCAAGCGGGGCAACTGTGAATAACCAACAAGGCCTGACACCACTGTGCCTCTCCTGTCCCACTCAGGGACTTCAATCAAAATAATGCCCCCATCGTTGCAGCTTCCCTCTATCAGGCGGGGCAGCTGTGACAATATCAACAAAGAGGCCTGGCACCACTGTGCCCTCTGGATTCCCACGGGCTCTAATTAAAACAATTGTGGCCCACGTTGGAGAGGCCCGCTACCCTGTGGGGCGGCTCAGGCACCGACAATGTGCCTCGAAATACACCCAAGCCCCACTCCGGGACTTGGTAAAACAAATGGCCCCCATCGTAGGAGCGGCCCGCTCTCCTGCGGGTCCGCTCAGGCAATGGCACCAACTCGGCACCAGCACTGCTCTGCGAGCCCCCCCTCCCCTCACAGTGGGCTCCTCCGGTGCAACTGGCACCGAGAACAACCAAAGTGTAGCCCCACTCACCGGGCTCTTCTGTGGCGGGGCGAAGTCTCCTCTGGACTCCTCTCTCTGTCAGGTGATAAGCATCCCAGAGCCCCCACTCACCGGGGCTCTGTCTGGGACTCCACCAGGCCGGCTCTCAGCTCCGCTCAGGGAAAGGGGGCACCAGCCCTGCACACAGCCAGGCTCCTCCTGGCTTCCGGGGATTCTCTGGACTTCTTCGTGGGGCACGGGACGCCCTGGGAGGCGGGGTAGGCTCCCGTCCTCCCTCCTGCACACAGCCCGGCTTCTCCTGGCTTCCGGCCGCAACTCCCGCCCACAGTCAGGCGGGGGTGCCTGACTTCCGGATTTGCTGCTCGCAGCGGCGGCGGCTCACTTCTCTGTCGGCTCCTCAGTGCGGGGTGGGCACCCGCTTCAAATAAAAGTATGAAGCGGGGTGGGCACCCGCCTAAAAACACGCAATTGGGGGGTGGGCACCCGCCAGTCAATTACAGCATAAAGCGGGGTAGGCTCCCGCTAGATCCCAGCAATTCGGGGGAATCCCTACGCCGAGATTCCCTCGAGGTATGTTCGCAGCCCAGCGCTGCAGGTAAAAGCCCAAAAACGCTCCTCTACTCCCTGGCAATTTAAGTATAGCGCTCACGAGGCGCTAGGGCAACAAAAAGTCCTTAGGTATCAAGGGCATAGCGGGGCCCAGGGAGGCCAGCAGACAGGGCCCTCCAGCAGGGAGGCAAGCCCCCATGGTGGTTCCTCCTGGGCCCCAGCAGCAGCAAGCCCCAGCAAGTCAGGAACAGCACATCTTCATGGGTCATAGCCCCAGTATTTATACACAAAATCTATTTGTCTGCAGGACAGGGTTTTTGTGGGAACCAGATGCAACTGGTTCAGGGGGGATTTGGAGCACTCTGTTGACAGGGCTCCTCTTCTCTATTGTTAGGTGGGGGCTTGTCATCAGACACACCACAGGGGGGCGGAGCCAGCATTCACTAGGCTAGGCACAGATCTATTCAGGGTCAGGGGATTACTCCTCCCACTACTCCCAATGCAGATGTCCCATTCAGCCTAGTGCTGACTCACCCTGCCCCTCCTGGAGCCACACACACCTCCCCGCCCCTGTCACTCAACAGCCAGACATGCAATTCACATCAGGCAGGCAGACACATAGCACACAGAAATGCCAACTTCTAAAAGTGGCATTTCTAAAATAGTTATAATAAATCTGCGCACACCATTGCGTAGCATTTATTATTACTATTTCAAACATACCAAACTCGACCACGCTGCTCCTCTCATCTGAGGGATTACCACTGAAACACTTATCAGGGAATCCCCAATGCATTCCTATGGGAGGGCAGGCCAATCTCACCATACATAACACAGAGAGCGCACGCACCCTACACTGGACAGCAGTGCTAAAGTGCCCAGAGGCCTAAAACCACAAACACCATGTCAGAGAAAAGGCTAGGGGAAAGGCAAAAAGTTTAGGGATGACCCTGTAAAAGGGCCAAGTCCAACAGGCTGGTACAAAGTGCTCAAAAGGTTTAAGATAAAGTGCTTTCAACATATGGATTTTGGTAATATTCAGATTGTACATAGTGCAATTATTTTAATAACTGTCCATTAAAAGCCCAGACTTCACAGCTCAGCTGGTAACTCCCTTGCAATAACACTCAAAAAGAATAAATCTGTGTCATCAGGAAGCTTCAAGTGATTGCATCAATTAAATCCAATTACAGATTCCAAGCACCCTTTTCATTTGCAGATTAACCAGTTGCACACATTTACATTTATTTCAGGGAAGCAGGCAGAAATGAATTGTAAGGGTAGTGGAACTAAGGCTGGGCGTAGTTCGCGAAGTAGTGCTCCGCAAAGCTACGCAAAGTGCAGTTCGCACTACGCGGAGCCGCGTAGCACTACGCGAACTGCGTAGTGCGTGTTCGCAATGATTGCACAGTGCCGGATGCTTGTCCGCACTGTGCAATCATTGAAAACGGCAACTTGCACAGTGCGAGCTGTCTTTACTGCCGCTCGAGTAGATTTTTACTCGAGCGGCAGCTTTCTCAACGCGGACTGGTAGTTTCTCATCGCGAGCGGTCGCGAGCATACGCGACCACTCGCAATGAGAAACCTGACCTCCCCGCGTTGAGAATCTCGCCGGAGGTTTATTTTCCACGCTCGCGATCGGCAACTTGATGTTGCTGATCGCGAACGAGGAAAAAGTCTCGCCGGGATGTCATTTTGCTTGCTTGCGGTCGCCAACTTGACGTTGAGGACCGCGAGCAAGCAAAAAATGACTGCGGCACTACGCTACGCTACGCGTGTTTGCACTGTGCTACGTGCAATTCGCGTTGTGCGAAGTAGCACAAACTTCGCAAACTACGCGAGCGTAGCGTAGCACTTCGCCCAGGGTTAAGTGGAACCCTATGTATAGAAATCTGTAGGGTGTAACAGGATGGTCTTAGTTTAGCTCATGACCTGAAGTGGAGATTTTCCTGTTCTGCACGCGGGCCCACTGCACTCTTACTACATTGCTGCTGACAGAATAGCAAATTCTAGGTGGCATCTATTTAATGGATATGTCAAAAAGTCATATTGGTATACAAAAAATGGATATGAACTGAAAATAATACTTTGAGAATTCAATGTATCACCATTTACGCAGCTCACCAGTGAGCAGAACTGTGTTTTGCACTCTAATATGATGTTGCCACCCACCTTAAAATCACTCATTTTGTAGATTACAGAAGAATAAAATGTAAAGTCATATGTGTAAGAATTAGATCCTGTTAGAAATGGGGTCTCTAGTTGGCAGAGGTAGGTACCTTTGGCCAAGTAGGGGCCCTTGCTTCTAGTCAGGGTAAGGGGCTATACTCCTAAAATAACCCCTGCTCACCCCCTTGGTAGCTTGGCAAGAGCAGGCAGGCTTATCTCAGAGGCAGTGTGTAAAGCATTTGTGAACACATACAGTAATACAGTGAAAACACTACAAATGGACACCACACCAGTTTAGAAAAATAAGTAATCTTTATCTAGACTTAACACAAGACCAAACGACAAAAATCCACAATACAGTAATGTTAGAACTGGGGGTCTCTAGTTGGCAGAGGTAGGTACCTTTGTCCAAATAGGGACCCTTGCTTCTAGTCAGGGTAAGGGGATACACTACTAAAATAACCCCTGCTCACCCCCTTGGTAGCTTGGCACGAGCAGGCAGGCTTATCTCAGAGGCAGTGTGTAAAGCATTTGTGAACACATACAGTAACCCAGTGACAACACTACAGATGGACACCACTGTGAGAAGTTGGCCTGGCATATGCTGTCCACTAATTATAGTGGGCACCTTGCACCAGTCCAAACAACCCCTTATTGGAGATAGGTTAAAGACAACCTTATTGAAAGCTATCCTAGTGGTAGCTATGGAGAGCAGCCTTCAGGCTAAGTCTTGAAGGAATGTAAAGCAGCTTGTTTTACCAGTCTATAATCTCTTGAGTGATCAAATGAAAGAGCACCACACCAGGTATATATTCAAAATATATGTATTTATTGCTAAACACACCCCTCTAGTCTCTTTATGAGGCTAGAGTTCGAAGTACATAAGTTATAAGATATTAAATCACAGTAATAGCACAAATACACGTTTGGGCCCTAGGGGCGTACCAAACCATATACCAATAAAGTGGTATGCGAACCACGACTGAACTAGACACTAGGCCTAGAGCCTCTAGAAGTGCTTGGACCACAAGGAACCACACAAGGTAGTGACACAGGGGACCCACGGGAGACGCGTGCAGTGTAAATACACAACCGCGATACGCCGTTAACTTCTATGGAGAAAGTCGGGATCGGGAAAATGGAGGAAAGGGACACTTAAAAGAGGACTAGGACAAAACCCTTTGAGATCTAGGACTTTGAAGAGTCTCTACCCACGGGAGCACCGGAGTACTCGTGTTACCTCACCCAGGGAAGCCGGGTGCATAGGTGCCTTTCGGGGTCGGGTTTCGTCGTCGATTCGAATGGCGATCTGCTGCAAAGTGCTGCTGGCGGCCAAGAGAAAAGTGTCCGGGTGGATCCAAGAGTGGATCGGAGTTCTGGTGAACCTGAAAGCAGAGGGGACAGAGTCTGGGTCACTAGCCAGTGACCAGGAAGGCGATGGACAGATGCCCACCGATGTCGAGTGCTTCAGGTGCGTTGACGGTCATCTTGACTCTTCAGCCACGAGGTCCGGGAGGCGTTTTCGGCAACCAGGAGCAGGATTCGGGCTGGTACACAATGTCTGTCGAGTGCTGAGGTGTCGGCGACCGGATTGGACCCAACAAGCCTTGGTAACGGCAAGTCTTGATTAAGATGTAGATCGTCGATGGTGCAGACCAGAAAGGTCTGTGGAACTCACCCAGCAAAGGTAAGTGAGGGCAGGCCTGGAGCAACCAGGATGCCAAGTAAGAAAAGGATTGGCCTTCGTTAAGGGCTACTAGCCAACGGGCTAGCGACCGCGAAGGAGCCTTGTGACGCCGCACGTGGAGCTGGCTTACAGGACACTCGTGGAGTGGGGGCCAGTGATCTTCGGTGCAGGTGGTGCTGGAGGCTAGGGCTACTCGGGGCCCAAAGCATGACTTCTTGGGAGACCCAGAAGAGGATGCACTTGCAAATGTGCTCGGTGTCCAGGGGTCACGGTCTCAAGTCACCCACGATAGCCACGGGCCTCAGCTTTGCTGGGGACTCAGGGTAGCCTCGGGGAAGTCTGAGAATCCACCTCTGGTGATGCGATGACTTCGGTGTCCGACGGGAGCTTCAGAAATGCGAACCGGACAGATGCTTCTTTGGTGCCTGCCAAGCAGGGGAGTCACTCCTTGACCCCAAGGGAGATTCTTCAGTCCTCTAATCTTGTCGTAGAGCGTCGAAGGTCCAGGATTTCGTTTCAGAGTTTCGTCCAGGTATAATCTAAAGTCCTAAGGACTGGGTTCCTACCTTTATTCTAAAAATAGGGGTTGGACTACTCTGTGGCCCCACCTATGGGTGGGTCAGGGCAGAGGGGTGGCTACACCCCTTTCCCTTTGTCCAGTTTGTGCCAAAGCAGGGGCTGCAAGCCCCTGATCCGGTTTGAACTGGGGTATGCACAGGGACACCAAATGTGCCCCCAGTGCAGGACTTCAAAGCACCCGAAAGTGCTCCCGCCCAGCCCCAATTCACATTATCCTGTCTGGGGAGGTGGTCACACCTCCCTGGGACAGGAAACCTATTGTCCAAGCCTCCCCTGCCGGAGTTTCGTCCAGCAGCAGGAGGCCAGACTCGTGTCTGTGGCAGCAGCATCCATTTTGTGATGCCAGGGCTCTGGAAAGAAGTTACCGGACTCGTCAGAGTTAACATGTCTTTCCCTCTAGAAGGGTGGAATGCTACCCCCGCCACCAGGATTGGCGGGGGGTAGTATTCCAAGATGTTTGACACCAAACACGACATGTTTAGGTGCAGCCATTCCAAAGTTAGCATTTTACCGCGAGGATATAATGCGCTTAAGAGTATATGGTCAGGCTGCACTACAAACAGCATCAGAGATGGTCTCCGAACGCTGCAGAGGGGCCCTGCTCATGCAGGGGCACCCTCTCACATAGGAACCATGCACTCTGCCTTTAGGATTGATAAGGCCTGCCTTAGGAGTGACTTATAGGTTTCTATGTGTGTATGTATTTCGTGATATAGGTAACCTATATCACAGTAAGGGGTGCATGCACCACCTTACCCAGGCTGCAGTAGCAGACCTGTGGTGTCAGTTTGGATGGCCTTCCAGGGGTGGCATAATACATGCTGCAGCCCCTGGCAGGCCTCTGAGGTACCTATGCCCTTGGTACATAGTATACCATATACTAGGGACTTATAAGGGCACTCCAGATCCCAATCAGTGATGTGCCTAAGGCACATGGAAACCATTTTAGAGAGGAAGCAGCTAGGCTGGGGTTCTGATTAGCAGGGCCCCAGCCAGACTAATGTCGAAAAACAGTGAAGCATCAGCAAAAAGTGGGGGTACCCATGTGAAGCAGATCCTACTCTCCTACACAACCCCCCCAAACGTAGGGACATTAAACTAACCTTGCCCAGTTAAGTCTTCATGTTCTAAGTGGAAATACCTAGAGAGTCCATCTGCATTCGCATGGTTACTCCCAGGCCTATGTTCCACTGTAAAGTCCATCCCCTGTAGGGAAATGGACCACCTAAGCAGTTTGGGGTTTTCACCCTTCATTTGTTTTAGCCATAAGAGGGGCTTATGGTCTGTCTGAACCAGGAAGTGTGTACCAAACAAGTATGGCCTCAACTTCTTCAGAGCCCAGACCACAGCAAAGGCTTCCCTCTCTATGGCTGACCAACGTTTCTCTCTAGGGGTCAGCCTTCTGCTAATAAAAGCTACTGGCTGATCCTGACCTTCTTCATTCAATTGTGACAGTACAGCCCCTACCCCCAATTCAGATGCATCAGTTTGAACAATGAACTTCTTGAAGTAATCAGGACTCTGCAGAATTGGAGCAGTGCACATGGCCTGCTTGAGGTCATCAAATGCCTTTTGACAGCTAACTGTCCACTGAACCTTTTTGGGCATTTTCTTAGAAGTTAAGTCATTCAAGGGTGTCACTATTGATCCATACCCCTTGACAAATCTCCTATAGTACCCAGTCAGGCCTAAGAAGGCTCTCACCTGAGTCTGGGTAGTGGGAGCAGTCCAGTCCATGATGGTCTGGATCTTGCTCTGCAAAGGTTGAACCTGGCCTCCACCCACAAGGTGGCCCAGGTACACAACCTGACTCTGCCCTATCTGGCACTTAGTGGCCTTGATAGTCAGGTCTGCCTTTTGCAGGGCCTGTAAAACATTCCTGAGGTGGACCAGGTGATCCTCCCAGGTGGAGCTAAAGACAGCAATATCATCTAGATAAGCTGCACTATAGGCTTCCAGTCCTGTGAGAACTGTATTCACCAACCTCTGGAAAGTGGCAGGTGCATTTTTCAGACCAAAGGGCATTACCACAAATTGATAATGCCCACTAGGGGTAGAAAATGCTGTTTTGGGCTTTGCAGTATCAGCTAGTCTGATCTGCCAGTAGCCAGCTGTTAGGTCAAATGTGCTGAGATATTTGGCAGAGGCCAAAGTATCTATGAGCTCATCTGCCCTGGGTATTGGATGGGCATCAGTCCTAGTGACTGCATTGAGACCCCTGTAGTCTACACAAAACCTCATCTCTCTTTTTCCACCACTGGTGTGAGGTTTCGGTACTAGGACTACTGGACTAGCCCAAGGGCTATCTGAGGGCTCAATTACTCCCAATTCCAACATTTTCTGGACTTCAGTCCTGATACAGTCCCTGACATGGTCAGGTTGCCTATAAATCTTGTTTTTAATAGGCAGACTGTCCCCAGTGTCCACTTCATGAGTGCACCAGGTGGTCTGACTGGGTGTCAGTGAAAACATATGTCGAAACTGATTGAGGACTTGCCTGCAATCAGTTTGTTGCTGGGTAGTGAGGCTGCCTGCCAAGGCTACACCATCAACTGACCCATCGTCAGGGTTCTGTGAGAGCAGGTCAGGGAGTGGGTCACTCTCTTCCTCCTGCCCTTCATCAGTAGCCATGAGCAAGCCCATGTCTGCCCTGTCCACATATGGTTTTAACCTGTTGACATGGAGAACCCTGTGGGGACTCCTGGGTGTTCCTAGGTCCACTAAATAAGTGACCTCACCCTTCTGCTCAACAATAGTGTGGGGTCCACTCCATTTATCTTGGAGAGCTGCTGGGGCCACTGGCTCCAACACCCACACCTTCTGTCCTGGCTGGTAAACAGTCAGAACAGCCTTTTGCTCATGCCAGGCCTTGTGAAGTTCCTGGCTAGCCTCAAGGTTTTTGGTTGCCTTTTTCATGTACTCATCCATCCTGGAGCGGAGACCAAGTACATAGTCCACTATATCTTGCTTTGGGGGCTTGAGAGGTAACTCCCATCCTTCCTTCACCAAGCACAGTGGACCCCTCACAGGGTGGCCAAACAGAAGTTCAAAAGGGCTGTAACCAACCCCCTTCTGAGGCACCTCCCTATATGCGAATAAAAGGCAGGGCAAGAGTATGTCCCATCTACGCCTAAGCTTTTCTGGGAGCCCTTTAATCATGCCCTTCAAGGTTTTGTTGAATCTCTCAACTAAACCATTGCATTGTGGGTGATAGGGTGTGGTGAACTTATAAGTCACTCCACACTCCTTCCACATTGCTTTCAAGTACCCAGACATGAAGTTAGCACCCCTGTCTGATACTACCTCCTTAGGAAAGCCCACTCTTGAGAAGATTCCCAGGAGGGCCCTTGCCAGCACAGGTGCTGTAGTGGTCCTGAGGGGAATAGCTTCTGGGTACCTGGTGGCATGATCCACTACCACCAGGATAAACCTGTGCCCAGAGGCTGTTTGGGGATCCATGGGACCAACAATGTCAATCCCTACCCTCTCAAAGGGCACCCCCACCACAGGTAGTGGTATCAGGGGGCCTTTGTAGTGCCACCTGCTTTGCCACTGGCTTGGCAGGTTACACAGGAGCGACAAAACTCCTTACTGTCTTCAGACATGTGGGGCCAGTGAAAGTGAGGGACAATTCTGTCCCAAGTCTTGTTCTGGCCCAGGTGACCTGCTAAGGGAATATCATGGGCTAGGGTCAATAGGAAGCCCCTGAACTTCAAAGGTATTACCAACCTCCTGGTAGCACCAGGCTTGGGGTCTCTACTCTCTGAGTACAGGAGTCCATCATCCCAATACACTGTATGGGGACCACTAGCTTTCCCAGCAGCCTCAGCAGCAGCTTGCTGTCTGAGGGGTTTAAGGGAGGGGCAGCTCTGCTGCTCCTGGCTCAGATCTGCCCTAGATGGTCCCCCTGTCCCCAAGAACTCAACCTGGTCAGGTTCAAGTTCCTCTGGGACAGTTCCTTCTTCAGGGCTGAGATCATCCCCTCAAGGGATTGATCTTCCTCCTGAGGCAAGGGGAAGGCACTGCCTTAACCCTACTACTCCTCCTCTTGGAAGGCACTTGGTCCATTCTTCCAGAATCCAAGGCCTGTTCAGTGCTAGACATTTTGGCTTGTGACCTGGTCACAGCAAACACATCTGCAGGGATCCCCAGCATTTCTGCATGGGTCCTGAGCTCCACTTCTGCCCAAGCAGAAGTCTCTAAGTCATTGCCAAGCAAGCATTCGACTGGTAGGTTTGCACTTACCACAACCTTCTTAAGGCCAGTTACCCCTCCCCAGGAGAAGTTAACAACTGCCAGAGTATGGTCTGTTCTGACATTGCTAGCATTGGTCACTTGGTACATCTCACCAAGCATAACTTGCCCAGGCAGCACAAGGTCTTGTGTCACCATTGTGACACTTGCCCCTGTGTCCCTAAATGCCAAAGCCTCACGTCCATTAATTAAAGGCTGTTGTCTGTACTTGCCCAGATTACTGGGACTCACAGTGGAGGTCACATCCATGCCTCCATCACAGACTAACACAGCCTGAGTCAGTTCTCTGACTAAGTCAGAGCCCAACTCAGTTCCCAGGGTGAACCCTACTAAACCCTTTGCTGGAGCACTTCCACCAACTGTACTAGGGGGAACAGGTGCCTTAGGGGCATTGGTGGGTGCTGGACTGGAGTCTTTGGACTTGGTGCAATCACTGGTCCAGTGGGTCTTTTGCTTACAGACCTTGCACCATGGTTTTCTTTGGCCTTTACCTTTGGTAGACTGGGAATCCCCACCAGAAGAAGATTTTTGGGGGCCTGATGAAGACTTTTGATCTTTACCCTTCTCCCCACCCTTGTCAGAGTTCTTAGCATCTTGCTTCTTGGTTTCCCCACCTTGGTTCTGTACCTTCTGCTTCACCCTGGTTCTGACCCATTTGTCTGCCTTCTTTCCCAATTCTTGGGGAGAGGTCAGATCAGAGTCTACCAGGTATTGATGCAACAGAAGATTTTGACAGTTATTAAGAATCTGCTCCCTCATTATCAGATTATACAATCCTGAGAAGTCACACACCTTACTGCCCATCAACCAGCCTTCCAGAGCCTTGGCAGAACAATCCACATAGTCAACCCAGTCTTGAGTCTGTGCTTTTTGGGTGTCTCTGAACTTCAACCTGTACTGTTCAGTGGTTAGGCCAAACCCATCAATAAGAGCACTCTTCAAGACTTTGTAATTATCAGCATCCTCCTCTCTAACAGTGAGGAGCTTATCTCTACCTTTGTCAGCAAAGGAGAGCCACAAGATTGCTGCCCACTGCTCCTGAGGGACCTTCTATACTTTACAGGCCCTCTCTAAAGCAGTTATCCATTTGTGGATATCATCCCCACTCTGGTAGGGAGGGACAATCTTGCTCAGGTTCCTATGGTCATAGGACCTTTCCCTGTCTCTAGGGACATGGCTGCCACCATGGGACTCTAGTCCCAACTTTCTTCTCTCTCTAAGGAGATCTAGGGATTCCCTATCTAAAGCCAATTGCTTTTTTCTGATCTCCAGCTGAGTTTCCTCATACTGTACCAGTCTGGTTCTCCTCTCATGAGAGGATTCCCTCCTGTGAGATGAGACAGAGCTCCCTATAGAGGTGCCAGAGTGGTTAGACTCCTGGGAAGGAGGTCTAGACTTCCTGGGCACACTCTTAATCCTTCCTGGGGGACAAAGAGGGCATCATCTTGATTATCCTCATCATCATCCACAGGAGGGATTTGGTTTTCCAGGTCAGGGTCATTGTCACCCTCCTGGTCAGTTTCAGAGGGGGCTGGGGGTACTGGTACCCCTGGCCTCGTCCTCTTCATCTGCCCCACCCTCAGCTCCTACCCCTTCAGTCCCTACAGGCTTACTAAGGTCATAAGCCACCAACAACTCCTTGAGGTGTTGGGTGGTGGGGCTTTGGCCTGTCCTTAATTTTCTCAAGTTACATAAAGCTCTCAATTCCAAGAATGGGAGTGTATCATACTTGGAGGGTGGAAGCTCAATGGCTTCCTGCAAGGATTCTTTGGATCCTGCCCTTAAAGACATTACTAGTGTGGTGTGGTGTATGCACTACCTACTCTAGTGTGGCCTACTAAACTCTCTTGAGTTGTAGAAAGGGTTGTGCTATCCCTTAACACACAACTCTAAGTTCAGTAGAACTTACTGTTATTCTAAGCTTAAATTATATGTACCTTAGGTACCTTTAGTGGTTTTCAGTTGATCAATTCAATTGAGATTATCTGGTAAAACAATAGCAAGCTGGAATCCCACACGCTGCACACCAATGTGAGGAGTTGGCCTGGCATATGCTGTCCACTAATTATAGTGGGCACCTTGCACCAGTCCAAACAACCCCTTATTGGAGATAGGTTAAAGACAACCTTATTGAAAGCTAACCTAGTGGTAGCTATGGAGAGCAGCCTTCAGGCTAAGTCTTGAAGGAATGTAAAGCAGCTTGTTTTACCAGTCTATAATCTCTTGAGTGATCAAATGAAAGAGCACCACACCAGGTATATATTCAAAATATATGTATTTATTGCTAAACACACCCCTCTAGTCTCTTTATGAGGCTAGAGTTCGAAGTACATAAGTTATAAGATATTAAATCACAGTAATAGCACAAATACACGTTTGGGCCCTAGGGGCGTACCAGACCATATACCAATAAAGTGGTATGCGAACCACGACTGAACTAGACACTAGGCCTAGAGCCTCTAGAAGTGCTTGGATCACAAGGAACCACCCAAGGTAGTGACACAGGGGACCCACGGGAGACGCGTGCAGTGTAAATACACAACCGCGATACGCCGTTAACTTCTATGGAGAAAGTCGGGATCGGGAAAATGGAGGAAAGGGACACTTAAAAGAGGACTAGGACAAAACCCTTTGAGATCTAGGACTTTGAAGAGTCTCTACCCACGGGAGCACCGGAGTACTCGTGTTACCTCACCCAGGGAAGCCGGGTGCATAGGTGCCTTTCGGGGTCGGGTTTCGTCGTCGATTCGAATGGCGATCTGCTGCAAAGTGCTGCTGGCGGCCAAGAGAAAAGTGTCCGGGTGGATCCAAGAGTGGATCGGAGTTCTGGTGAACCTGAAAGCAGAGGGGACAGAGTCTGGGTCAATAGCCAGTGACCAGGAAGGCGATGGACAGATGCCCACCGATGTCGAGTGCTTCAGGTGCGTTGACGGTCATCTTGACTCTTCAGCCACGAGGTCCGGGAGGCGTTGTCGGCGACCAGGAGCAGGATTCGGGCTGGTACACGATGTCTGTCGAGTGCTGATGTGTCGGTGACCGGATTGGACCCAACAAGCCTTGGCAACGGCAAGTCTTGATTAAGATGTAGATCGTCGATGGTGCAAACCAGCAAGGTCTGTGGAACTCACCCAGCAAGGGTAAGTGAGGGCAGGCCTGGAGCAACCAGAATGCCAAGTAAGAAAAGGATTGGCCTTCGTTAAGGGCTACTAGCCAACAGGCTAGCGACCGCAAAGGAGCCTCATGACGCCGCACGTGGAGCTGGCTTACAGGACACTCGTGGAGTGGGGGCCAGTGATCTTCGGTGCAGGTGGTGCTGGAGGCTAGGGCTACTCGGAGCCCAAAGCACGACTTCTTGGGAGACCCAGAAGAGGATGCACTTGCAAATGTGCTCGGTGTCCAGGGGTCACGGTCTCAAGTCACCCACGATAGCCACGGGCCTCAGCTTTGCTGGGGACTCAGGGTAGCCTCGGGGAAGTCTGAGAATCCACCTCTGGTGATGCGATGACTTCGGCGTCTGACGGAAGCTTCAGAAATGCGAACCGGACAGATGCTTCTTTGGTGCCTGCCAAGCAGGGGAGTCACTCCTTGACCCCAAGGGAGATTCTTCAGTCCTCTAATCTTGTCGTAGAGCGTCGAAGGTCCAGGATTTCAGTTTCAGAGTTTCGTCCAGGTATAATCTAAAGTCCTAAGGACTGGGTTCCTACCTTTATTCTAAAAATAGGGGTTGGACTACTCTGTGGCCCCACCTATGGGTGGGTCAGGGCAGAGGGGTGGCTACACCCTTTCCCTTTGTCCAGTTCGCGCCAAAGCAGGGGCTGCAAGCCCCTGATCCGGTTTGAACTGGGGTATGCACAGGGACACCAAATGTGCCCCCAGTGCAGGACTTCAAAGCACCCGAAAGTGCTCCCGCCCAGCCCCAATACACATTATCCTGTCTGGGGAGGTGGTCACACCTCCCTGGGACAGGAAACCTATTGTCCAGGCCTCCCCTGCCGGAGTTTCGTCCAGCAGCAGGAGGCCAGACTCGTGTCTGTGGCAGCAGCATCCATTTTGTGATGCCAGGGCTCTGGAAAGAAGTTACCGGACTCGTCAGAGTTAACATGTCTTTCCTCTAGAAGGGTGGAATGCTACCCCCGCCGCCAGGATTGGCGGGGGGGTAGTATTCCAAGATGTTTGACACCAAACACGACATGTTTAGGTGCAGCCATTCCAAAGTTAGCATTTTACCGCGAGGATATAATGCGCTTAAGAGTATATGGTCAGGCTGCACTACAAACAGCATCAGAGATGGTCTCCGAACGCTGCAGAGGGGCCCTGCTCATGCAGGGGCACCCTCTCACATAGGAACCATGCACTCTGCCTTTAGGATTGATAAGGCCTGCCTTAGGAGTGACTTATAGGTTTCTATGTGTGTATGTATTTCGTGATATAGGTAACCTATATCACAGTAAGGGGTGCATGCACCACCTTACCCAGGCTGCAGTAGCAGACCTGTGGTGTCAGTTTGGATGGCCTTCCAGGGGTGGCATAATACATGCTGCAGCCCCTGGCAGGCCTCTGAGGTACCTATGCCCTTGGTACATAGTATACCATATACTAGGGACTTATAAGGGCACTCCAGATCCCAATCAGTGATGTGCCTAAGGCACATGGAAACCATTTTAGAGAGGAAGCAGCTAGGCTGGGGTTCTGATTAGCAGGGCCCCAGCCAGACTAATGTCGAAAAACAGTGAAGCAACAGCAAAAAGTGGGGGTACCCATGTGAAGCAGATCCTACTCTCCTACAACCACACAGGTTGTAGAATAAAAATAAGTATTTTTATATAGACTTAACACAAGACCCAAACGACAAAAATCCACAATACAATACGAAAAATATGACTGTCAAATGGTAGAAAATAGCTCAGTTCAATAAAGATGATAAATGCGACACTTTACTGTCAATGTACCTTTGGATGCGTAACGCAAAACAAACAATGGGTCGCAGGGAAGGTGATGCTTCGATTCCTTACACGCAGAAAGGAGGATGCGTTGGTTTCTTACTGCGGCCCGGTTACGATGCGTCGAGATGGCGCTTCGATGCGATGACGATCCGGTACAATGCGATAAAATGGCGTCTTGCTTACGGTGCGACAATGTAGACGGGATGCGTGCACGCCCAACGGCCGTGCGGCGACTCGGCAATCTTCTGAGCCGCGACAGGCCCTGTGACACGCTTCTCCGGTGATGCGCCAGCGTCCTCTGTGGCGGCGGCACGCTTCTCCGGTGATGCGAGGCGCTTCGGTGATGCGATGGCGACAGCGGCAGCGGCGGCAAGCTTACTCCGCGATGCGACGACAACTGCTGCGGCGGCACGCTTCTCCGGTGATGCGGGGCGCTTCGGTGATGCGACAGCGGCGGCACGCTTACTCTGCGATGTGACAACAACTGCTGCGGCGGCGACACGCTTCCTCTTCGTTGAGTCACGCTTCCAGCTCCCAGCGACACGTAGTCTCTCCAAAGGCCCAACAGCAGTAGGCACTTCAATTCCCAACAAGGGAATTCAGGAGGGGAGCTGGGGGTGAAGTCTTGTATCCCTGAGACTTCAGGCAGGAGGCAAGCTCAATGTTCAAGCCCTTGGAGATCTTCTTCAAGATGATGAAAGCACACTGAGTCCTTTTCTCCTTTCTTTGGCAATAAAGTAACCACTGCAGGCCAACCACAACAAAACGCAGCATAGGGGTAGTCTCCTCCTTCAGCTTCCTGGTTCTTCTCCTCAGCAAAGGTTTGTCTTGATTCCCAGAAGTGATCTAAAGTCTTGGGGTCTGGGCCCCAATATTTATACTAGCAAATCCTTTGTCCTCTGAAGGCAGAGGGTCCTGTACCTAGTCCAAACCAGTTCTGGGTGCATTCTGCCAAAGCACAACTTCTTCCTTTGTCAGTGTGGGCCAGGGTCATCAGACACACCATAGGAGGTGGAGCCAGCATTGTGGAAGGTAGGCACAGCCCTATTCAGGCCCAGTTGCTACTCCTCCCACCACTCCTCATGCAGATAGGTCTATTCAGCTTAGTGCTGACTCACCCTGTCTCCTGGAGTCCCCCAGCCCCTGTCACTCACAAACCCAGACATACAATACACAAGCTAGCAGAGGCAGGCTGGATGGTTAGGCAAGAAAATACCTACTTTCTAAAAGTGGTATTTACAAACACAGAATGTTAAAACCAACTTCACTAAAAGATGTATTTTATCATTCTGATTTCAGGCAAGTTAAATTAGTGTTTCTACCATGTTCCCTGGGTCAGTTAGGATTATAAGATGTTATAATCAAACTGCCCATTCTGGCCTATGGGAACAGGTAGCCTTGCAATAGTGAAAAACGAAATTGGGTGTAATTCACTATCAGGACATGCCACACACACCAGGGCATGTCCTACCTCTTACATACAATGCACCCTGCCCGCAGGCCTACTTTAGGGGTGACTAACATGCAGAAAAGGGAAGGTTTGGGGACTGGTAAGTGGGTGCACTTCCCAAGTCGACATGGCAGTACCAGACTGCACACAGGCTCGACAATGGCAGGCCTGAGACACGCTTTCCAAGCTACTCCGGTGGGTGGCAAAACTAGTGCTGCAAGCCCACCAGCAGCATTTGATT
The DNA here is from genome assembly GCA_963921515.1 of Calotriton arnoldi. Lineage (NCBI taxonomy): Eukaryota > Metazoa > Chordata > Amphibia > Caudata > Salamandridae > Calotriton > Calotriton arnoldi. The sequence goes on from CAWUFW010012116.1 coordinate 549,102, forward strand.
TACAGGCCCTGGGCACACGTGGTGCACTATACTAGGGTCTGACAATAAGTCAAATAAGCCAATCATGGAGTCACTAATCCATACATCAATTTATCATAGGGAGCACTTGCACTTTGGCACTGATTAGCAGTGGCAAAGTGCCCAAAGCATCTAAACCAGCAAAAACATGTCAACAACAGAGAAGGCATAGTGAGAAAATGGAAGGGAGACCCACGCCAATGGTACCAGGTCTAACAAGTAATAAAAAGATGACTTTCAGATGGTAGAAATAGCTTAGTTCAATGTAGATGGTAAATGCGACACTTTACTCTCAAAGTACCTTGGATGCGTCATGCAAAACAAACAAAAGGGTTGCAGGGAAGGCGATGCGTCAGTTCCTTGCTTTGGGGGAGGCGGCGCACCTGTTCCTTACTGCAGCGCAGGGGAGGCAATGCGTCTGTTCCTTACCGGAGAGGAGGCGAAGCATCTGTTTCTTACTGTGATCCGGTGCGATGCAACAAAATGGCACCTCGATGCAATGCGACGATCCGGTGCGATGCGACAAAATGGCGTCTTTGATGTGATGCGACAACGTGGATGCGATGCATGCACAGGCCCTGCGACACGCTTCTCCGGTGATGCGACGGCAACCTCTGCGGCGGCACGCTTCTCCGGTGATGCGACACGCTCCTTCGGCGATGCGACGGTGAACAGTTGCAGCGGCGACACACTTCTTCGGCGATGCGACGGCAAATGCTGCGGCGGTGACACGCTTCTTCCTCGTTGCGTCGCGCTTCCAGCTCCCAGTGACACACAGTCTCCAGAGGGCCCAAAACAACAGCAGGCACCTCACTGCAGGTAGAATTCCCAGCAAGGGATTTCAGGGGGAGCTGGTGGTGAAGTCTTTGTGTCCCTGAGGCTTCAGAACAGGAGGCAAGCTCAAATTCAAGCCCTTTGAGATTTTCCTCAAGATAGTAAAAGTACACACAAAGTTCCTTTTCTCCTTTCCTTGGCAATGAGTAAACCACTGCAGGCCAACCGCCAACAGCAAACAGCACAGGGGCAGTCTCCTCCTTCAGCTTTCTTGGTTTCTCTCCTTGGCAAAGGGTTCGTCTTGATTCCCAGAAGTGATCTAAAGTTCTGGGGTCTGGGCCCCATTATTTATACCTCAAAATCCTTTATTCTCTGAAGGCAGAGAGTGTCTGTGCCCAGCCAAAACCAGTTCTGTCCTCCTGGGTACAGCTTCCTGGCAGGAGGTGGAGACAGCATTGTTGAAAGCAGACCTGGCCCAGGTAGCTGAAAGGAAATCTCCTCCCCTACTCTCTATTCTATGAAGGCTCAGGCAAGTGAAAGGAAATCTCCTCTCCCTACTCTCTATTCTATGAAGGTCCTATTCAGCCCAGCCCTGACCCATCAGACTGCTGGAGCCAAAGCCCTCTCCAGCCCCCTGTCACTCACAAACCAGACATGGAATACACAACCCTAGCAGAGGCATACTGGATGGTTAGGCAAGAAAATACCTACTTTCTAAAAGTGGTATTTTCAAACACAGAATGTAAAAATCACCCACACTAAAAGATGTATTTTAACAATCTGAGTTCAGGCATACTACACTTTATTTTCCTATCTTGTTCCTAGGGTCAGTTAGGATTATAAGATGTTATAATCAAAATAACCATTCTGGCCTATGGGAGCAGATAGCCTTGCAATAGTGAAAAACGAAATTGGCTGTAATTCACTATCAGGACATGCCACACACATCAGGGCATATCCTACCTTTCACATACTATGCACCCTGCCCATGGGTGTACCTTGGGTCTGCCTTAGGGGTGACTAACATGTAGAAAAGGGAAGGTTTAGGGACTGGCAACTGTGTGCACTTGCCAAGTCGACATGGCAGTCCCAGACTGCACACAGGCTCTGCAATGGCAGACCTGAGCCATATTTTACAAGCTGCTTCTGTGGGTGGCCAATCAGTGCTGCAAGCCCACCAGCAGCATTTGATTTACAGGCCCTGGGCACCCAGGGTGCACTGTACTAGGGTCTGACAAGTAAATCAAATAAGCCAATCATGGGGTCACTAATCCAATACAACAATTTACAATAGGGAGCACTTGCACTTTGGCACTGAATAGCAGTGGCAAAGTGCCCAAAGGATCTAGACCAGCAAATACATAGCAAAAACACAGGAGGCAACAGCAAAAAAATGGAAGGGAGAGCCACGCCAATGGTGCCAAGTCTAACAGATCCCTTGTGCTGCAGATTACATAATTAACTTTGCACCTGTACTTCATGGACATTGATTCATCAGAATGTCAGGAGTAGCAGAAGCGACATCACATGTCCTTTGACCCATCTGATGATGTTGCAGGAAATGACATCACAAGACTTTTGATCCAATGACACCGGAATTAGAATAATGTTGCCTTTGGGTCCTGTGACGTCGCAGGAAGTGATGTGACACAGCCTTTTGACCCAGTGCCATCACAGAAAGTGACACATTTGACCTTTAGTTGGTTGCATTACACTAAGAGGTCGGTAAATTTCTAGCAGCTACCAATGAAGTACTCAAATAAATAAACATACTTTTTTCAAATACAATTGAAAATGCCTTCACATGCATGGTTAGTGTAGGACCCTATCTTCAGATACAGGGTTGAGATAATGCAGCATGGTTTAGGAATCTTTTACTTAGTGTACAACAATGGAAAATAGAGAGGCCAGGTTGAAATCACTTTATCAAACATGTTCTATAATGGGAAGGTCAATGGGCATATAAGGCTCAGCATAAGTTTACTTGCTTACCCCAGCTGAGGAGACATTGCACCTTCCTAGGTTTACTATCAATAATTTAGTTTTTTCTGCAGATACAATTGCACATCATTGGTAGAATGCATCTATCAATCAGTAGCATGCTTGTTTCCCACTAGCTACTTGACAGCATTTTTGAGTGTTAAAGAAAGGAGGGCACCAGATTCAGAGGGAGTGTTGGATTGAGAGATAAGGGTTGTCTACAAGGTAGAAAAGCAGATGTTGTTGGATTAGACTGTCAGACTGCACTACTTTCAGGAGACAGCATTCACAGCAATTCATTGCCTTGCAGTAAATGTGCACAGACTGCATCATACTTTTGAGAAAGTGAATTATTAGTTGTGGTGGATGGTAGTCCACCACAAGTAACAATATCACTTACTTGTTAAGTCCAGTCAGAGGCTTTAATAATTTTAATCTGAGCTCAACCTCTGGTAGCTATGGCACAGAGCAGACAGGCTTAACTTTAGAGAAAATGTGTAAAGCATTTAAAAGTACCAAAGCAGTTAAAAGGTTTAAAACACAGCACAATGCCAAAAAGCACAAAGCACCAATGGTAATCAATGGTCCCGGTATGCTGGGCCCGAGGTGTGATTTGAAATCGACCATGATGGAGCACAGGTCATATACACCACGTAGATTGGCCCCACTGGGACTTGGAAGTAGGGAAGTTTGAACATTTTTCTAAGTCCCAATCTGAAAAGAGACATGTTTTCTTTTGAGGAAAACTTTTCTCCATGCGGGACAAACGCCATGGAACTGCCGGTTGGATACTTTTCACAGTCAGTCCCTTGTAGCACTGGAACAAAAGTTTAAAAAAAGTTCCCAAACTTCTTTTGGAGTCCAAACAACCACTGGAGAGCACTTGTTAGACCCCTGGGACCTCAAGGGGGAGTACTTAGAGACTTAAAGGGTGTCAGGCAGAGGGCAACAGCAAAGTCTAGTCCAGGACCAGTTGCCAGTGGTCAGCTGGGATTCTTCACAGGAACATCCTCTTCAGCTCTTTTTTGTGTTACTGGAGCCACCCAGTGGATCAGATTTATGATCCTTGTCTGAGGCTGGGGGTGGGAGTGGGGTGTGTGTTATGTTAATCCTAGTGTACTCCTATATCTAACATTAAAATCCAGTTTGAAGCAGACACTGAACATACAACAGACATACAGACAGAGGTATGGTAGGACAAAAGCAGGGTCCTGCAGCAACCAGATAGGGGATAGACAAGGCTGTTCTCTCCCTCTCAAGTGTGTCCCACGGTTGCCGGTGCCTCAACAAACCTGTTAAGCAGGATTTGAAAGTGTGGTGTCAACAAGATGCGCATATCCCCCACTCTGAATATTCTTTGATGTTCTAATGAGTATTCTCTGTCCATTCAGCCTCTTGTTGGATCCTGGGAGGCATTTCACTCCTCTTCCTCACCTATCACGGACTAGCACAGGCTGGGAGTTGACAGAGGACTATGCTAATTAGCCTTCTGACAGTTGAGGCAGGTAAACTGTAACTTTCTAAAAGTGATATTTCCTTAATATTTATGAAATATATCTAACTTCACCATTAAATAGGATTTTTATTTACCATGAAAAATAGTGGTTTAAAATTTTTCTATCTTCTACCATTCCTGAAATACAGCATTAGTATTTTAATCTGTACTCTGGTTTTCTACATAGAACAGCAAGGGCTGCAACAGTGGAAATAGCTTTTAGGGCCTTGCCACTGTAGGGACATAGTAACATTAATTTTGCACATGTTCCACTTTTAAATACCATGCACCCTACCTTGTGGGATTCAAGATGGTGGCTTAGTAATATTTAAAAGGGAGGTTTTTACCTGTGGAAAATGGTTATTTTAACAGGTCACAGTGCAGGATTTACATTGTAGCAGTCAAACTACAATAGTAGGCTTTAAGACATGTTTTCCTCTGTCACACTAGTGGATGCCACAATAAGTACTGCAGTTCACAAGCGACAGGTAAGTTTTCATTCCAAGGGTGTATTTCTGTACCATATACCATGGTCTTGTAGAAAAGTTAAATAAGCCAATCATGTATTAGCCAATTTCTACATGTTTTAGGGGTCAGAGCACATATGCTGGATCCTAGACAACAGTGCCCCAGGGTGCAGAGACTAAAAAGCAGTAATACAATTCAGAAAACAATGGAAGTGAGAACCCCTAAAGCTGCATTTTCTCACAGTACTCAAACAACGATACCTAGACAAAATCAATGTGTGCTTACCGAGGTCTATAAACACTCACTGGTGATCAAGGCAATGGAGAAATATCTGCATTTGTTGCAGAGCTTTGCCCTGTGGGGTTGGAAGGTTCCCAACTATATTAGAGCTCAGTGTGGTCTGAGGGGAGCAGGGAGAGAGAGAGACAGTAATCTTTTGCACAACAATACCTAAGACTTGACCCCTGCACTGATTTCTTTTTTTTTAAATGAGTTCTTCCCAAACTCCATTGGTCAAACACTATGTTTTCAAGTATAGTTGGGGGCCCAGCACAACCCTGCAGTGTGCTCTGCACAAAGCTCTGGATATGAAAACTGAACAGCGTGAATGTGTGAGTGCTGTAGTCTTGTATGGGATGCACAAAGAAATTAGGCGATCCATAATAGTGGTCCATACTTGCATGATTAGGCAAAGCAAGCAGATGTGAGGTAGCCTTTGAAGGCAACTGGTTTGAGTTGGTCTGGATCACCATGGGTCTGCTTGTGACCTTCCACTCCATTACCTTATTTGCGACCAATAGACAACAGGTGTTGTATTTTCTCTGTATTTTTTGTCACCATTTACATACCTTCCAACTCTCCTACAGAAAACACTTCTTCAATGCACCCGCACCTTATAATAAGCGGAGGTTGGATGAATGCACTAGCAGGAAGTGCTTTAATTGGCATTAAAAAGATGGGTTGGTGCTAAAAGGAGAATGGCTGAAGATCATAACTACTGATCCTTTCCAAGCAACATATAATTAAGGGTATGACTTAATAATTAGGTATGAAAATGTTTCTTTTCTGAAAATATGACACTGTGAATTAAGCATTATTAAGGCCTGTTGAAGGGGTAGTTATCTTCAGAATATCTCAATTATTCATGTTCTCCCCTGTACAATACTTTTCTCTGTAATGTCTCACTCTATTAGACACTTGCAACCTTTTTCTACCCAGATCTGTTAGAAGTCACTTAGCTGCGAAACTCACACATCATTGCTTTCCTCTTCAGCACTATATTTTCACTCTCTCTTTCTGTAGGTACTCACTCAGTGCTTAAATTGAGCCATTTTTTTCTGGTGCTCGGCACTGGCACTTAATTGTCAACACCAGTGCTTGTGACAGTCTGCCACAAAGTGGCCCTGTCAGGCTAATTTAAAGATTACCACAATTAATTATTAATTCATACATTAAAAATTACTATCACCTGCTGTCCAAGCCATTCTTATAGCTTGGGGGGCCTGAAATAATCTGAATTGTCACACTTGTAGGAGTGTAATGGTTAGCAGTTGTGTTGATATTATTATTATTGGCAGCATGGCAGGGGCAATGTGGGGAGCAAGCTGCAGTGGCCTCCTGACGAGAGGCCTGGCACTTATTTTTTTACAAACAAAACACTATTTTACTTTCATCTCTTCCAATTTACCATTCCCCTTGCACAGAACCCACTCATTCACTTGTTGACACTGCATTTTCTTTTCCTTTGGCGCTATCCATATTTACATTTACAGTTGGCACATCAAGAAAGCAAGCTGGTTCACCCCTGCACTCCAAGAATCCAGGCGCTCCTGCAGACGACTCGAAAAGACATGGAGGAACAACAAAACCCCATAAACACACACCGCCTACATAGCATCCGCCACCGCACACCACCAACTCATCAAATCCACAAGGAAGAAATCCCTTGAAAACAGAATCCTCACCAACACACACAACACCAAAGAGCTCTTCTCCATCATCAAGGAATTTGCCAAACCCTGCCGCGAAACAACAGACGTCCCACCCTCCCAAGACCTTTGCAACAGACTCTGCACCTTCTTCCACCACAAGATTAAGATGATCTACGACAACTTCGACAATCAAGACCACCTCACCGATCCAGTTCCCCCCTCATGTGACGCCACCCAACAGACCCTACTCAAATGGATCCCTCTCATGACAGAAAGCACTTTAAGAGCATTAAAAGCATCCACTGCGGAGCACCCTCAAACCCCTGCCCACACCACATCTTCCTTCGAGACCGCCACCTTCCCCGACAACTAGAAACACGCGGAAGTCAACTCCCTCCTGAAGAAACCATCCGTGGACCCAACGGACCTCAAGAACTTCAGGCCCATCTCCCTGCTTCCATTCGCACCCAAGGTCATCGAAAAAGCCATCAACACCCAGCTAGCAAACTTAATCGAAGCTAATAACGTCCTGGACATCTCCCTATCTGGATTCGGAAGCAACCACAGCACCGAGACCGCCCTACTCGCCGCCACCATTGACATCCACTCCCTCCTCAACCAGGGTTAAACGGCAGCACTCATCCTCCTGGAGCTCTTGGCTGCATTCGGCACCGTCTCCCACCGCACCCTGGCCACCAGACCAGATACGCTCCTTCCTCACCAGCAGACCTCAATGGGTCAGACTCCCTCCCTACCTCTCGGAACCGACAGAGACTAACTGTGGAGTGGCCCAGGGCTTCTCCCTCAGCCCCACCCTCTTCAACGTCTACATGTCCCCCCCTCACAACCATCATCAGGAACCATGGGCTCAACATCGTCCCATACACCAACGACACCCAGCTGATCATCTCCCTCACCAAAGAACCCAACATCATAAAACACAACTTCCAAGAAGGGATGAAAGCCATCACAACATGGATGAAGAACAACTGCCTGAAACTCAGCTCAGAAAAAACAGAAGTCCTCATCCCTGGCTCCACCCACTCCGCATCGAATGACTCCTGGTGCCCCTCCGCCCTCGGAAATCCCCCACCCGGACGGACTACGCACGAAATCTCGGTATCATACTAGACTCATCGCTCACAATGAACTGCCAGATCAACGCCGTATCCTTGATCTGCTACAACACCCTCCGCATGCTTCGAAAGTCTTTCAGATGAATCCCAACCAAATCTCAAAAAAATGTCACACACATACTCATCAGCAGTAGACTGGACTACGGCAACACCAGAACCAACAAGAAACTCCTTCGCAAACTCCAGACTGTCCAGAACGTCACAGCCAGACTGATCCTCGACATCCCCTGTTGCAATCGCATCAACCGATACCAAAGGGCATGATGGACGGAGCATTAGAGCAAATCAAACACTCACCCCCAGTCAACTGATCTGGGATTAATCCATCATCATTCTTTAGCTCACTCCACCACCCCAGTTCAGACATGGCCATATGCAAATCAGTCTGACCCTGTGCCTCATGGGAACAGTCCAGCCCGAACTGCCAAGCCATGTCTTCCCTGGAACGGAAACAAGCATCCTGGGACCGGTTTCGGGTTCAAAACCCTCATCAGCCAGGCTATCTTGAATCCAGTGGCAAAGTGAGCAAGGGACCCACGTCTGGGCATACTCTGCGATCTCCACTGGCTTCCAGTCGGAAGAAGAATAACATTCAAACTCCTCACCCATGCATACAAGGCCCTTCACAATACTGGACCCGCATACCTGAACAGCCGCCTCTCCTTCCACGCACCCAAAAGACACCTCCGATCAGCCCAGCTCTCTCTGGCCACCGTCCCACGTATCAACGAGACCAGAACGGGAGGAAAGTCCTTCTCCTACCTCACAGCCAAAGCCTGGAACACGCTCCCCCTCCACCTCCAGCAATCTCCCACATTGCTCCAGTTCAGGAAGTACTTCAAGACCTGGCTCTTCGGGTGACCCAAGCACTCAATGGAGCCGCCCGCTCTCCCCCCAGTGCCTTGAGAGCCTCACGGGTGAGTAGTTGCCAACTCTGATTGATTAACTGATTGATATGTGACCATTGCCCTCTGCACTCTGCAGGGAGGCCAAGGACTGGATGTGCACTTAGTCTGAAAATATTTAGATCCACTGACAGTCACTAGTGGCAAACCTCCTACTGCCTTTATCCTCTTCTCCAAAGCTATCATCCAGATACCTGGAGACAACTAAGTTAAAAGCATGCACTATAGAACAAGCATTGGTAAAGCTTTTTCCTATGCAAAATCTACTGGCTTTGTTTTTTTACATGTCACACACCAGTTGAACTGCTGCGCAACATTGCTTAAAAATAAAAAAAAATAAAAGCGCTATGATGCGGCGAGCATTGTCAGTGTTATAGCACTTTTTTTTACTTTAAAATAAAATAGGAAGAAAAAGGGAAGGAAGGAAGTGAGTGCAGGAGGAATAGAGGGATGGAGGGGAGAAGCGAGGGAAGGAGAAAGAATGGGATTAGGTCAGTGAGGTAGAAAAGAGTAAAAAAGGAGGGAAGGAGAGAGAAACAAAGCGACTGGAAGGAATACCTGATGGAAGGAAGGACATAAGGCAGAGTGAGAATCGATGCAATGGAGAAGAGTGAAGACAAAAGAGGACTAGAGGATGGAGTCAAAGAAAGGCAGGAAGAGAAGGATGCAGAAGGAGCCCAGTCATGCTGCGCTGAGTGAAGTATGTGCCTGTTAATTCCATTGGCTCAGGTGCAGAGAATGGGCTACCATCATATGGGTTCCCTCGATTTTACAGAGGGTTGGCTTTGGGAGCTGGATACATCCTGGGTGCAGGCCTAGAGACGTGGAGCCAGGAGTGAAACAAAGAGAAATACTCCACGTAAAAGAAGCAGTTCATGGTACTTGCAGCACCTGGAGCAGGACCGAGAGATGCTGCACCCCAGTGGCACTGGAGCAGGCAGAGTCACGGCCTAAAAACAGAAACAGTCCTCACTACCTGAATAGAAACAGAAGGCGGTATGGGTCTCTGCACTCAGCTGCCCGCAGCTTGTGATTATTTTTGGCCCTTAGAGGAAATGTCAGGGGATTTGAATGACAGAAATCATGACTGTCCAGCACTCCCTAAAAACAATTAAAAGTCTGCAAGGTAAATAAAAAAGCCATTGTAAAGGATTTCAAAGTCTGCATGCATTCCTTTAAATAGACTCCTCAATGCTAAACATGCTACTCAAAATTTTTGTGGAATGAATCAGTGCAAAACATCTGAAAGTCTCATGCAAAAATGTGTTGTTTTTGCTTGCAGACGGTGTATACAGCATTGTCATTTTGTGTAATATCTAGGCAAATGTGCAGGCACTGTTCAAAACAGAACGTATTTGAAACATCTGGTTTGTAATATTTACCACAGGAGACTTCACAAGCAGTCTCTCTGAAGTACATGGCTTCTTTTTCCTTGTTCAGTGGTGCGAGGTCAAAACTTCTTCACAAGAGAAATTGCCTCAGTTTGCATAAACACAAGTCACCCTAAAAGGTGGTTCATTGTGAGCAGGTTTCTTTTTGAGAGGAGCTTCAGGCTAGCGGGTACCTGCAGAACAGAACAGGGGTGGGGGCTGCAGCGGAGCTCACAGCGCTGCAGCTGTCTGGTAGCCACCCTTCCTCTGCACAGACTCTTAATGATTCCTTTGTGGACGTTAGACTGGTCACTCAAGCCATTGCTCCACTCCAGAGCACTTTTTTAAATACAGACATCCCTTTGGTATTTTTCTTACACGCGCATTTAAAAGAAACTGCCCTGCATGATGGCTTGGTTTTAAACCACCGCCCCTCACCCAGCAGGCGCTGCATGGCAGCCAGAGTGAAATCTTTCCATTGTAATGTAGCTCTCACCAACAGGCTGCATTCTCTTCATTGTGTAAGCCACTGCAAGCTACCATCATAAAAAGCGAGAGACATTTGTTCTCGAGACTGCAGTGAAGAGTTTTTGTTTTTCTCCTGCCTGGTGACTTCCTCAAGCTTGCAATGTGGCCACAGCTCCTTAACAAATATATGACATCTCAACGCATGCATTCACAACACATGCCTTTACAACGCGGTCATTACAATGACCGCGTTGTTACCACGCGTGCCATTACATCGCAAGTCGTATCAACAACTTGCTGTAGGGGGCGCGCTGGACTTAGGAATACTATTAATTACTATTCCTACTCCAGTTTGTGCAACAGCAGGGAAGGTGTTGGACTTTAAATCCAACACATTCCCTGGTGTTGCACGCCCCCGACAGCAAGTCGTTGATACGACTTGCGATGTAATGGCACGCGTGGTAACAACGCGGTCGTTGTAACGACCGCATTGTGAAGCAATGTGTTGTGGAAACAGCGTTGTAAACGCTGTTTCCCCTCCTTAACCAGCCGCATTGCTCCTTCTTGACTTGCGTCATCCTAGGCACGTCGGAGAGCCGGGTGGGACGTGAATGTGATGGGACAAACAAAAGAAAACATGCAGCAGACAAGCACGCTTGAAATGCATGCAGCCACGGGAAGATGAAGTGAAGGGTGTCAGAAAAACAAAACAAGCACAGCGCAAGCACTGTGCAGGCAAAACCTTAAAATAAAGTTCCAAAAAAGGGGATAAAAAGGATGACTTGGGCCATTGGACACTGATCAGAAAGAGCACAGGAAGAGCAACAGGAAATAGTATGCTACAACCAATAGAAATGGAGGAAAGCGGCAAGCATGCAAACAAATGTAAAGTAAGGGCGGGATGTAAGCCCCTTTTAAGACATATTAAATACAATGGATTTCACAAGCACAGCGCTAGTGCTGTGCAGGTGAAACCTAAAAAGACATATGTTTTTTATTTTTTTTATTTAGATTTTTATTGAGCAGAATGCTTAAAATCACAACAACAGCAGAGTTTATGTAAAATCAAGCATTTAAAACAATTAATACCATAGAATAGAATAATGTCAGGGGCTTAATTACAGGAGAAAAAGTCATTAAGATGGTTCCACTAACAATATAATACTGAAACTGAAATAATACAACTTTAAGATTTTTTTTTATAAGAATCAGCTAATATACTTTTACATTTAGTAAATAAAACCATTCATGCATAGAATAAAGTGCATAAACAGTAAATCGTATAAAAGTTTCTTAAGAATCCCAATAACTTTTAAACTAATAAGCAATATTTAATGAAAGTAGTGCAAATGCGACTAACGGTAAAAGCTGACATAAAATGAAGTGCTCAAGCACATAACGATACCGAAATTACTTTACAATCCTAATACCTTTTAATCCAATTAACAATGTCAGATAAATAAGTGCAGATAGAATTATAATAAAAACCTATACACTATCCCTGAAGAATCTTTTCCATTAGATCTAAGAATTCCCAAACAGACGCAAATCTTTTAACGGCTCCTACCCTTTTCGCATACACCTTTTCAAAACCTCTTACATATTGCATTTTCTTAAACCACTCCAAAAAGTCGGAACTTTTGTACTCTTCCAATTCTGGAGTATTAATGAGCGTGCCACCAGGAAGGAGATAAATAGGAACTTTTCCCCCTTTCGTGAGAGGCTGGTTTAAGTTTTGTCTTAGCAAACCAAACAGTATGGCCTCCGATTCTGGTTGTATATTATTTCCAAAAATACTGCTCAGATTGCTACAGAGCTCCCCCAGAACTGAAACAGCCTGGGGCATTTACAAACAATATGTAGCCAGCCACCCTCACCCGCCTGATGGCATCTAAAGCATTTATTCTCAACTTGAGGATAAATTTTATGTAGAACAAGGGGGTATAGTAGGCCATCCATCTAGATAGAAATGCCATCCTTTTGAAGTTTGCAGCACGGAGTAACTTATTGCCATACTGAGAAATCCCTTGCCATTCTCTAATTGAGAAATCGCAGGATACTTCATTTTTTATTTTTTCAAGAAGGTTAGTAACGACCTGATTTTGAAAGACTCTATACCAATTCCCTATTCCTTGTAGTTTAGTTCTAAACACTATGGCAAGAAGCGGTGAGGCTCCTATATTGCCAGGAAATAAATATTTATCTAACAAGGCTCTGATTTGAAGAAAACTGAGAAAGAGTACCCTACTCTGACTACCACATCTTGTCTGGACCTCCTCCCAAGTAGCACATCTATCTCCTATAATAAAATGGCCTAGTTCTCTAAAACCTCCAACCTTCCAGATTTTTATAAGACTATTACGAATATAAAGACCCAAACTTTTAGCCTCAATTAAATCCAAGTATTTAAATCCTGAGGATTTGGTTTTTAAAGAATAAAATTTTTGGAGTCTATAGGAAAAAGTCTGTAGAGTCTTGTACCTTACTTTTTTCGGCAATTTTGATATCTTTAAGAAGACCGGAAACTGAGTTCCAGCTTCATCGACCATCCTTCTAAAAAAAAAACCCTCAGAAAGCTCCCTGTTATTAAGCATCCTGACCAAAATATCCATAAATGCCGCTTCATAGTATGTTCTTATGTGAGGTAGTGCCAGTCCACCCCAGCTTTTATCCAACTGAACAATAGGAAGTTTTAGCCTTGGGGCTTTTTTGTTCCAGATAAACTGACGAAATAATGTTTCCAGTTCCTTAAAAAATACTGTATTAACTTTTATTGGAATATTGGAAAAAAAAAAAATTAAAAGGGGTAATACTGACATTTTAATAAGGGCTACACGCCCAATCAATGAAAGAGGAAGAAATGCCCACTTTGACAATAGATCTTTTATTTTAGTGAGTGTTGCACCATAATTTAACCTATAAAGATCTAGATATTGATTAGAAACATAGATTCCCAGATACCTAATTGGCTCCAAAGAGGTTGTTGTTGATTTAAAATATCTGGAAGAGAATTACAAGAAGTATTCAAAGCCAAAATCTCCGGGTTTTTTTGGTTGATTTTATATACTCCGATTGCCTCGAACTGGGTAAACTCCCTTAACATTTGATCAATAATATTTTTTTCAGGTTTAAGATATAGGATAATGTCATCAGCAAATAGTTTGATTTTTGACATACCCTCTATTGGAGTTCTGATATTTATATTGTCCCTAATTCTCACTGCAAGAGGTTCTATAAAGAACGTAAATAAAACCGGCGAAAGGGTGCACCCCTGCCGTGTCCCCCGTTTTATATCGATTATGCCCGCTGATTCCGAATTAATCCTGATCTGGGCCTTGGCACCTGAGTAGACATTTTGCAACATGGTAATAATTTGTTGAGGGAAACCGAACCTTTCTAACCCATAGAAAAGTGCATCCCAATTAACAAGGTCGAATGCCTTCTCGGCATCGACCATCATTATTATTGCTGGAATTTTCTGAATATTTAGATAATCAATTGCTTGAATTAATAAAGTCGTATTTGATGACATTAGCTGGCCTGTTATAAATCCTGATTGATCTAGATGTATTACCTGTTGGGCGACCGGTGAAACTCGATTGGCCCATATTTTCATCAATAATTTATAGTCAGCATTTAAAAGACTAATAGGCCTATAAGAGCCAACCTCCCTGGGATTCTTCCCCTTTTAACAAAACTAACTACGGAAGATTCTTTAAAAGCCACAGAGATATCGCCTCCATCTTTTATTTGATTAAAAAGTTCAAGCAGGAATGGAAATAATTCACCTGAAAAAACTTTATAAAATTCGGTCGGCAAACCATCATTCCCGCAGGCCTTACCTGCTGGCATTGAGGACAGAGCTCTAGAAATTTCTTCTAGTGATATATCAGCTAATAAAGCCTCTCTGTGCCCTGCAGTGATCTGCGGGAGAACTAAGGGGCCCATTACGATACCCGGCGTAAATAAATCCGCCAGGC